>JAVJAQ010001055.1:0-259664 GCA_032362365.1 Zygogramma bicolorata
GTTCTCACATTCAAAGGTCGCAAAGAATCATTTTGGCGGGTAAGGTGAACATGAATATTATTCACCTTCAAAAATTTTAAATTTGAGAATTTTATTCGGTTTTTGACAAAGTGAACGAGTATACATAGTTTTATTTTATGAAGAAAATCAATATCTAAGAGTTCATTTTATAGATTTATTTTGCAGTTTTTTAAATAGTTTCATTAATGATTTGTTGGCTGTGTCCCAAACAGATACTAAATACTGCATATTCGAATTTATTAAACAGTGATAGATGTTTAATGAATGAGTGCGTGGTAAAAAAATTTCTAATCTTAAATAAGATACCAATTAAGGGAGAAATTCTCTTTCTCAATTTCTCAATGTGCCTTTCCCGAGACAGTTTTTCATCTATGTATAGTCCCAACATTTAAACAACGGGTTTATAGTTGATGTATTCATTTTCGAAAATTAGAGGAATACTGCACTTATTCATATTTTGTTGGGAAATATACATATAGGAAGATTGATTATAGTTTATTATAGTCAGTGATAATTTATGTCTTTTCAGCCAAAAAGAAATTTTCATAAAATTTTGTAACTGAGTAAAGTCATTTGCAAAATAAATCAATGTTATATCATCTGCAAATAATTTCAGGTTACCTAACAGTTTTAATTTAGATATAGAATCAATATAGATCAAAAAAC
The DNA here is from genome assembly GCA_032362365.1 of Zygogramma bicolorata. Classification (NCBI taxonomy): domain Eukaryota; kingdom Metazoa; phylum Arthropoda; class Insecta; order Coleoptera; family Chrysomelidae; genus Zygogramma; species Zygogramma bicolorata. The sequence goes on from JAVJAQ010001055.1 coordinate 688, forward strand.
AGAACTACACCAAGAATGGAACCTTGAGGAATTCCACTAGTTATCCTTTTTAGGGAAATTATTTCATTGTCATAATATATATAAACTGTTTTCTATCGAATAAGTAGTTTTGAAACCTTTCGTGGATTTTTTCTCTGATTCCAATTAGAAATAGTTTTGGAGTAATATTGCATGATCCACGGTATCGAACGCTTTTCACAAATCCAGAGACCACAGACTACATTTTTTATTTCCATCAATTTCGAGTTGAATATTGGCTACTGTATCTAGAACTGTAGTTTCTTTATCTGTGTTTCTGCGAAAACCATATTGCCCTTTATACAGTAAATTATTATTTTCCAAAAAATCGAAAAGGCGAATATTTACAATTTTTTCAATAATTTTAGGAAGAACCGATAGAATTCCAACTCTCTGCTTTATTTCTTTTTCAAAAACGGTTCAATAATTTTCTGAAATCAACATTCTCCTCACTATTTCCTTGAAATTTGGGCAAGACGACAAAGCTGATGACGGAAATTGAGCGATTATGCATACAAATATGTAGTCGGCCACATTGGATGCACCATAATCCATATTGGAGAAGTAACGACTTTTTCATAATCTACTTCTGTAAAAAGCCCAAATTACTACAATGAAACACGAGAAAAAAAACTCTCGAACTGCAATATTGAGTTTTTGAAACCAATAATTCATTAATGATGAATAAATTTTTTTTCCGAATTTCTGCCTCTGATTCTAGAATAAAAAAATGACTACAACGCCTCTATAGAATAATGCTGTGCGCTTTTTCACTGTGTTTCTCTTCAGTTCAATAGTGTATTACTTAACTAAATACAAAATAATTCATTTCTAGGTCGAAGTGAACCTTTTTCGAGAACAATTCAGAATTTTGCCAGTTTTGTAATTTATTCAGGGGAATTCGTAAGCAACGAAAAATTAACATTTACATACTATTCATACTATTATTATACACTGCTGAAAAATAAAAATCTGACTCCCAACATACTTTATATACACTTGATTTGGTTAAAAATGCGTGAGACATGCCAACCGTTGGTATGTAAACGGTAAACTTCAAATTTACAAAGTTGAACTGAATTTGAAATGAATCAGTTTTGACACCAATACTGTTATTGAGATAAAAACTGACGTAGTGCAAGCGCTGCGAAACATTCCGTTTGAAAAAACCGATGACCTCATTCTGATTGATGATTTGAGTTAAGAAAGACTTAATTAATGATATTGTGGAGGTTGCCGGACGGAATTATGGTCCAGTTTTTTTTTTCGGTCCTATAATAGTTTTCGCTTCCATGGCTGTAGCTGCAAAAAAAAATTGTTATTGACTATTAACACCTGGTTTAGGTAAGGTATGGAGAAAAACGGCATGATCTAATTCAATACAAATTTAATAAAAAAAGTGGTTTACCTATTAATAGGTAGTGAAAAATTCATTCAAGTAAGTTTTGACAATTATTGCCGATGCATTCGCAAAGGAAAATACAATTGATTTCGCTTTTTCTACAAGTGCAAAACATTGTCAGACATTCAGCATTTTATTTGCAAAGCCTGATCAAAGAATTTGTCATAGGTAGTTTTGCCATTTGCACCGGGTACAACTTTCCATCTCGTCTTTCATAACCGAATTGGAGTAAGTTCGGAGGCCCATGTATTGCAGCCCTTAAGCAATGTAAATACAAAACTTCAAAAGTTCTAATGATTTCAGATACATTTGAATTGAATCCCAGCCTGAGAGATATTTTTTGGCTGATCCTTCAAACCAAATCCCTCGAAAACCACTATTCGATAACTTATGCTAAAAGTGGATGTTGAGTACGAAAATATCGGAATCTGCACAATTTATAAAAACTTGTTCAATTCCTTCACGAACAGCAACAAAAATATGGCTGAAAATCCTTCAATCTGCTTCTGGAGAGATGAATGAACATATTTCGACGGAAAAAGGTTTCATTTTCTTTTTAATTATTAATGTAATAGTTCATTAATAATGTTACGAAATTTTCTAGCGCCGGCCTTGTCGCTCGTAAACGCAGAATAATATGAATCTAACAATTCAGAAGACCTATTACCTTGGAGCTTGAAGATTTTTTGAAGTCTTCATATCCACCAGTAATGGCCAGGGGATTTCGGTTGAAGGACTTGATATACATTTTTGTAGTCAGTTTCGGTTTAGCAGTGTCTGAGGTGTTCTTTTTTTCAAATGATTTATTCAACGTCGGCCTGTTTTCCCTACCAAGGCCAATCATCGACTCCGGTGACCACATTTCCCCCAACCGAAAATTTTGCCGAACACACTGGTATTCCAACCAGAGGTATGATATAATATTTAGCTGCAGTTTTATGAGCTTTCGACGCGGTCTTTTCCTGCTGCTTAGCTTCAGATATCGAATGACTAGTCAACATGGAGAGCTAGGCCATGCCCGTGAGGTATTCTTTTCATCATTCTTTTGTTGATTAACTATCATGATTGTAACGGTCATAGAATCTTCGCCACTTAATGTCCCCTTGAAAGTCATTGTCACAGTGTCTAAGATTTTTCAACAAACATATGTTTCGATTTAGTTAGGTAGGTGGTGAATGAATTCGGCTAGAGCTGAATGTTGCGGTGTCTTTCTGTTCGTTACACTGATATTTATCACTAAACACCGCTAATGCTTCATGGAGTGTATTGCCTGACAATTTTAGATTTTGACTGCTTAATGAGGCTTGTATGAAAGTCTTCCATTTCGGCGTGAATGTGCATTTCTTCGCGACATCTTCTATAAGAATTTCATCACACAACTTTTCCTCTGATATAAGTTCAGTAGTGGATAGTTCCTTCCGTAATTCCTTAACACACATGACGATTTTCCTTCAGTCTAGTCGACGTACACGTTCAGCTATTTCCTTAATGAACTTCCTGCCATGAAAACCAAAGAAGATTGCTTCCTCTCAGTAAGATATGAGAATAAAACCTTGTCACCAAATTTATCGATCAGCATCACTTTGAGATCACGATTAGAACTACATCCTCTACTTCAGCGGGTACAGTCATGCGTTGAACCAAGTATGTCAATTCAAAAGCGGTCGTCGAAACACCGTCTTTTATATCCGTCATTAATTCGTCAAAAGCAGCCAGTAACTGTTTTTGTGGTATTTGTTGTTGGTCGACCTCTTTCGTTACTAGAATATATTGGTATTGAAACGTAATTTCTTTAAGACGACGTATGATATTGGAAGTTTCTGTATACAAATCTTCCGGTGTTTCGTATAACAAATTTTTGTGAAAATTTCATAGTATTATCAACGCATTGAAATTTCAGTTGAAAGATGACTTTTTTTTATTTTGGTTTTCGTCGTATACCACAAATGAAACATCATGAGTCACTCGACGAATCGCTGTTGCTTCTTTTTGATTTGCAGGCCAGTTGATGTTCCTGCTACGCCATGTGTTGTTGATGAAGCTCTTTCTTCCAGCTCCCTATGTAGTGACGACGACGAATTTTTTCTTTGCTGATATAGCTGGCCATGCAACTTTTATACCACGAGAAGTGTTCTTCATCAGCATCCCGATCGAACAACTTCTCAAATTTGTCTGAAATTTCGTCTTTGCGTTGTCTTGCTGCATTTGAATAGTTTCTTTCGGTTAATTCACCAGTTCAGCATGATTTTTCGTTCGCCTTTTTTTTAATCTAATAATTGTAGCGATATTTATTCACTTTAAAGAAAGTTATCACAAAATTCGAAGCACTGCTATTTCAAATATTGGAAAATGTATCTGTTATAATAATGGATGAAGTTCAGCTATAACTGAAATCACAAAAACTGTTGAGAAAAGCGCGGCCCGCTCCAAAACTCGAGAGAAGGTATGTGACTCTGGGAAGGAGATTCATAATAAAACTGACAACGGGCTTTTCTGCCAACTTTCAGTTCCAGATTTGGAAGGATCTTGCAAAAACATTCCAGTCGAGAAATAACGGTCAATGGTTTTTGCATTCCATACAACATTTTTTCTCAACAACTACAGCGATGGAATCGAAAACCCCTTCTGAATGGCGACACATGCCTACCATGATAAAAGCATCATGACCCCTTGACATCAAATCAGTTCAGATGGCGTTTGCAACGAAAAGAGTTCGAAATTTCCTAGGAAATGTATAAACGGCCGACCTGACGGCTGGCTATACTTTTACTTTTGGACGCTGACTGATCAACAACCTATATTATTCGTTTAGAATACTGGCCAAATTCCCTATAATTGCGTTCCTTTCATTCGATTTTGTTTTTTATGAGTATGACATTAGATTTTGCTCATTTTGTTGACTGCTCGAATATAGTTTGTCGATCGATCGGTTGACTATGCACTTCCAATTAGCGTAAACTAGCGATGAAATTGAGAAACACAACACGATACGTAAAAATGACACTAATGACAGAAAAGTGTCGCCATAAAATTCTGAACAATATCGCATCCGTCCCAGCACCATCCTTCTAGACATCTTATCCAGATGGTACAAGAATCGAATTCTGTCATCTTTTGACATTTGCATTTCAATTTATCCGAATTGTGCTCGAAGGTTTGCATAATTTTACTGTTCTTTTCACCCAGCTATTTGTCATTTCCAGTTCAATTCTCTACCGTAGTTTTCTCAGTTATTTGTCGTTTATCTACCGTTGCCCCGTTGCTTTCATTTATTAGATGTTTTACGTTTGTTTAGTAATGAATTCGAATGTTGCATTGAATATCAGTCGTTAATCGGTTTCAGTATGTTTGGTATTTAATTCAAGTGTTGTTTTAGATAGTGTCTCATAATGGATATCAAACGCTGTTGTTATTATTTGTGGACAAAATAATCAATCATCTATTCATCTATATAAAGTTAGTACAAAACATGCGACACATGTACTCAAGTTCAAGTTGTCAATATAAAGCGAGATTATTCTGACGCTGAAAAAAACGAAGTTCATCTTGCTCACTGTTCACTTTGGTAGAAGTTATATTTGTGTTATTTGTTGATTGCGATAAAAACACAGTTATCGAGGGTCCAATTCATTTCGAATCAAACACTATAATGCCTACTAAAAGCTATATTGACCTACTATAATTTCCATCTCTGTGGTCTAACTCCACAAGCTCTCACGTCGATACCGATATTTCGAAGAATCTCATCAAATTATCTGAAAACTTTCAGCACCGAATAGTAAGAATTCCTATGAATTTTGATATTGATTTCTAATAATATATATTGAAAACATAAAACAAATACATCTATCCGTATTATTCTGTATTTATTTCTGAACAGAAACAAACAAACATCAAAAATATAGCGAATTCTTAGGTAAAAACTCGTGCAATTTTTGCCATGTGTTTCTTTATCCTTCATTATGTAGATTGTTGAAAGAAGAAAGTAATGCACTGACTCCGCACGAGTTCTAGAGTTGCTGCTTGGCGTCATCTGTAAACAAATTTCAGGAATGTGAATTTTCCTGGATGTCAATTATCAAGTGAACCGTGGGTCTAGGGTTTTTGAAGAAAACATAAACATTTTACTGGTATGGAAGTCTTTTCACTAGGAATATATGCATCTTGACTTCAAAATAGAGTTGACGATAGAAATTAATGAAGGGAATGAAAGTTTAGGCATCGAAGTAATATTCAGTATCACTATATATACTATCTACTATTGATAGCTATGATTTTCAAGGCAAGCTTCCTCAAACGCGCTAGTCACATTTTCTGAAGGGTTGGACGAGTTTTTAAATATAAACAGTTATAAGTGACTTGATCTTTGAGAGTTTTCACATCCAATTTGATTATTGAAACATTGATAATTAGATGATTCTTATTGTTTGTAATTCACATATATTCTATTCATCACCATCATTGAATAATACAAAATGATAATAAAATAAAGATTAAGATTTTGTGTTTTTCATTTTTATATTTTCAGTTTTCTACAGTTTGTTTTGCTGTAGTTGGCAACACGCAAAAAGTTTCATAAGCAGCATCGCTCTGAACATGATTCATGCTGGAATATTCTACTCCCTAAACAAGCATTACGGCCTGGGATGGTCTACGATTTTGAGATAGCATATTTAAATTCTGAAATACATTTTGCGCTGAGAATTTGAATGTTAAGGAAATTGTTCACGGTCTCTTTCCATTTATTGCAGATGCACCCTTTCGTAATTCACGATCCCGGATCGAAAAAACTGAAGGGATATCTAGGAAGCATTTGGAATATAATACAAGAAGCAGTGGGATTCCAGTAAGTAAAGCAAATAATAGTTTGAAGTTGCTAGATTCGAAATGAATGATACAAATCTGGTTATTTCTTCGCATGCGGAAAGTTGAAATTCCATTTTTTGTTAAAAATGTACAGAGGTTCAAACTATGAAAGTACCGACATGAGAAAGCATATTTAAAACTATCCACAATATTACCATAAAAGTATTGAGAGATGAGTTGAATGGCTCACTTGATGATTTCATGTTGCAGAACTGATATGACATTCATACAATCGTTCGTTGATGGGGAAAAACTTGTCGAAATGGGAGAAATCGATGTATTTCTCGGTTCAGGCGTTGCTCAAGACAACGCGACGAATACACACTACTCGCAGCCATTCCTGATGAATTGGTAAGATTTTCAGTTATCATCTCCATAAAAATAATTCGCAATTTGGAAAAAATTGCGGACTCATTCAATCAAACCTTATCCTACTCTCACTTATATATTCGGCTCTCACATTGTTCATTACCTTCATCCATTTTACTTTTTTCGAACCTTGAACTTCCGACAGTAGTCATGAAGTTGAATTTCGAAGAAAAGAGTGAATGTCAATAAAATTCAAACAAAAATTATGATGATAAATGTCACAGCATTTTGAAAAGAATGAGAATTTTCCTCTTTGGAAAGGAATATCCGAAGTTTATGCATTTTCCACTAATATACAGGTATCACCATTTGAAACGAATCTGACGAAATATCTGATTCCAAATTGAAAAAGTGAAAAATCGGTCGCACACGTTAGAACTTGTCAAAGGGGAGGTTTGTTGATAGGATTTTTCACACAGTTACTCGAACCCTCTAGGAAGGAGATCAACCCTTACTTTTTCAAATGGAATAAGGGGCCGAGTGAAACTTCTTGAAAAAACATTCGATTCTCTTTGACATGACATATCATTCGTGAAATTCGGTCGGATAGTTTCCAAGATAAATATCTAATTGTGTGATGGTTTTTCTTATCTGATTATATAACATGATAATAAGGATGAAATTGTTTGAAGGTCATTTTTTGTGGTGGATCAATATTTGTTCCGTAGTTTTTTGGGTTTGTAACCTACCACAATCTGAAAAAATTAGAATTAATATTGGAATCTATATCATTTGTATAGATCCCAATATCAATTCTTATTTTTTCAGATTGTGGTAGGTTACAAACCCAAGAAAACTACAGAAAAAAAGGATGAAATGTTTTACAAAACATACGTAATTATTGGAAAGTTCATCATCCAGATACGCCTCTATCGGAAACTATTTCATCACTTAAAACAAAAACAAACTTCTGAATGTGAAATTATGGTAAGTACACTTCTCTAACACTTCCACACACTGATTAGTCTAAACATTTGTTTTACACAGAACTTTGCCAGAATTCGAAAAACACAAGGCACAATACAAAATACAACGTAAACAATATCAAACATATGTTTTTGACAGATTACGATCAGCTGATTACGGTTTGTTGCCGACATTTTTGAACAGACATCAGCGCCCTCATCGGTAGAAATTCTTCCCAATTCACACAGATTTTCAAAAAGACCCATGGGAACGACTTGTACAAGAATGCGGGCTGATAACACGAGACATGTTACAGGCTGGCAGTTCTCGGAAAATTTGAACCATACCTCAATCATGGCATGAAAGTCGGTGGTGGTAATTTTTGAACAACTGTATAAATAATTGCGTACGTTTTGTATTCCACTTGACCATTGTGTGTACATTTTTTCTGTTTCGTTTTAAATGGTTACCATTGTATCCACGAATTTGTTACATTTCACTGGAAATACTCATCCAAAATACATTATACTCCAAATTGTCACAAAATAATATCAGAATGAACGTTTATTGCATTTGCTGAAAATATTGCCTTCCAATAATTTTGCATTGCGAAATACCTCATAATGTATCCATAGGGAATTGGCAATTGGGATTATTTCATAAAGAATAGGGGAAATTGGGAACGTAGAATAGGCAAAAAGAACTAGAAATACAATCAGTCCCAATGTACAAATGGAAGAGTTGTAATAATATAAACAGAGGCGGGCAATAATTAAACCATTATTTGCCTATCAAGGGGAGAATTGTGATACTTTTTGTTGACTGGAATTTCATATTCATGGGTGAATAACCAACCAGTATTCGAAAGAGTTGAGATACAGGTCATTTTTTCTCAGCAGAAGAACTTTAGAACTCTCATTCCAATGTGAGCTATTATTCCAATTGCGATTCCACATGAGTTTTACAGTTTTCCAACATATGCAGAACCTAAACCTTTGACAATTTATTGGGTGGTATTATGCGAATTTCATGGTTCAATAAGCTGCAGAATTATAATACTTTTTGATTCATCTCAGTTTTTATCATTGAAATCAAAAGGGAGCTTTGGAAGAAAAATTAATTCAACGTATTACATAGAAGACTTATTTATGATAAAAATTTAACGCGAATGCATTTAATAGCACTTGTTTTTGGAATATTCGGAGCCATTTTCAATCACAAAAATTGATTGTGTAATGAAGTGAAGTTCATAAAAACACACTGTCTTCTTTGATTCCTTTGAGTTCCATTTAATTTTTTGAAGAAAAATCCATGTGATACACATGAAAGTGTGTTTGGGTCAACGATCTCATCACTCGAATATAAAAAACAACACTTTTTTTCTCAATAACATTACAAAATAAGATATCAGCTTAACAGTTTCAACGCCTATCTCCCCTTTTAATGAAATATCGAATTCATTCGTGTTAATTTCAAATGTAGTGGAAGCCTGTAATTTGTCCAGTTATTCACATAGGACCTGAAAGAGGACCACAGGGAAATATAATTCTACTGAAAAAATTACAATTAGGACTACCTCCATATATGAAAATAGGTACCGAAATAGGTGTTGCATATGAATGTGAAGCAAATGAGTACCCTACCCGCTGTTTTTCTTATTATTCCTTCTGCTAATAGGATGCAATTGAATTTATTCGTTTCGGTTTCAGTTCACTACTTTTGTCCGGGATTGAAGGCCGTCGTTTTTTAGAATTTCTTCCTGACATTTCGCTGGCGCGAGTGGCTAGCTTCTTCAGAGTCTCATACATCTAGATCTAGAGTCATCGGAGTCAAAAGTCAGAAAGAAATTCCAAGAAACGACGGCTTTCAAACCCGAACAGAAGTAATGATACTGAATAGTATTAACGGATGCTCTGGACCTAAAAATTTTGACTAGTAATACCACAAGAGGTTGAATCATATTCTAATAAAATACAGGGTGTAACTAAATAAGTTTAAAACATTTAAGGAGGTGATTCCTCATCGAAAAAAAAAAGATGGGATCTTTCATATAAAAAAAATTTATTGGAGCATCCCTTGTTGAGATACAGCCCCTTAAAGGGGGTACATAAAATTTGTATAACAATTTTGTTCACAAGCACTGAAAAAGTTACAATATTGAAATTAATCTGACGTTTTGTACTACCAAAGAGACACTTAGCCAGTAATTTATTTGGTTTACCCCATGGTTGTAAGGGGTGGAAAACGCAACCCTTAAAATGTATTTCCAAAGTATCTTTTTGTATTATCAGTTGTTCACCATTCACAAATTTATTTCCGATATCTTGTTTCATTCTGAACAAAAAATATCTCTTGGGTTTTTTGCCCAAAATAAACCAGTTCGCAGCAAAAAAATATTTTACGAACAACTACAGAGATACATCGTCATAAATGCGAAAATACGAAACTGATCTATCTAGTAAGTCGCTATCAGCGATAGTGACAATTGAATTGGTATGACGCTGTCAGTTTGTGAATTTTCGAAATTGAATTAATACTAATTGTGTGTTTTTGTTCTGTTCTTAATTTGTTACTTTAATAATTCACTTGTTATTAAAATGGCATACACAAATGAGGAAATGGCTGATATGCATTACGTTTACGGTCTGTCGCAGGAAAATGGATTAGAAGCTTCTAGAAGATATGCTGAAATGTATCCTCAACGGCAGCATCCTTCACATAGAACATTTTCTCGACTTCATCAACGATTACGAGAATATGGTTCATTCGACAAAAGAAAGCAGGATTGTGGTCGCCATCGGGAAATACGAACACCACAGCTCGAGGAAGCAGTACTCAATTTGATTGAAGAACAACCTACTACCAGTACCAGAAAGATTGCTTTTCAACTAAATGTTGATCATATGACGGTATTTCGAATTTTAAAGGAACAACTTTTATACCCTTACCATCTGCAACGAGTACAGGCACTGTTACCGCGAGACTTTCCGAATCGTCTTGAATTTTGCAATTGGATGATGGAAATAATTATAAGAAATTGTGACTTTCTGAAGACGATAGAATTCACAGATGAATGTAGTTTTTCTCGGGACAAGATTATTAATTTTCATAATTACCACATATGGGCTGATGAAAACCCTCACGCTATTGTCGAAACTAACCATCAAGAACAGTTTTCTCTTAACGTGTGGCTCGTAGTTATTGGGGATTATTTAATTGGGCCTCATTTTCTACCTCCTCGATTGAATTGTGAGGCATACGATCAATTTTTAAGAGAAGTGCATCAAGTACTGCTGGAGACAGTTCCTCTGGGAGTCAGAAGGGATATGTTTATTATGCATAATGGGGCTCCCGCCCATTTTAGTCAAGTAGCACGTCATCATTTAACTGAAACATATGCAAATCAGTGGATAGGTCGAGGAGGCCCACAGAACTGGCCCGCTCGATCCCCGGATCTCAATCCTCTCGATTTCTCTATTTGGGGCCATTTACAGCATTTGGTTTATCGTACTCCTGTTCGCGATGTAGGGGACTTAAGAAACCGCATCATCGATGCATGCAGGGTAATCAGAAAGACTCCAGGAATATTCGAGCGAATACGTGGCTCAATGAGCCGACGTCTAGACGCATGCATAATGTCTGAAGGTAGACACATTGAACATTTACTATGATTTCTACATTTTTTGTGTTTTGTTATCAATAAATTAGTTTTATTACCCTTTTATCATTCAATGCAGGTACTAACTACAAAATAACAATAATTCCAGTTCGCATTTACGTCGATGTAGCTCTGTAGTTGTTCCTAAAATAATTTTTTGCTGCAAACTGGTTCATTTTGGGCAAAAAACCCAAGAGACATTTTTTGTTTAAAATGGAACAGGCTATCGGAAATAAATTTTTGATTGGTAAACGAATAATAAGACAAAAAGTTACATTGGAAATACATTTTAGGGGTTGCGTTTTCCATCCCTTACAACCATGGAGTAAACCAAATAAATTACTGGCTAAGTGTCTCTTTGGTAGTACAAAACGTCAGGTTAATTTCAATATTGTAACTTTTTCAGTGCTTGTAAAAAAATTGTTATAGAAATTTTATGTACCCCCTTTAAGGGACTGTATCTCAACAGGGGATTCTCCAATGAAATTTTTTTACAGGAAAGATCCAATCTTTTTTTCGATGAGGAATCACCTCCTCACATGTTTTACACTTATTTAGTTACACCCTGTATATCTATATGAAGTATATATTTACTATGGTGAAATGACAGTACAATTTTAAAGTTTTTGTCAAAAACGCTAGACCAACGGCTCATTTGATAATGACATCCAGGGAAATTCACATTTCTGAAATTTCTGTACAGATGCCGCCATGCGGCAACTGTAGACATTATGAAATATGACGAAATTTCTATTGTTAACGAATTCTCTAGAACAACTTGTGCAGAGTCAGTGTGTTACTTCCTTTCTTCAACACTACCTAATGAAGGATAGAGATACAAGAATTCTGTCAAAACTTGCACGAGCTCTTACCTAATAATTCTCTATATTTTTGGTAGTTGTCTGTTTCGTAAACACAGATATGCATCTTGGTAGATATATTACAGATAGAAGTTTTTTTTATATTCTCGATATATATTATGAAAAATTGATATCAGAATTCATCGAAATTCTTACTATCCGGTGCTGCTTCAGATAATTTGATGCGATTCTCCGAAATATCGGTATCGACGTGAGAGGTAGTGGAGTTGGACTACATCAATATACATGAATAAAATTGTAAGTCAATGTACAGTTTATTGAGCATTATAGTGTTTAATTGGAAGTGAATTGGACCCTCCATAGTCCAGATAATCCTAGGTGATTTCAATTCAATCAGAAGATTGCTATAAAAGGGGCTATTATGGCGCTGTACAAGAAGACTGTATTTGAAAACACTCTTCCGAAAGAACTTTCATTCCATGATTTCAAATTTTTGTTATTGCATCCTTTTACTGGGCATATAAAAACCATTGTCACTAATGCTGGAACTTGGAAATATGGAACTGGAAGATGAACTTTGTTTTTATCAGCGTCAGGATAATCTCGTGTTATATTGCCCAGTTGAACTCGAGTACATGTGTTTTGAATGTTCTGTACTAATCATCGGAACTTGATATAGATGAATAGATGATTGATTATTTCGTCCACGAACAGCGTTTGATATCTATCCATTATGAAACACTATTTAAAACAACACTTGAATTAAATACTAAACAAACGGAAAACAACTAATAATTGAAAGCAAGGGCAGATAAACGACAAATAACACAAAATAACTACGGTAGACTTGATCTGGAAACGACAAATAGCTGGTTGAAAGGAACAGTAAAATTATGGAAAACTTCTAGCAAAATTCTAATGAATTGGAATGCAAATGTCCAAAGATGACAGAATTCGATTCTTGCACCATCTAGTGGAAATCGCAGTAAATTCCGTGGATATGCGTTTTTAACGGAACAATATTCAATCGGAGATCGCACCAGGAATATATGCATCTTGGTTCTTACATTTTTGTCATAGCCAAACTTTACGTTACCCGAGAAAATGCTGTCTAATAATGATCGACGCAGTGAGTTTTCGAAGAAGATTAATTAGAAATCTGCAGATTTTCAGATTATGGTACGTTACTATCCTAAAGAAACTTGGAAAAAAATACCTTCAGTATTTCTTTTAACGTTCACAGAATGCGAAGGCTGAGTGTTATAGATTCGAATATTTCAAATCAAATCAAATCAATTTTATTTCCAGAGACTTTACAGCGTGGAAAAAGTCAATTATACTAAAATATAGAAACATACAATACAATCACATATACATACACACAAAATAGTAAAGATATGACAGTGTCAAGTGTGCTAAATATAAACAAGCGAGTTTGAACGTTGATATTATTCAATATAATCGTAGAAATACCTATATGAGTATATAACAGTTTAAAAGTTGACATACATAATATATAATAAAATAATAGTTAAAATATATGAATATATGATTAAATAAAATTGAAAATAGAACAAGTGAAACTCATTCAATCAAGTGGTTCATATTTCCAAATCAGCGTGGAAGTATTCATTGAGGGAATAAAAAGTTTTTTCATTTAACAATTTTTTAACATTTTCTTTGAAGGAATGCAGGTTCGATAACTGTTTGAGAGAGATTGGTAGTTTATTAAATAATTTTATGGGCATTATTAGAGGTCCATTTGCTGCTTTCATCGATTTATGGTGGGGAACAATAAAATTAAAGTTTGATCTTAACGTATATCCTGTGGCAAGCCGAAGATTATCTCTTAATTGAAATTTATCAGGATGAGTTTTGACATAAACAACACAATTTAATATATATAGTGAAACAATGGTTAATATATCCAGTTCGGTAAACAGGCTCCTACATGAGTAGTCATATTTTTTGAAACACATTGTTCTCACTATCTTTTTCTGAAGTATTAGTACTTCGTTTATTCTTATACAGTTACCATAGTTGATAAGACAATAATTGAGTGAAGATTGGATATAAGCATAATAATAGCTCTTCAATATATTCAAGGGAACAAAATGACGGAGATTTCGAATTACAAAGCAATGTTTCGACAATTTACTCAATATAGAATCGATGTGCTCATCCCAAGAGAGTTGAGCATCAATGTTCAAACCTAAAAATTTCACAGATGATGTTTGTTCTATTGACCTGCCATTTACCTTGACCAGAACACTGCGATCCATCTCTTTTAGTGAAAAGACGATTGTATCTGTTTTGGAGCTGTTGAGAACGAGACCATTTTCAAAACAATATTTTTGCATATTAGCAACTGCTTGATTGGCCTGACACGACAAACCCTCATAATCCGAGGACTTCAGAGTGAGCGAAGTGTCGTCGGCGAATTGCACAGTACAATGTTGATGGTTACTGTTGTGGAGGTCATGTACAAATAAAAGAAAGAGCATGGGTCCCAGGACGCTGCCCTGGGGGACACCAGTAGGAACGATACAGGTTTTGGAGTGAAAGGTTCTAGCCTCCAGTTTAACCTTCACACTTTGAGTTCTGCAATTAAGATAAGATCGCAACCAATCCAGTGATGATCCACGAATTCCTAGAGAAAACAGCTTGCTTAAAAGTAGTTCGTGATCAACAGTGTCGAAAGCTCGTGACAAGTCAAATAAAACACTCATCGTTTTTTCACCTCTGTCCAGATTAGAGATGACTTCATTGACTAAATTCAATGTGGCATCCTGAGTGGATTTACCAATTTGGAAGCGATATTGACAGTCTGGGATGATTTTGTATTTCTTGCAAAAAGAGAGGAGTCTTCTTTGATAGGATTTTTCGAATATTTTGGAAAATGCAGAAAGCAATGCAATTCCTCTGTAGTTGGAAATCGAGTGCTTGTCATTCTTCTTGTGGATGGGTACTATTATTGCATGTTTGAGTCGAGATGGAAATATGCCTTCAACTAAGGAGAGATTTGTGAGATATAAGAGGGGTTCGATCAAATTGTTTACAACCTTGAACAGAAGGTTGCCAGGTATTTCATCCTCGCCACTGGAGGTCTTAGAAGATATCGACTTCACTATCTCGAGGAGTTCTGTTTCATCCAGGGGGTATAAAAAAAGTGAGTTAGAGTTGATGCCACGACAGTCATTTGTTATAATAGGCGATGTTTCTTTGACTAATTTTTCGACAGAATTCAAAAAGAAATCACTGAATGCTTGACAGATATCGACGCCCTCGCTTACAGATAATTCATTTTCAGTTGTAACATATTTTGGCAAGAATTGTTTTTTTTTATCACATGAGGTGTTCTGTTTGATTATAGTCCAGGCAACCTTAGATTTATTTTCGGCTTCTAGAAATTTATGGCTGAAGTAAGATTTTTTTGAGATTTCTATCTTTTGTCGATGTTGTTTCAAAAGTAGTTTATATTGATTGTTTATAATTTCATCTGATTGAATTTTACTGATGTGAAAAATATCTCTTAGTAGTTTTCCTTCATTGACGATCTCTTCAGTTATCCAAGGTTTAATGTTATTCGTTTTTTTATGGGCATTTGCTTTGTGTAATTCCTGAGGAAAGGCTTTATCGAAAAAGTTGAGAAATAAATCATAAAAAATTGAAAATTTTTCATCAGCATTGCCGTTGCTGAGGTAGCCAACTCTCGTGAGCCAATAAAGCATTCAAATAGTGAATGTTTTGATCACAGAAGGATCTTTTGAGAATATAGTTGCTTATTTTTTCATTAGGAGTGATGATTGGTATAACTATATATTGGAGTGCATGATCCGAGAAATCTATGTGAGTCACGGTGGAATTTGAGATATTGGATGTAGAGGAAAAAATATTATCCACCGTAGACATGCTGTCGCCCTGTATTCTTGTGTAGTCGAAAATACATTGGTTCAATCCGAAAGAGGCAAATAAATTACGCAGAGAACTTGCATTGCTATCCGTGGAATTATTATGAAAGTTGAAGTTGAAATCACCACAGACGACACAAGAAGTTTGAACATTTTTTTCAAAAAGAGAATCGAGAAATAGTTCCATTTTATTTATGAATGATTGACTATTGGAAGATGGTGGTCTGTAAAAACAGTTTACGCAGATCTTGGATTGGTAAGCGGTTACGACGACAGCAGCATATTCAAATGTATCCTGAGTTTTTTCGACGGTAGGGCGTGAGATTGTGAAAACGTGGCTATTTTTAACAAAGATAGCTACCCCTCCACCAACTTTATCGTTACGACAAAAATAATCAGAAAGAGTATAACAATTGACATTAAGAGCTAATATTTCATGCTTCTGGCACGAAGTTTCAGTTAAACAGACTACATCTGGATATTCAAGAGACTGTAATAAAGAATCAAGTTCACTTGTTTTATTTCTTAAACTATGGATGTTCAGATGGAATATTACAAAACCCGGTGATTTATGAAATGGTTCGTGAGAAATGAGAGAGTTTTCACGGAAAAAACAAGAATTCCTTTACCACAACGTTATCTGGCCACATATCACTCTTCAGCAGCAATTGCTTACAGGTTTTAGAAACACCTAGTTTGAACGAACTGTTTTTCCCTTTGGTGTTCAGCTTGAAACACTTGATATTTTGATCCGGAAATGATTCCTCCAGAAAAGACTGCATCACTTCCTTTTCAACCAGTCCTTTGACTTTTCCAACATAAAGCCATTCCAACTCTGCTTCATTTGGAACGCCTTGTATCATCATGTTCGGTTTCTTATTAGAGCCAGTAATTAGAATTTTGGGATTTTTACCTGGTCTATTATCCGATGACTGGGGAACTCGGTCATTGACCTTGACTTTTTTCGCAGAGTTTGTGTTGATACTGGAATTTGGATTTGGGTCAGGTAAATGAGAAGCACCTCGTTTTTGTTCCGAGTTGGTGCTTGTTTTGTGCATTTTTTTCTTGTCCGATTCAGTAGGTTCGATGATGGCCTGATTGAAGGCGGAATTATTAGAATCGACTATCTGCTTTTTCAGTAGGAAAATAATTTCTTCCTGGTCATGAAGTCTTTTAGCCATCTGGTCGGAGAGTTTTTCTAATAAATTCACTTCGCGGTCCACTTGTTGAAGTTTTCTTGCGGTAAACAGACATTCCGATTTCGGACAACGCACAGATGATTTATTACCAAGGTCTGACTTTTCACTTGATTCAGTACCACTCGATAGATTAACCAGGAGATTCTGTAAGGTAACATTTTCAGAGAAACTATCTGGCAAAATTTTAGTGACTATGAGATCGATAATTTCACTTTTCTTTAGTTTATTGAGTTCGGCTATTAGCACACCCTGCTCGCTTGGCGACATTGTACCTACTCCTTTGATTTGATTTAAATCATTCTATTCAATGTTTCTCATCACTAAGCTCGAAAGATTTAAATTCGTTTACTGAAAGCTCCGAATGTCGATACAAACACGACTCGGGCGAACCCTCGCGAAATTTCCATAATTTCCATCGTTAATTAGAGGATTCGAACTGCTTAGCGATCGGTATAATTGGACCGTATCGCTTATTTATACGTTTAATTAGTAAATTCAAAACGAATGGAGTCGCCGAACAATTCGAGAACTGCGGGACGGGAATTTTCCGACTCCATTCGGAACTATTTGATTTGGTGCCGAAGGTTCATTGGATTTTTCGAATTTTATGGGCCGTGATCGTTAGCGACCGAAAAAGAAACTGGATTACGGAAAACTGGGGAGTACTTTTTTCTGCTTCGAATAAAGTTTTAAAGTAAGTTCTCGAAGTGGAAATTGAAGTCGTTCGAGATAAGCAACGCTTTAGTGAGCAGTACACCATATGAGAGCTCCTTTTACATCTAGTTATTTATGCAACAAGTGGAAAAATACGGTGTTTATTGTACACGAATTTCATCAAAAGTGACATTTTGTTACTTGTCATCAGATATATATTTGATTTATTCATTCATTCCAAGAAACTATAACAGTTTATGACAGGGATATGTCAAACTTTTTTCCCGCCACAGAAAAAAAATCTGCGGCTACTTTAATTTAGATTTCAGGGGGACAGCTATCATAAAAAACGATTTTTTTATATATTTGAAATATTTCAGCTGCAGTTACCATATCTAATCCAAACTGCAAATTATGGGGACCAAACAACCTTTAGCCATCTAGACTTCATAGTCACTAATTTACGACTGTCTCATGTGAAGTTCGAAATGTTACGGCCAGTTGCACCGCTTTTCTTGAGTTGTGCTTTATCTGAGCCAGGCTTTTTTGCTATGGATTTACCAATCAGCTTCCTTGTTCCTTAACGATTGAGCCAAGCTTACTCGAACCTCTGCTGACTTGAAGCGGTGCAACTGGCCCTTAGTATCTCAGATCACTACGCTCAGGTATGCAATGAGATGGAATAATTGGGATCACTAATGAAAGTTATTGTATTATCACCCGGAGGAAGAATGAAAATTCCTTAACTGAAAATTAAATCACTTATAGAAACGGACACATTCACTTTGACTTTTACATTAATGCTTTAATACAGCCGGCCCTACGTCGAATGTAATGAAAACTTTTTTGCACTTGCACGAATAACTATAAAAAAATATGCTTTTCATGAATATTATAAACAGCACCTAGTTTCGGAAGTCAAAACGCAGCGTGATCCAAATGAAACATGTACTTTCATTCTAACCATAAAATTGTATCGGGAATTATATCGTAACGATTGAAGTTCATCATGAAAGACAGGCCCTTGTGATCAATAGAGAGTAAGCATCCTTGAGTAATCACAAAGCTTGTAGCTGTTTCGTCGTCAAAACAAGTACTCCAGTCAAAGAAAAGCAAAAAAGGCCTTGGCCTTGCAAAAGGTGGAGTAATTCTGATTTCAGGATATTTTATTAGGTTAGGGACCCTGATGAAAAATCCCAATTTTAGATCTGCGCGCGATCCGCCATCTTGGATTAAAGGTACGACCTTTTCTTCATTCACTACTTACGGCCACCTAACGAGTGGCGAGTTACAGAAGACGAAACCAGTACGTTTCTTCCAAAAATCGTCCAACTCAATCTTTTAATGGTAAATTTTGTAACAATGAATAATTACATTCAGCTTGTTCAAAAAACGAAGAACTGAATGAAATCATTAGCCTCTTCATAGATCCGAGTGCCAAAGTACACGACCTCTGAGACGCTGGAATACGGTTTTTCGTTGCTTTGTATAGTGAAAACGTAGAGAGGGAAGCCTTGGAAGATATCTGGTTCAACGGGGTTTGCTAAATAATCAAAGAAGAATACATTCAACCTGGCTTCTTCACCTCCAACGAAGGTTGGTAGCAAAGTTTCAAGACAGCTCGCGACGACATATCGAACGTCATCTTCTGCAATTGTAAGAAGCGGCAACGGCGAATCCTGTGAAAATGTACCAGTATTTTTTTTTCATATGCAGATTTACACGAAAGGAAAGCCCTGTTATGTTCGAAGAACACCGTGTGAATCATGGGACAGGAGATACGAAATAATATTCACTTTGAATTTTTTGTAGTTAGTAAGCCTCAGAAGAAAACCTCTCTCGGCAAGGAGTTTCAAAGCTCAGTTGTTGTATTGAAAACAGATCCCTGAGCAAGAGAGGTACGACAGGTCTCCAAGCTCACACCAAAGGGGTGGGACTTCTATACTTACTCGGGTCATCCTGTAAATATTGCCAAGCGACAATGAAGATGACGAAATTCCACCCGCCGTAACACAAATTCACATGGCAGACAATGGAGACTGCGACATTGACAATGACGACGATAACGAATACACCATCAACTGACCCGGACCGTCAAGAAAAAAAAATGAACAGATAAAACTCTCGGACAAGAACATCTATAAATTAGGCCTCCTGGGGATACCACTATTGGAAACAACGCGCTGTTGGTGTGGAAATGAGCTAGCTTTGGCTTTACAAAATGTTATAATTACGTAACGAATAGATAGCTACAAATCAATAATTGGGTGAATAATAGCTACAAATAGTTCTCAAAATGGTAAGAAAAAAAGAGGAAGATAAAAAATCCAAGATGGCGGATCACTCGCACTCTTCCTCCAAGATTGAAAACTTGGATATTTCATTAGGGTCTCTGATTCAATAACATATTCCAAAATCATAATTACTCCACCTTTTGCACGACAAAAACCCTGGAGTAGAGCCCTGGGAGAAGCACCAGACATAAAATCTGAATAATTCTGTGTCTGTTTTTTCACTTCATATCAATGTCAAAAGAAAACGGAACTAGCAAACATTGAATGTGTCGATTGATTTATGAACAAAAAATAAATAATCGCTCTGAAACACCTTCTTTCCTGAATATATGTTGAGAAGAATCCTGATTCAAGGAAGTGCACTTTTTCTTGATCAATTTGTACACCAAGCATACGAAACTTGTATCAATGAGATATATTCATCTCCTCCACAAAAAATTAATAACAAGTGGCAGAATTCCTGACCGGATTAATTTTTCAATGGAGGCTTCGACTCGAGATGCCCCTCACCTCATTAGTGGTGGGGAAAGTTGTTATAAGAATCATGAGAGCAATTCCTATGTTTAGGATCTTCGGAAAGCACACGATTGGTGAATTATTTCGCAAATAATAATAACGATAAAAGATATATCGAATTGAATTTCTATCTCAATGTGTATTTGATTTCTCTCTACCTGAAGGTGCTACAAAGAGTTGTATATTTTCAGGTATAACTTGTATCTGAAGACCCCACGAAGAAAGTGCTCAACCGATTCCTACTTGAAGACATTTTCGACTCCTCTGTGGTGTACAGCCGGTGGAATCTTCGCAGTTTTGAGTTTGTCAGTGTTTTCGACCAGCAAACTGTTGAACAGATGGGTCGAAGTGGAACCTTCCATTTCATTGCCGTCGTGTTTCTTGGGCGTTGTGTCTGGATTCATAAATCAAGGCGAGTTAGAACTTTTCCCTGTGTGATACTGAACGTAAAATGTCCATTTTCATTTATTATGGCTGATATCATGTCAAGTAATGAATTTTACATCCGGAAATAGGGCAATCTGCTCTATATCTTCTTCAAACTGCTCCTGTATGTTGGAGGTATACGAACACGATGCCAGGGATGTTATATATGATGATGAACTGAGAACTAATCGAAGAATCGTTAATATATTCTTTGCAATCTTAAAACTGATGAAAATACTCGAAATTGTTCATGGTTACAGAATAGTCCGAGAGCCTAAACTCAATATTTGGGAAACGGTTTTCACTGTTCATGATCTTGATGAGTTATTACTGATTATCCAGCATTACAAAAGATACATTTTTCATGAATCGATAGCAGATATTCGAAGAATCGTCAATATATTCTTTGCAATCTTAAAACTGATGAGAATACTCGAAATTGTTCATGGTTACAAAATAGTCCGAGAGCCTAAACTCAATATTTGGGAAAATAGAATAGAATAGAACATTTATTTGACTATGTTATATACAATAGTATATTTATAGCTAGTCAGTTACTGGATACACATTAATAATACATTTTAAAATTGGGATTGACACGGTGAGTATGTTGTGATTATATCAAAATGTAATGATGAATGGTGTCTACCAAAATACTCTAAAGCAAACAGAGTCGAGAGAAAGAGGTCCGAATGGCTTGTTCAGAAAGATATTGAAGAACATTGCATATGTTCCTTGAACTCTGCCACCGAGTAGAAACAGTGCTGTATGAGAAAAGATTTTAGCTTTTTTTTTAAAGAAGCCAAATTGAGTGACTTCATATCCGATGATAAAATATTATAAGCATGATAGTCCGGTGAATTTCTATGAGAGACTGTAAGCCTAAATCGGGGAGTTCTGGTATAACTTGCCTGTCTTGTGCCGTAGGAATGCACTTGGGATTGGGAAACCAAATTCGTTTTTTGTTTATGTATTTCGATGAGAGTCTCATATAGGTGCAAGGAAGGAAGCGACAAAATCCTGTGGCGAACAAATAGAGGACGACAATGGTCTCTGTTACTGCAATCTGAAAGTATTCTCAGGGCCTTCTTTTGTTGACGAAATATTTGAAGTGACTTTGAGGAGCTACCCCAGACTATGATTCCGTAACTCAAATGCGCATGAAACAGCGCAAAGTAGGTACTTTTCATTGTATCTTGGTTAACATATCTCTTCAACTGCCGAAGTAAAAATAAAGTACTTGAAAGTTTACGCTTGAGTTGCTCGATATGGCAATCCCAGCTAAGTCTGTTATCGATAGTTATGCCCAATAATTTGACATTGTTGTCCTCCAAGTAAGAGTTTTTTGTCGAAAAAGTGATACTCGGGGTTTTACTATCATTTAGTTGTAGCTTGTTAGCTTGAAACCAATAATTAGCTTTTTCCTTTACCGCCAGTGATAACGATTGTAGCTGCCCATAGTCATAGTGAGAAGTGATCAGGGTGGTGTCATCAACAAACAGCGTACACTTATCCGGCAAAAAAAATTGACGCAAATCATTAATATATATTATGAACAGTAGTGGCCCAAGGACAGAGCCCTGTGGGACACCATGTATATTACTCTTTAACTCCGACCTCGCGCCACTGACTTCAACAACCTGATACCGATTCTTCAGATAAGAATCAAATAAGTTCAGGGCAACTCCTCTCAGTCCATAATAACTCAGCTTCTGAAGAAGGATGTCATGAGAGACACAGTCGAAAGCCTTCGACAAGTCACACAGTGCTACTGATATGTGATGCCCCTTATCAAGAGCCTCGACTATGTCTCCCACAACACTCATCACCGCCCGAGTAGTTGATTTATTTTTTCGAAAACCAAATTGAGAATCATCGAAATAGTTATTTTTCTCAAAATAAGTCGTCAACCTCTGTTTTATTATTTTTTCGACGATCTTAGAAAATATACAGATTATCGTTATTGGACGATAGTTATCAACAAGTGCCTTGTCTCCCTTCTTATGAATTGGAATAACCTTCGAATACTTGAACACATCCGGAAAGACACCAGTAAGTAAAATTAGGTTGATGAGCTCTGTAAGTGGCAGTAGTAATATATCAATGGTATCTTTCAATATTCTGCTGTTTAAATTGTAAAAATCTGGACTTTTTGAATTTTTTAAAGAATTTACGGTATCCTGTATTTCTTGCGATGTAACGGGTGCAAAAAAAAAAGATTTCGAGGGAGCCAAAAATTTTTTGAATTCAAGTAAATCAGAATCTGCTATTTGCGGTATGGAGTTTATTATATTCTCTGCGATTCCTACAAAGAAGTTATTGAAGTCCTCAGGGATTATATCCGTTTCTAATCGATTGAGCCCATTTTTGTTCCTCTCATAATTCACAACCCGCCAACAGGCTTGTGATTTATTATCAGAAGAAGCTATAAATCGATCATTTGCACTTCTCTTTGCACACGTTAACTGCTTTTTGTATTCAGATTTGAGATTTTTATAGATATTCCAATGATGAATATCCCGCCCAATATTACAGATTGATTTTGCCTCCGACAATTTCCTCCTCATATCTTTGAGAGAACTGTTATACCATGTTACCGGTGGGTTTTCATTTACCGTTATTTTCTTCAATGGAAATATGCTTTCAAAATTTTTAGAGTAGGCCTCAATGAGAAAATTTGCAAGAACGTTAACATCCCGAATTTCATAGTAAATATTCCAGTCTATAGTTGATAGATTCGCTCTCAGCTTCATAATAACTCTATTTGTGATGCATCTTTGCAGGGTAATATGGTTGAGGCTTTCGCGGCCGAGGTTATTAGTATAACTACTTCTCTTCGGGCTTGAAGGCCGTCGTTCTTCGGAATTTCTTCCTGACGTTTCGCTAGCGCGAGTGGCCAGCTTCTTCAGAGGCTTATTCATCTCCGATGACTAAACAGTTCGATTTCTCAAGGCGTATTTATATTGATGCAGGTAGTCTGGAGTGTTAATTACTTCTGTCGGGTTCGGGGAATAATCATCATTATTAGTTGCCGCACTACCTGCTGTGATTTCATTAGGTATTCTTGTTTTCCTCAGAATCGGATTCCAAATTCTGTTTAGAGTCAACGCTTCTTCCTTTTTGTTAAAATTGTCCGCATGTTTTTGGATCTCTATTGCCTCCCGCACCAGTCGGCTATGGTAACCCTGGTTGGGGGCAATCAGTGTGGCATTTTCGAACAGAATCTTGTGGTCGCCCTCACTCAATGCGTGTTCCGCCACCGCCGATTTGTCGGTTTGCCCCAGCCTACAGTTCCTTTGATGCTCTTTGAGCCTTGTACCCATGGATCTTTTCGTGGTACCGATGTAAACCTTCCCACAGGTGCATGGAATGCGATAAACCCCTGCCGCTGACAGTGGGTCTCTTTTGTCTTTAGCCGACCTGAGGCTTTGCTGGATCTTCTTGGTCGGCTTGAAAACTGTTTTTATGTTATATTTCCCCAAGAGTTTTCCAATTCTGTCAGTGACCCTCGGGATGTATGGCAGATATGCATTCGCAACTACCTGAGGAACTCCCATAACAGGGAGGACCCTCAGGTAGTTGCGAATGCATATCTGCCATACATCCCGAGGGTCACTGACAGAATTGGAAAACTCTTGGGGAAATATAACATAAAAACAGTTTTCAAGCCGACCAAGAAGATCCAGCAAAGCCTCAGGTCGGCTAAAGACAAAAGAGACCCACTGTCAGCGGCAGGTGTTTATCGCATTCCATGCACCTGTGGGAAGGTTTACATCGGTACCACGAAAAGATCCATGGGTACAAGGCTCAAAGAGCATCAAAGGAACTGTAGGCTGGGGCAAACCGACAAATCGGCGGTGGCGGAACACGCATTGAGTGAGGGCGACCACAAGATTCTGTTCGAAAATGCCACACTGATTGCCCCCAACCAGGGTTACCATAGCCGACTGGTGCGGGAGGCAATAGAGATCCAAAAACATGCGGACAATTTTAACAGAAAGGAAGAAGCGTTGACTCTAAACAGAATTTGGAATCCGATTCTGAGGAAAACAAGAATACCTAATGAAATCACAGCAGGTAGTGCGGCAACTAATAATGATGATTATTCCCCGAACCCGACAGAAGTAATTAACACTCCAGACTACCTGCATCAATATAAATACGCCTTGAGAAATCGAACTGTTTAGTCATCGGAGATGAATAAGCCTCTGAAGAAGCTGGCCACTCGCGCTAGCGAAACGTCAGGAAGAAATTCCGAAGAACGACGGCCTTCAAGCCCGAAGAGAAGTAAATATACTTTGCAGGGTAATGTTAGTATGTCTTTCCGGTGTGTCCAAGCACACAAAGAACTGACCTAAATGGTCAGACAAGCAAGGTTCTAAAACCCCTGATTCATAATATTGTCGATCAATATTTGTTAAAGCATTGTCAATGCATTTTGCCGAATGTGATGTGATCCTAGTAGGCTCACTGATGGTAGTTTTTATGCCAAAAGAATTGAGCAAGATATTGATTTCTCGTGAATCTCTATTGTCCTCATCGAAACCTATATTGAAAACACCCAAAATAACAACCTTTTTTTCTGACAGTGCAAAATCAGTAATAGTCGCTCTAAATTGGCAAAGAAAATACTGTATTACCCGAGGGCGATCTGTAGAGAGCAACAACAATAATCCTTGAACCAATCAGTTCGATCGCACAAAATTCTGAGTCAACTTCGCACGTATATCTATCTGTATTCAAGACTTCAAATTCAATTTCAGTGTTCAAATACATCGAAACACCACCTCTGTTAATATTTGTTCCACAAAAATAAGTAGCAAGAGAATACCCAGATATTTTCAGACCTCTTATACTGGACTCCGTCTGCCAGTGCTCTGACAGACAGAGAACAGAGAAATTGTTATTCTTTAGGAATATTTCCAACTCTAGAATTTTGTTCGAAAGACATTGGATGTTTATATGGAACATACTGTGTCCTCAGAATTAACATCACACGTCAAAGAATTACTAAAACAATTTTTGGCTAAGATTCCTGCTCGGTGTTCTCGAACTTTCGAAAATTTCTTCTGAACTTGAATCTCCGGATTTCTGACCCTTTAGGCCATATGGAGGGGTTGTAGACTTTGTCCACGTCTTCGATTGGAAAGCTCACCTTATAACTTGAAGCATACTCGCTTTTATGCCATGCTTCACAGCCAAATGATATTTCTGGAGATGTTCTCTTCAATAGTTGCAGTAGGTTGTCACTCGTCATATCCGGTCCAATACGAGATACATGAATATAACCTCTCTTTGGAACGGTTTCAAAATTTTCTTCGTCATTACATCCAATCACAGGTTTATACGCCTGTATTTTATTATTAGACTGAGAAAATTTCACGCGATTCTTTGGGGGAATCCTTTCATTGTTTACTTGGGTTTTTGTAGAGTTGCTCGTTTTTTCTAGACCGTTTGGGGTTTCCTTGTTTACAATCTGGGCGTAAGTTTTTTGCTCGCTGTTTCTTATCACCTCGAACGCAGTGTTTACTTGTGAATTTGATCCACCAGATGTTGAGTTATTGTTTGTATTCATTATAGATGGCGTGTTATCCACTGTATTAAATTTTTCACGATTGAGGTTTTTCAAGATTGCTATCAGATCCTCTTGTTCCTGAGCTCTTTTTTCTAAATGATATGTTAATAATTTGCTTACAGCATCCAGCTCATTCTTCATTAGAGCCACCTTACTTGTCATAGACTCACAGTTTCTGCAGAGATTTATGCTCATTGTCATATTCCCATCGTTGGTATTTTCACTGACCGTAGTACACTTTTCACTTATTTTTGATACATAATTAGTTAGTTGGGTATTTGTGACACTCACTGGTAGTTTGAAAGTTAATAATATTTCGATAATTTCGTTCTTTTTCAACTTGTTTACAGCATCACTAGCGGCGGCCATATTGTATAAACGGTTTTCACTGTTCATGATCTTGATGAGTTATTACTGATTATCCACCATTACAAAAGATGAATTTTCTACGAATCGATAGAAGATATTCGAAGAATCGTTATTATATTGTTTGCAGTCTTTAGACTGATGAGCAGACTTGACACTGTTCATGGTTACAGAATAGTCCGAGCCCAAACTCTATATATGGGGCACGGTTTTTACTGTTCATGATCTTGATGAGTTATTACTGATTATGCACCATTACAAAAGATTCAATTTTTTTATGAATTGATGGCAAACATTCGGAGAATGGTTAATACATTGTTTGCAGTCTTTTGACTGCAGACTCGAAATTGTTTATGGTTACAGAGTAGTCCGAGAGCCCAAACTGTATATTTGGGAAATGGTTTTCACTGTTTTTGATCTTGATGAGTTAGTACTGATTATCCACCATTACAAGAAATTCAAGTATTATTCTCAAGAGATTCAATTATCATTCTCATAAATCAATAGCAGAGTAATAGTACTATTCAAGTATGTCTTTCGTTCAGACGAGACCAAGGCTTCAACTCATATCTGTAAACTGTTCCAGAACCTATATCTATATCGAAAGGATCTGTACAAAAAATATAATTCATCGCAAATCGCTAGAAAATTTTGACATTCCAGACAAAATTTCTTGAAGAGAAAGTCATGATTTCCTTATTGTAAAGAAAGTTATATTGATTTGAACAGTTTCAATAAAAACAATTCATTTGTGAATGAAATTATTCGCGAATTTTCCAAAATTAAATAATATCTGAAAAATTTTAAACGATTCGCAAAAACTATGAATGTATCTGAAATCAATACGCCGGTTTTTTCTCAGTATCGATAACCATCTTCAAAAATACGATACAATGGTGTGAAAATTGAGAAAAAGTTACATTTTCGTTAATCACTGGTGCCAGACAAACAGTGATAAAGTTAGTTCAGGCATTTAATTTTCCAATTTTGTGAGTGCAAATTACCTCATGTGGTTTATGAAACTACACCTTCTAGATTGGTGAAATACATTCTGAAAATATGAAAAAACGACTATGCTGACTCAAATACTATTCAGAAAATACTATACGAGCTCCAGACGAATCAACGATAATTTTGATATAAATGATGATAGCATTCTAATATATTCTCTATTCAAAAATGAAAATAATATGATTTCAAAATATCATTATCACTCAATAATAATAAAAATAATAATAATAATGTAATAGTACATAAAAATGAAACTGACACAATCGAAAATTCAAAATTTTTTTATGTGCAGATCCACACGTAAGGAAAGCCCTGTAATGATTATATGAGCTGAAGATCGACTTTTCCGAGGATATTTGTTACATGTCCAGCACCTTCTTCACACTTAGATGGTTAGAACACACGAGAATACTGCCTCTAAATCAAATCATCTGAAGGAAGAATTCGCTCAGGCCAATGTCTACTTTCCTACACAGTGGGTTGATGGACCAATAGCTGTCATGGAACATCTTTCCTGACTTATGCCACGAGGGGCGTTGAATTATATCATCAGACGAGCGTCGGTGCAGGATTTTTCACAGAACAAATAACTGCATGTGCTTTTGGCACTACAACTACCGAAATTATTTATCATTTATTGGAACTGGCACACTCTAAGACCGATTTCGGATTTATTGGTCTCTCGTCAGTACAGGGTCGTTACGACAATCAGCTCAAAGTCTATGGTTTCCATTATTGAAAATGTTTTTGTTTCGGGACAAACGTCCAGAGTAATAATATTATTCGATAATTTTGTCTCAGCGAATCAAGCATATATGAGCTTGGAAATGAAATATAACT
Organism: Zygogramma bicolorata; assembly: GCA_032362365.1. NCBI lineage: Eukaryota > Metazoa > Arthropoda > Insecta > Coleoptera > Chrysomelidae > Zygogramma > Zygogramma bicolorata. The sequence continues at coordinate 29,520 of JAVJAQ010001055.1, forward strand.
CTTGTGATTAAAATTTTATTCCAAACTACTGTCTTTTCTCCTCCGTTGAGTACAGATAATCTATGAATGCTCTCTATTTAACTCGGGTTTCGTGTGCATTATACAAGTTGAGTAAGATAAAGTGGCTTGTATGTGATACAGCGCCTGTTGCGCCACATAGGCAGTGGAGCTTCTTTTTTCTTCATTTCGATAACGAATGAAACGTATTTATCGGTAGTGTTCGTTATATTTTTATGTTCTTTCTTTCATGGAATCTCAATTTTTTCATTCCTGAACAGGAGAAGCAAAAGACAAGAAATTGTTTCTCAAATACAAAATACTGGCCGGTACGACGACGTAATCTGTCAACGACAGGTTGAATGTGTCAATTGACGAATGACAAATGAATTCATTTTGACTCTTTCATGGTATATGTCAATAAGATTTTCAATGGTACGAAAAGGTGAGAACAATATGAGAAATGATTTCGAAGATAAATCACAAATGAAAAGTATCGTTTCAACAGGGAGCATTGATAATCCTTACGGATAGTAAAATTACCTTGTGAACAAGAATCATCGAGGAATGAATACTTGAGAGAAATTCTCTGATTAATTTTCTATTCAACCTATTGTTTGTCATTTGAGTAATGAAAAAGGAGGTAATAATCAGCAGAAATTGAGTTGTGTGAGTGGTGAAACGATCCTAGTTATTGTGTGTTAACTCAGAAAGAAAAATATTCGTATATACTTGATGATTTGATGAGCGTAACTTTATTTCCATTCATAAAAAGTATGAAGGTAGGAGAAATAATATGTTTCAAATAGACTCATTGTTTTGTGAATTATTCAAAGGTTAATGTAGAATATACAGGTTCCTATCAATAGAGATTGGTTGTGGAGTCTTTGATTTCACTTCTTCCGTAGAATTTTTGCAGTTCCGTTTTTTTTTGCTCTCAACATTTTTGCACTACCCTGTTAGTGGTGTACTACTCCCAGGAAATATCCAGAAATTCATTTAGGATCACTATCAGCGAAGCCATCAACAACATTATGTGCCTTGAAAAACCATCCATGCAGACATATATTGCTATACCGTGAGGTTTCATTTTGTCAGTCCAAATGCCACAAAAAGTTTGGGGGTCCAAAATATTCAATGCCAATCGAACACTATCTTGTGTGACAACTATCTGTCAATTGGCAGATTATATTCTATCAATTGACAGATTTTATCTGTCATTGGCAGGTTTGATCTGTCATCGACAGGCCGGCGATAAGAATTAATAACATTTTATTTGGTTCAGTGGGTGTTATCATGATAACTATCCACAAAAATATTGTTCACGTTTTTCTCCCTTGCCCATAGACTATGAAACCACATCCAAACTAGTTCCTCTAGATGTCTGGATTCGCTTCCGGAACTAGAAAGCGAGAAATTATCAAAGCATCTCTCGGTATTCCAGAATATGGTTTATCGAGTTTCTGGCTATTTTACTCCGGCACACGACAGAAGGTTGAGGCTGGATATCAAGCGACCCTTGTGTATAAGAAATCACGGGCGGCTGGATCCTAGCGAGCAAACGGGGTAATTGATGTGCGAGTCTCACGAATTAATGTTTAACAGAGATCGAAATTAGGTGTACACATGTTTCCTAGGAGATTGATCGTCGCGTGGATCTCTGATGGGAATATAGAGATTTGGTAGGGGGGTTATGAAACTGAATCGTTTTGAATCATACAGTGACATCAAACTGATATTTTTCTCCTGAAGATGCTAACCTCGTTTGATGTTAGGGTAATTGATCTCTAGAAAAGTTTTCACCTCAGTTAATTTATGCTATAATTGAAAAAACGGATTCATTAAAAACGGTTCCCCTCTGAATGGAATACGTCCCTTTAGTCAGCAACTTCTCGTATAACTTAAATCTCACCCCATTGTTTATAGGTGGTATAGATTGCCAATGTCTGTGTGAAAAGGATTCGAACCGTTTTCGTTACGCCAACTACACTATAATGTCGATATTTCCCTTTACTTGAAAATGCACATCAAAGTTACCTTCAAAAAGTAAAATAGATGCAGATTTCGGTTTGGTCAGATTGACTCAAAGGTAGAGAAACATCTAATGAAGTTTCAAAATAGAGTTGATAATCCGGTCAAGTTATACAATTGATTCAACAAAAATTCCGACAGAGCTAAATTTTGGTGAAGACCTAGGGTTCACCATAAAGAATGATAATTTAGAAGTCTCCAGAAATCCCATGTGTGCTAAAGAAGTTATTCGGGGTCAAATGCCAAATTTTCAGGTTTTCTCAATTTTTTTCGAAAACGGTGAGTTGAATCAGAAAAATACCTCAGACCAACGTTGTAGATCTCGAAATTTAAAAAATTTATATGTAACGAGTACAGAATTCCCACCCCTTTGTTGTGAATTTGGAGACCTGTCGAACCTTTCTTGCTCACGGATCTTTTTTCAATAGAACACCTGAGCTTTGGAACTCCTTGCCGAGAGAGGTCTTTCCTGAGGCATACAAACTTCAAAAATTCAAAGTGAATGTTAGTTCGTATCTCCTGTCCCTTGATTCACGCGGAGTTCTTTGAACATCATAGGGCTTTCCTTTCGTGTGATTCTGCATATAAAAACAATATACAGGTAAACCGAAATATTCCCCAAAATCTAATAGACGATTTGTTTCTACTGAAATTTACTGATTTGAGTCGAAAAACTACCAAAACAGTAGATTTTTACTAAATATGGTCACGCTGAGGTGCGCGAAAGACATCAGGAGGGCAATAAATAGCCAGATGTTATTCAAGGCCATACGGGTAGAGGAGATTCACGAAGGGACTGATTAACTTTCAAATATGTATTTTCTCAATATAGTATGTAGACGAAGTGGAGTGATTGATTTCAAAAAGAGGAATAGCCCAAGGTCTTCACCACATTTATGTTTCGAGTTATTCCTTTTTTTAATTAGTATATAGTTTGTACATAAAGAGACACAAATCAATTTTCAATTGCGATATCTTAGAAAAGGTGATACTTAGAGGAAAAATGTTGAGACCAGTTTTGTAGGAAATTTTGGGATCTGCAACTTTGGTCTAGAGTACCTAGTCTTTCGTCAAAACCCACCGTTTTCGAAAAAAAATGAAAAACCTGAAAATTTGGGATTTGACCCCGGATAACTTTTTTAGCACACATGGGATTTCTGACGACTTTTGAATTTTCATTCTTTATGGTAAACCCAAGGTTTTCACCAAAATTTGGCTCTGTCTGAATTTTTGTTATTCGATCACTGTTCTTATGCCTAACTTGGCCGGGTTATGACCAGAGAAGTTTTTCTACTCCCACCGGCAGCCGCCAATAATTTAAAATACACGCGTCTTGTGCGTGAGCTATTACGTTACAGCTGTCAGAATGGTGGGAGTAGAAAAGGACAGTGCGCAAATTGGGGATAAGGCCACTTATGTGCACTCGCGAATTATCGCACTCGGCTAACGCCTCGTTTTCACAATATTTCGATCGTGCATAATTGGCGTAAAATACTATTATACAGAAAATGAAAGTTCAAACAGAAATAATCTTCGAAATATGAAGGATCTATGACATTGGCAAAAAAATCACTTCTGTTTTTGAATTCATTGCCATCTTTTGGCATTTTGTATGAGTAATCAAAAAAATTAAAGATCGGACGTCCGTAAAAAAATGAAAAGGAAGAGGTGACTCGGAAGCAAAATAACTAGTGCCATCTACCTCTAGTTCCCATCCCTTCAAATGTTATTTCCATATGGTTGGATAACTATTCTATGTATCTCAATATCAATCGAACTTATTGAGATAAAACTATCCGTAGACAGCATAATGAAAGCAGATTTAATTTTCGTTTCCCGTCATCAGTCGCCCTCTCCATCATTTGAGTTTCATTACATTCTACTGTCAGATCTCCATCGGCATCGGCAGTTAAGATGACCGTGTATCGTACGCATAGTCCAAGAGACGGAATAGAGGTCGACTCTCACCCATCTGTTTACCGGATGAAACATACTTTTTATAGAGTTTCATAAATGGACGAATACGCCTATAATGGTTTGCCTATCAAAATGTGATCCAGACTATACTCAGTGAGAATCAAAAATTTCCACTATATGGAAAACTTTTTTATTATCGATTCGTAAGAAAATTTTATTTGCCATTTTTCATTGAAAATGGAGAATTGCAGAATACTTGCAAATGAGTTGTCGAAATTTCAAATTTCCGAACAGTCTGCAGTGTAAGATGACAAATAGAATGTTGATCAAGAGTTAACTACCCTGGATGTGATTCCAAATTTGAATATTCATTTCAATTCTGAACAAATCCTTTAAATCAACTTTTTGAATATATCAAAAATGAGATGTGGTTTACACCTGATCAAAATAATTATTTTTCGTTCTTCCCAGTACACTGTTCGGAAATTTGAAATTTTGACAACTCATATGCAAGTAATGTGCAATACACTAATTTTTATGAGAAATATAATTTTTTGACGAATCGATAATGAAAAAGTTTTCCATTTGGTGGAATATTATGAATCTCACCGCATATAAGTCTGGACCACATTTCGATAGGCAAGCCATTATATTCGTCTATTTATGAAACCCTAGAAAGAGTATGATTCATTCAGTAAAGAGATGGGTGAAGGTCGACCTCTATTCTGTCTCTTGGCCTAGAACTAGTATTAGTTTTTGCCAGATCCAGATATGTTGTCAGAATCCGCCGAAAAGTAATTCACTTACCGACAGACTGACATAATGACAACAATTAAAACAGTTTATAAAAACAACTATAACTGAAAATAAAATTATAACCAAAGATATAATATTGTTACGATATGTCCTAGCCCGGCTCTGTCGGTCATAAACGCCGTATAATATGAGGGGTCGAAAAGCGACGTCATTTTTCCAGGAACTCGTAAATCGCGTGGAGAATTCGATACACATCATCGAGGCCTCTCTCGAAGATTCTCCCTAGGCGTACGCAGGTATATAAGCAGACGGTTCATTGCGGATGAGACAGTTATTCAGCGAAAGAGTTCAACAGAGTTATTCAGATATAGTCATTTGGAGCTTAGTGAAGAGATCTTTGGTATTGCTGAGTTCGGAAGTCGAAGTAGAGAATTTCTATTACAGAGAGGAAAGTAAGCGGAGCAATTCGAGTGATAGTATTGTGTTGTGATAAAGAGTTGTAATGGAACTAGTTTAGTGTTGTTTGGAGTTTTAATTAACGAAACCAAAGGAAATATCGTAACAATACTAAAAATGTATATAAGAAGAGACTAATTTAAGTGTCTTCACGTTCGTGAAATTTTGGGTAATAAGCCTTTTCACTCGATGAGGATTAGAAAGAAATCGGTGACACTCCGGAATCGCATGATGTAGTTTCACTGTTTATAAAAACAAGGGACTACAGTGGCTGCCGCGTATCTACCTTCGAGAGGAGAATCTACAGTAACATACAACCTGATGATACAATTACTTCATTGTGTTACAGTTGTAGTTATTATTACATAAAATCAGTTCTCACATGGAATGTCAAATTTTAAGCAATGACAGCTCTATTTACGTTCTAATCGTACCTGAATTAAAAATTTTGAATGATATCTGTTATAGCCGTAAAAAAATTTATGAGGTATAACTCACATAGAGAGCTGGTTTCCCACTCGCATGATTCGAAGTATTCGCCTAGCAAACTTCATACTTTCAGAAAATGACTATCATTGCTTGCTCGTTAAACAATATTTGAATAAAGAAGAACATGCTGGGATCGTGCAAAAAATTCTGTACCTATCAAGAACGCTAAGCACTACCGATATCATACAATAATTGGAGTCATCGCTACGAACCTCCTTCAAACTATTATTATCTTTGACCGGTAAAATGTGCTTACCGTTCTTGATACTTGATATACTATTCCGAGTTGGGGTGGATTCATGCAGCTTCTCTTTTCAAGGAACAATTAACAGGTAGCAAGCAACAATTATCAATGATGAGTCTTATTTACTGTAGATGATTTATGCAAACAAATTATCAACTATCAATTAACAAGTAACAAGTGAGAGTTGGCCAATTTTTACTGTCTTACTTTTATTGGAAAATGTGTGTCTCCTAATGTGCAGGTTATAACGGATTATATGATCATAACCAAATTTTTCTGCAAATTATTTGTTTTTCGCGATTGTTTTTCTGTTCATGTAATGTGAGCGAGTTGAAATTGAAACTGTAGATGCGAACTGGTGGACTTTCTCAGAAAAACAATGATATTTCATTTCCAATTTCAATCTTTAACTCTCCAAAACGAAGCTAGGCTCTATGAAAATGAATAAAAATTACACTCAAAGATTTATGTAAGGATAAAGTTGATCCCCTTCCACAATTATTGTTGAATTTAGGTGCATGAATGCCTCTTTTTTCATTACTTTCTACTCGATAATTGTTATCGCTACTTGTTCATTGTTTTTTTATAATTGAAGCTGCATGAATCCACCTTTGAAGTAACAAATCAGAGGTTCGAATGATCATTTTTCAGGTTTCAATTTGAAGCTGAAAAGCATCTCCGGTAGAATACAGATCCTGTTCGCTCTACTTCTAGGAGTTGTCCTATATTCCTCGATGAACGCTGTGCTGTTTTCCAGATTGGCCGTTCTCGATTTGGAATTTCCGTTCGCATCTCTCAATGACCTCAGCGGAAGGGTAACTGAGTCGATTTGTCTGCGGCACGATAGTTTTGTGTTCGAGGAATTTTCGGTAAGAGTTAGTCAGCAATAGTATGACCCTTTTCAAATTGTCAGCATGAAATGCCGGTCAGCAGATAAAAACGATTCACTATCAGGTGAAGTGATTACAATCGTTCAGTTATAAACAACAGAATTTTTTATATACAGATTCCCCCGAAAGGAAAGCCCTGTAATTTTCAAAGAACACCGCAAAGATCATTAAGTTGAAATATTTGAAGCTTGTAAGCCTCAGGAAAAACCTTCTTCGGCAAGGAGTTCCAAGAGTCAGCAATTTTATTGAAAAAAGATCCCTGAGCAGAAAAGGTTCGACAGGTTGGAGCTCACAACAAGCTTGGCGAAGAATCACCAACAAGACGGGTTTCATTCCTTTGAATAGAATCAAGAAGTCGAATGTTTTGGTGGCGAGCCTCACACATCAGAACTATACTCCAAGATCTATTTGTGCCTTGTAGATCAATAGAAGCTGAAGAGAAATGGAGTATTTCTTTTCACGAAATAGAAACCCAAGCTTCTGAGAAGCACCTTCAACGATCGACAGCACATGGTTTTTCCCAACAGAGGATTATTATTGTTATTGTAATTTCTAGCATCGAGATACTTGATTTTGTAGGAATGGTTACTCCTGATATGTAAATATTGGATAAAGATAGATGGGCTTGTTTCGAGAGAAGATATGTCTGGGTCTTCCCAACATTTACTTCCACCAATTTTATGTTAGCCCATTCTATTTTTCTTGCCTTCTCATCGTTGATACTAGACATAGAAACTAGTATGAAGAGTACAGTCGTACGCAAAACTATGTACTGAACAAGATTGCATGAACAAACCATAAGACGGCAGTTCAAAAATGATACCAAACACGATCAAACGCTTTTGAAATATCGAGTGCAGCAGCTAACGTTACCAAATATGTGAAGCATACGCCAATAAGCTGTAATATTCCAGAACCATTGATAATTGGCAAGATCATTTCATTACAGTTTTTGTTTTTTTTGCTTGACCAAAATTTCTGTTTCATCAACAGTCACTCTGAAACGTTGGCAAGAGTTGAATTTAACTCGTGATGTACAGATGGAAAAATATTAACGTTTGAATTCTTCAGCAGCACATCCTGAAATCAAAATAGAAAGAAATACGAGTTATCACTGTTTTCGTGTCCAATACAAATATAAATATAATATTTATCTACGATGAATACATAATGTAAGTATTATACATATGCTTCAATGGTGGTTTGGTGGGAATTGGGATCAATTTGATTGAAGAAAAACTATTGTTTCTTTGCCAACGTTTCGAATTTCGATGAATCCATCATCAGGGCTCTATAACAATGAGTTTTGTGTTAAAATGGTAGGATATAAATAAAATAAGAGAATGCCAACAAGCTATTGGAACATTTTCAGGGGTTCAAGATGTTGATTATTGAAAAAAAAATTTAGAAATACTTACCAAAATTCAGTTTTTCCGAGTAAAAATATTAAAATTATGTATAAAACAGACATTTTAGATACACACTCACAATCAAAATAATCAAGAAACGTTGGAGTAACATTTCAGAATTCACAACACTATCCTTGGATACAATTATTAGAACTCTTCAATTTTTTATTGATTCGAGTTATTTTAATTTTGATGGAGTTTTCTATAAACAAAATTATGGTTTAGGTATGGGCAATTGCATGTTACCAATTTGCGCCGATCTCGTTATGTCAGAATTACCGAAACAATGCTAAGACAAACTATCATTCTCAGTCTCAGTACCCTTCTTCAAAAGGTATGTGGATGACATTTTTACAGCGATTCCCAAAAACAAGAAATCTGAAATTCTTGAGGTATTCCAGTGTTTTCATTCGAAATTGAAATTCACTCTAGAGGAAGAAAACAATCAAACTCTAGCCTTTCTAGACACGAATGTCATTAGAACTTCGAACAAAGTAGAAAGTTTAGAGAGTTTTGAAAGTAGATTGGTATCAATAACCGACTTTTCTGAAAGATTTCTCAATTATCACTCACAACATAATTTCCAACACAAAATAAATATCATAAGGAATCTGAAAAATAGAGCTCTCAAAATATTTAATCCGGAGTATCATCAAAAAAATATCGAGCAAATAAAAAAATTTCTTGTAAAACATGATTACCCGCCATCATCAACTAATAAAATTCTCAAGTAGGACAGACAATCAAATAAAATAAATGATCCAATTATAAAATATAACAAAATACCATATGTAAGAAATCTCTCTGAGAGAATTGCAAGGATTTTTAATGAAGAACAATTCAAAATTGCTTTCTCTAACGATAACACTATCAGAAAAAGATTTTTTTCACATCAAAAAGAAAAAACTCCCACTGATCTACAATCGAACGTTGTCTATAAAATTAATTGTAATGATTGCACTAGATGTTATGTGGGTCAAACAGGACGATATTTAAAAAAAACGAATCTCTGAACACGATAGAGACATACGAAAGGTGAATGTCAAGAATCCCACAGCATTAGTTGAACACACTAGAGAAAATGGCGAACTTTTGATTTTACAAAACCCATAATTTTTTATCAGAAATCTTCTCTGTCAAAAAGGCTATTCAGTGAAATGATACAAATTCTTCACCAAGACAGCGTTGATACAAGAAGAGATATGGAAGGATTGAATACGGCTTATTACAATCTGATAAGTCAGCTACCGAAATGATTCTTTATCATTATACGGTGTTTTCAACAATCACGTTTGTTTTTTTCCTATCAGCATTCGTAGAAACTACAGCCATTTTATGAATTTTATTTCAGTATTCGTTTGTCTCGTGCTCAATGTGGAATTGTTTGTACCTAGAGTGTGTATCTAAAATGTCCGTTTTATACATAATTTTAATATTTTTACTCGGAAAAACTGATTTTTGGTAAGTATTTCTCAATTTGTTTTTTCAATCGTCAACATCTTGAACCCCTGAAAATTTTCCAATAGTTTGTTGGCATTCTCTTATTTTATTTATATCCTACCATTTCAACACAAAACTCATTGTTATAGAGCCCTGATGATGAATTTATTAAAATTCGAAACGTTGGCAAAGAAACAATAGTTTTTCTTCAATCAAATTGATCCCAATCCCCACCAATACCACCATTGAAGAATTCAATTCAGGATCACCAGACCTAGCAAAAATTATACATATGGTTTCTGCAGTATAATGCCATATATTATTCCCTTGAGGATTGATGGCAAGGATTTCCTCTTGTAGTCCCATCACAAAATTTTTCGATTTGAATATTATGATAAATAAATTAGTCGTGAATAAAGTAGAGTACACTACTCGCAATAATAACTATCATTCTCAGAATATTACTCCCTCTCTGCTGTCGCGTCTCGATTCGTAAAAATTCCTCGAGGATAGTGGGTGCAGAAAAAATAGCGTATGCAACTCTCATATAATGGTTATTAATACATATACTATTTTCGGTCGAATCTGTTTTCGCTATTATATCATAATATACGAATGTAACCTGTACCATTCCTCACATTCCAGGATGAAAACGGCGTGCTTCTGCCGCAATGGAAAGGCGTGGTGAACAACGATAAGTGCTTGGACATCGTCGACCAATCGAACATCGACAAAATCATCTGCAACGACAACATAGTCGTGTTCGAGAACAGAGTCGTCATGTCGGCAGTTAAAAGACGCACCAAATTCCTTTGCGACGTTATTGCCTTTCCGGAAACGTTTTACCATCGCGGGAACGTTTTCATGATGTCGAAATCGTTGAAGGAGAGATTCTCGATTGATGCCATGTGAGTAAAAAAAAATTGTATACAGTATGGCTAATTAAAAAAACAACAGAAGAAACAAACTTCACAGCTATTATTATAGTAGAATCATTGTACTGGTTGATTTATATCAAGTACTTAGAATTTGTTCAATGTATATTTCGATGTTTCAATAATAAATGCTCATTTTTTGTATGTAACTTTTGGGGACGGGAATGTCTAGACATAATCACATGTTATTTGCGCAATATGAAAATTGTACATTTGAATTTACAATCGTTTTTGACAGGTTTTCATGAGTTTTGAGAATTAGTTTTGAAAAAACATAGATAGTAGCCATACATTAATATGTTTTGCAGACATAATGATAAAAAGAAGATTTGGATGTCTTTGAGAAATTTCAAAATTGGTCGTAGTAAAAATACTGTTATTGTTGCTGAACTATCCAATCCTGATGATATAAATAACTTTTTCATCAGAACTTGGTCCGGATCTTCAATTGTAAAGATTTATTTTATTTTTACGATAATATTTACATCACATCTATCAATGATTCTTTCCTTTTTAAAATGGCTTCTGTTCAACAAATCCATACTGTACTTTCTGAGATGATATCTACTGCTTATGAAATTGATGATGTTTCGATAACATGATTCGATATTGCAGTCCGTTCATTCCTTTATATAACTCACTTGATCAATTATTGTTTTGAAAAAGAAGTATTTGCTACCCTGTGGAAAATTTCTCTTGGTCGACCACTACCTAAAATATCAAAAATGGAGACATTTCCTAATTTGAGAATAATTTAGTCAGATTATTGATTATGCTCAAATGAACCATCTTATTCTATTATGTCAAACTGGGTTTCAGAAAAATCTCAGTACCGTTGTTTGACACTCTCAATCATAGACTCCTATTTGCCAAACTCAAATCTTACGGTTTCACTGCAGAGGCTTCAGTGATGATCGAATCTTATTTCAGCAATCGAAAACAAAAAATAGTATCGAAAGGTTACCATTCGATTCACTCAAATATCACAATAGGTGTACCACAGGGCAGTATTCTCGGTCTGTTATTCTTTATTATTTACACTGCTGATTTCCTCAAAGGACTTAATAACGGTTATGTTCGTGCTTACGCCGATAACACTCAGACTTCGATCAAATTTCGCTCAAATAACGTCCAACAAGCCGCAGTTGTCCTGAATCAAGAACTACAAAATCTCGTAGATCGAAGTTATTTCCACAACATTCAATTAAATCCATCCAAAACAAAAATTGTAATTTTTTTGTCATCGTAATCATTATGTTCATATCAAATCAAATTTTGCAATTCATATCAATATACAATAGTGAATATCAAACACTTAGTCATTAGCTTAGGCATTGTTCTTGATGATGAAGTTTCAAAAATCACATAAATGATTTATTAATTCATTGACAAAAACTTTCTGCTCAATAGAGACATACTGAATTTCGAGCTACAAGTGCAACTGGTTGACACTTTGGTGTTGTCCTAATTTACATATTGCGATTTTCTGTATGCTCCTTTTCTAGATGCCAATTATAGGAATAAAATGCAAGAAGTACAAAACGGGAGTTTCAAAAAGTTTCTCTTCAGCTAATTGCTATTTTTCAAATTTTTCGATTGATCTTCGCTGAAAGCAATTTCATTTTTGACTGCTTTAGTACGTTCGTTCATACATGATCTTCATTATTGGTACCTCTTGATCCTCAATAAATTTGTCGAATTCCTGAAATTTTCAGAGATGTGGCACGAAAAGTTAAAAATATCACTTTCCTGTAAAAATATACTAATGTTACTAAATGAAAAGGTGTCCACCAATCAAGATTATTGAAATACACATCAAAATGGACATTTTGAGAAACAAAAACTGGGTTTTTTCCGGACCTACCCTTTTTCGTATCCCTAGCGACTGCCTATTTTCGTTAGGAGGATAGGTACCCATAATGTTTTGTTTTGATTATTTTAGATTATAATTTGAATGAATAGTATTTTACTTCTATATTTAAGTCGAATGTAGGACGGCGTATTATGGTCACTGTGAAACGGATTTCAATCTGTCCATGCCAGATTGAATTCTGTCAATGACAAAGTAAAATCTGTCAATACGCCATTGATAGATAATAATCTGTCACTGACAAATTAAAAACTGTCAATGCCAGATTAGAATCTGTCAATAGAGATATTTTTAATTTTCACAGTAACCCTAATGGTATCTTATTGATTGTTAGTGAGACTGAGTGATGGTGAAATTCTGCTTTCAGTATGAACAAACTCAGAAGTTCCGGGATATTCAGTCGACTGGAACATCAATGGATCAAATCTTTGAAGACGGAAAGTACCCAATCGTGGAACGTAGTCACCATACAGCATATATACGGAATAATTTATGCCTACTTGTTAATGGTAGTGCTCAGTTTGATCATCTTCGTAATGGAAATTTTGTGGAGCAAATACTCTACCGACCATGAAGGTACATCATCTATTACTATGGATTTCGAATGGGTGGAATGAAATCAGTACGAACAACGAAGTTTTGTTTGATTCGAATAATTTATTTATTCTGGATGTGGTTTCAAATAAATAAAAATCAGTTTCACATGTCTTTCGTCATTGAACATCCTTGAATTCACACTAAGGAATTCTATGATCAGACACGATTGTGAAGGTGGCTACGAGTTCCCTCCACGAGTCGACCGCCAGCGGCTCCCAAAATGTAATACGAACTCGTGGATGGTTCACGAATTCGACCACCTATCAAGTTATTTTCATGAGCACGGCCCAGCTCTGAGAGTCATTTGAGCAGCGCCGAGCGCGGTTAGTATTTTAATGGGAGACCTCATGCAGGGAAAGACCGCGTCGAAAGGCCATACAACTGCAACAAAAAAGCATATCATAGCTCGCAGGCAATATATCTATGAGCACAGGATATACCGTCCTTCGGACAGGTGGTGAAGCCGTCGGTCCCGAATCCATGGATATTGGGCTCGTAAAAAAAACCCTACCTCTGGTTGGAATACCAGGGGGTTCGGCAAAATTTACGATTTGGGGAAGTGTTCTCACCGGTTATGGCGATTCTTAGTAGCGGAAATAAGCTGACGTTGAATGAGGAATTATAAAAAAAAATAAGTTTCTTTCATCTAATCTATTTGTGGGAAGCAATAAAATTGTAAAACGAAATTTTTGTATCCACTCCAACTCGTAGAGAATTCGAAACTATATCATATTCCATTGAAAAGTTTCGTGGATGGAACTTTTTAAACATGATTCTCAACTTCTCGATGTGCTGAATGAGACCCACATATAGAATGATTATGTGGGGTAGTCACTCCCGACTCCTACAGTAAGAAAATTCAAAATAATGCATTATATCACTCAAAATTCTCATGGATGTTTAGTTTTTTTGGGCGGTGATAGGGAAAGCTCAACGAATTTTTATTTGTAGGTTCATGTGAATGGTAGAATGAATTTGGAAGTAGAGACTTTTCATTTTCTCACAAACATCAAACATTTTATAATGAATACTGAAGGTTGAGATAAGTTAAGATACTGAATTTTGTGAATAACAGTTTACAATCTTCTCGATAACAAACCTTTGCTATTATTCATAAAAAAAAATTCTGTAGTTTGAATATTCTTCCACTCTCTACAAAGTTTCCCCAAAGAAAAAGTCCATAAGAGGGAATAGAATGGAAGTTATCTTATATTATAATATTTCAGTAAGGTATCTAGAGTAGTGAATTCCGTTAGTTTCCTGATTAGGTACACTACATTATTCAATAAATTCAATAAATAGTTGACATGTTCTTTTCAGTTCAATTTGGTGTCAATAGCCTAATAACGCTATTTTCTTCATAACTTTTGGAAAAAATAAGCTCACTTGTTTTTCTGTTTTCAGTTTCAAATTATTCTTCGAAAACCATTCTGAAGCCTTCGCTATTGTTCAATACTCCTAAGTTTTAGGTTTTTCATATCAGGGCTTATATTCAAAATCGTAGATTCATCGGCATATAATGTCACTGCGTCAGCATTCAAGTATTTTGGTGAATCATTTATGAAAATAATAAGGAATATGGATTCTAATATTGATCCTTGGGGATATCTATTGACATTACGTCTGACTTCTCACTTGAGGGTAGAACTACTGCTATCAACTGTGCAAGTAGGAAGCGAATAATTCCAAGACAGCACCCCTGATCGCATAAAAATTCAATTTTGCCAGTAGGTAGTCATGTGTGAAGCAATAAAATGCCCTAGATGAATCCAACATCGTGGCACACGAGAAGTTATTTTTATCAATGGCATCTATGATTTTTTCCGTAGTGAGTATTATTGTTTTTGTTGTTAATTTATGCGGTAACCGAACTGCTACTTTGTGAAGAGTTTTCATCTTCCAAATTTGAAACTATCCTTGATTTCAGGATAAAAAATTTCAGGAAGCACTGAAATGGATCTGAGTAAGTTAACTTCGTTATGGGCGTTTGTTTCGAGAATCGGTACTACTTCTGCAATTTTTAGTTTATCTGGAAAAATGCTCCGTTCCAAGCACCTTTCAAAAATGTAACATAATATCGGAGCCAGTTCATCACACAGTTGTTCAACAACCCCCACGCCCATCATACCACGTCATCATACACATCTCTACTATTTGAATTTTTCAAGTGTCTGATTACACTTACTAATGAAAAATGAGAAACAATTGCAGGACATGTATAAAATCAATGACCTATGGGGTAGAGAGTTGAAAATGTGTTTGCCCTCATAGAAAAAAATTGTTAAAATTTTTGGCAAAAATATTTGATACATTTTTTGATATTTTTTTCTGTCTGTGAATTGATCAATTTCCAAATTGCTTTGGATTTGTTGCTAGGGTTTTCTATGAAATCTCTGTGACTCAACGCATTGTTCAATAGTGTTCATAGCTTCTAGTTGACTCCTCATTCTTCTCAGATTTTCATCAAATCAGTTCATACCCATTACATTTTTACATTTGATATTTTTATCCGGGAAATGATTGAATAATTTGTCTAGGAAGATCAGAAAATTGTTGAATAAATCATTCGCCTTCTCAATGGTATACAGTCCGGTCCAGTTAAACTCGAATGTAATTTGTTTAACTCAGCTAGCTATAGTTTCGATATTTCGTCTAGGCATATCTATTTCATTTTATGTGCTCAAGAAATATCTGACACCATCATTCTGAGAATGGGAACATTCATTCCAAGTAGTACAAAGACACCTCATTTTGAGATACTATAGTTCAATGAAAGCTGCTCAGAGGCTGTAACTTTCAAACAAGCGACATCCAAGTTCAGAAACGAGATCTGAGTATGTTAACGCAAGAAATAGATCAAGTGCAACAATTTAAACTGCTGAAAAAGTACGTGATCATACAATCCAAGACTTGTTGAATATCCAAACGGTTCTCGTTCGTATTGGTCATTTGCTGAAGCTGTCGCTAAAAACTTCGCTTTTAGTTCAGTTCCCCCTTCAACCTAGGAATATGGATCACAAGCCACCACTACCCATCAAATATCGAATATATTTTCTGATATGGTTGCTGGAAATTCTACTTTGTACTCATCGGGAATAGAACCCCCGATTATACCTGTCGGCAGTCACATACCTGAAATTATTGTTCTCAAAGTGTGTGCTCCCGAATTGCCACCAATTCTTTGCGAATCATTCAACCTTTGGATTAACTTGGAAAAAAAACTCCATCTTTTAACTAAAGACCAATTGTATTGGTTTCTTTCATTTTCAAAGTCATGGAAGAAGCAATCAATATGGAGCTTATCAAATCGGGAAATCGGAAATGAATAATGATCGACAAAACGGATTTTATCATCAAAGATCACCAGTGACTTTCTGGCGTATGTTTCACATATTTGGCAGCATTCTATCGAATCTTGTGGGCTTATAGTAAGTTTCAAAGTTCAATTTCAATTAATTGTCAATTGTGTTTGATTATATGCCTATTTTTATGTTCTATTTTTTTTTAGTTTCAGGCAGCATCGAGTGTTATGCTCATTACTTTACAGGCAATGGTTTGGTTGGTAGTGTATTAAATTTTCCAACCACCAGATTACAAAATCATCATGAGGTTTTCAATTGTTTTCGCATCTGTTAGACATTTTTCGAATCTTGGTGGTAGATTCAGTGCATTTCTCTGTACCAATGACTTTCACACTGAATTCGTGAAACAGTGAACAGAACGTCACAATACACGATACATTACTTCAGGGATAAATATCAATGAGTGAGAGGTGGGTGACCTATTTTCCATAAAGCATATTGTTCTACCGTGCATAGTGAGGCCGATTGGGTCCCTGATTCAGATGTATTATCTATGAATTTAAGGCACCCCACACCTGCTTTTGTCCGAGATCGATCGGTATGAATAATTGCTGAATGCTGATGATTCTCCAGTTTTTCCATTAATTTGGATTCGATGTGTATATGAGAGAAGTCGCCTTTAGAAAATTTCATCTCCCGACATCAACTTCAGGTAATTGCAAAACTGGTGAGTCATTCATAATCGTTAGAAATATTTCATCCATTTTGTTGAAATTTTGTTTCAATTCCTCAGCCCAGATAATTGGAGGTCCATTGATCATTGAGCTCTATCTGTAGGATTCGTCATACCTGGTAAATAATGTGCTATCACGATGGAATGGTTTTGATTTATTATTTATATTGTGATATAATAGTAGTATTATAGAGCCCTTTGTAACTTTTACTCTTGACATATCTAGGAGACAGAATGTATGAAAAGTATTGGATCAATGAATGAGTCAATGAAGAATTCTCTCAATTCTTCATTGCATATATGTATAAAGGTGATTCGTAATTGTTCGTATGATGTAGTTGAAATTTAGAATTTTTTTTTCATTGTTTTCTCTCACTACTTATTATCTACATATGTATTTTGTATGTATATATGTGGTATATATGTTTATATTATGAATTCCATGGGTGATTTATTCTGTGTACATATGCTCAATATGTGTGTTAAGTTTTTTTTCTCTTGGTTGGATGGAAGAGCAAGATCTGGCTGAGTCACTTGTGACCCAGTCAGGAATTGAATTATGATTATTATATGCTTATAAACATTTGTACACGACTATTGTATACAATATTAAAAATCCATCTATTAGTCACTGGTGAATAACGGATATCGTAATTCTTCAAAAAACACATGCATTAGGAGTATATTTCATATTTCTGTTGACATTTTGGTATCATTGATATTGCTTCGAACAGACTGTTATAAATTTTGATTTTGTTTCCAATAATGCTGTCAAAATGCATTCTTTATACGAGAATCGTAGACGAAGTATAGTATTTTACTCGCGTATAATGGCTATTATTCTAATAAATTTAACCTCGTGAATAAAAGCCATCATTATACGCTCGTTGAATTATATACTATTCCATAATTGATTACTCTTATTCAGTCTATTCACGAGTTTGGAACTTGCTATACAGTTGCTTTCGTTTGTTTGGATCATTCACATAATTATATAAATGATTTATTCTTCACCCGTACTATAATAAAACACTTATATGCCCATATTCTGTTTCATAATGAGATCGATCCATTATGGAACAGAATGAAAATCTGTATCGAAATGAAAAATATGTATCATAAAGAGCTCATTATGCTACAGATTTCTCAATATGATTCAGATTTTTAGCAATAGGAAATCCAATTCAGTATCGGAAGGCGAAATTGAAAATAAGGTTCAGAATAAAATCAGCATTTTCAATACAATATTGAACTCTATTGAGACTAGCAACGATGAAATTAATGTAAATATTCCTTCCACTTCTAGATCAGTGGGACCCACAATACAAATATAAATATAATAATTATTATGTTCTTTATCATTTATCGGGTGCAGAAAAACTAGCGTATGCAATTCTCATGTAATGGTTATTAATACGCCCGTATTACCCATATGAAACTCACATTCGGCTCGTTTCATTTTCCGGTTGATGCTTTGTCAATAAAAACTCTCTTTGTCGACAATGGAGTATATTTTTACCAATTGACTCGCTTATTGATCAAATGAACTCCATACCCACTCCACTTCCCGTAACATCTTGTAACGTGAAAATGTTACCATTTTTCGTTACTTGAATATCAATGCCTAATAGCTGAATCATTGTAGGGATAGACACTAATTTCATGGTTTCTGCAGCGACTTTCTTTATAGACTGAACCTAAATATTCGAAAACATGTTATAAAACTTTCATATTGTTACCTGAAGACAAAAAGGATATAATTATGGGTGTGTTTAGAGATCACCAGTAACTTAATTCATCGTTCACTACAATTTAATCGGGTATAGTGGTCATTGTATTAGTCTAGTCGCGTTCATGAGGGTCTCTGATCTATCTGAAAAGACAATCCTGGTTTATTCAAGTTTCATGCAGAGCCGACAAGATAGTTGAACTCAGCTTCTTGCAGAATAAATCTCCTAGAAAACAATTTCAATAGTATTGTTTTGTTTTTCTCTTGTCAAATAAATTTAAATATCTTCAGGGTTATGATATCGTCCACTGACAGTCTTCTTCTTAATTTTATCTATTGGTGGCATAAACTTGACATTTCCGTTTTCGGAGTATTCCGTTCCGTAGATTTCGCCATAGGTAGATATAATTCTGTACTTAACTTTTCTCTCCGAAGCCTAGGGCGCGAATATTTTGAATTGCCCGGAAATGCCTGTCAGATATCAGAGAATTATCACCAATCAGAAATTTACGCTTGTTGTTCGACAGTTCGACTGTTTTATAGTCGTCATGATTCTCAAGGAAACGTAGGAATTCAAATGTTTTTTTTATGGTTTTTATCTAAACCGAAGCCAAGCCGTTTTTTTTTCATGGCGTTTGAGTGAAGCTCTCGAGCATACTTTTCCAACATGAAGTTCATTTTGCAATTTGTTGATTCCCGCGAAGGCCATCCAGCTTGGAGATTTGAGGGCCTTTTTCCTTCGGAGGTTTTGCCACCTGTTCTACTTTCTATCTATAATTCATATAATCTGGAACCTGCTTCTGGAACTCATCCAGCCCACTCCAGTAGTGTTTACTAGTCACCTGTTATTTGGGAGACGAGCCCTGTCTGTGGATTCAGGAGTTACACCCTCAGTCCGTTTCCTTCTGCCAGAGGGGTACTTGTCTGGTTGCTACCATTTTCCTACAAGTCAGCGAGACTACTACGAGTCCAGCCAACCAGTCCACCAGAGAGAAACTACTCTACCACGGGGTGCAGGTCTAGTAGAGCTTCAGGTTGCACGTTCTGCAGCCAAACCACCCTTGCAGTGTTGTATTGCCCGTTTTGAACTCCTGAGACATCTGTAAGTTTTGTCACTTAGTCACATTCACACCAATCTGGTATGTCAACAGAGTCCACGCCTGAACGTATACGGTAGGGGAAACAACCAATGAAAATGCTCTTTTTCACCTTTCAATATTAGATTTAAGGTACCAATTTCAATTTCACTGTGAAGGTATTACAGTTGTGAGTTTTGTTGTAGGCCTACAACGGAATGTTTAATGGATTACCTCTTGAGTATTAATAACATTAATTTGTTGAATATCAATTCAATTATTCCAATGGTATCATACGATATACTACATTCTGTGTAAGGTTCTCATATCTACATATCAGTAATTATATTTGGAAATTAATGTTCTACACCTAAATATAAGAAAGTTTCGTCAATACTACCATAGAAACATTTAGCAAGTCATATGTGTCGTTCCATCAATAATATTTCATTAAACTCCACATGAGTCTACAAGGTGTTTTTTTTTGTATAACAACCACGTACTTTTTCTCTGTTATCACTGGTTAAATAGAGTGGCGCCCCCTGGCTGCTCAACAAAAATCCTTACCTAGGCCATCGCTCACCAGACTAGTAAGCCGCCGGTGCAAGTGTCGGTTGACTGCTTTTTTTTGAGGATTTCTAAAATCTCATTGGAGATCTGAGAAAAGGTAGGTTACCGTCACAATCTTCACACAGCAAAGGTCGTCGTTGAAGTTCAACTTCGGCAACTTCTTCAAAGACCTTCGTCACGTTACCGCCGCGCCGCAGAGGTCGACATACTTACAGCCGTAAAATCGCAAATGTAGTCGGATAATAGCAAAAACTTTTCGAAACCCGCGACGGAGAGAACAAACGGAAAGCACTCACCTGAAAAAAGTTCGAGGAACTTCTCGACTCCGTAATTGTTAGGAAACCTGTAGAGAGGGTCTTTGAGAGCGTCCATCGTATGAACCTTGATACGTTTCACCATGAAAGTTATGTTGTCCTTTTTGCCGTCTTGATTGAAGTCTGGAATGAAAAATGACCGTAAATTCACATGATTCTTAAGCTTACTTAATAGTAATAGATATCTTAGTATCTCATGAGATCAGAACACAGTCTTCTATGACATATATCAAGATCGTATCGTAATACAATTTTAGAAGGTCATATGATCCATCATAATAATCTTTAGAACTATGCTGCTATATAGGAACATAACGTACAGCACCATTTAGGAATGTTGGCTGATTTTTTCAATCGAAACACTTCACGAGATGAGTTTAGGAATAAATTCGAAACCAAGCGAGATATGAACGTTAAAATTTCGTAATTCAACGAAGCTGGTTATTGTAATGTGTGAGTGTTGTTACATGTTCTGATCGCTTATAATGTTCAAAAAAATTGTTCAAAAATTTTTCGTTTCCTTTAACCAGCTGACGAAGGTCAACCCTCAGAAATCGAAATTTTTGCGAGCAATGGATCAACGAGGCCTTACCTTTCAACGTGCGATTACCCAGCACGGTGGCCCGGCGGGGAATCGAACCCAGGTTTTCCGCTTGAGGCGAATATGCTTGATATGCGTATACGTCCATGAAGTTTTCGTTTTATGAGAGTTAGTAAAAATGAACAATATTGGGATATTTTCCAAAAACTTTAATAGGAGAGAGATATTTGTGATGAGTTTCAGAAACGGAAACAGATTTTGTTTCTGAAACGTCAACAAAGCTGAGTATTCATACTATATATATATATATATATATATATATATATATATATATATATATATATAAATATATCTATATATATATATATATGCTGGCTGGAACTTCCGGACGGTCGATGGGAGGTTCCCATCGATACCTGATCCTGCCATAACTACTAATGAACCCTTAAATCCCACCAACCTTCTATCCTCGATCTCCAGTGATGATAGCCAGCTAGTGAGACAACTCAGACCTAGACGCAAGGTCACTAAGTCTTGAAAATGGCTCCGAAATGGGAGTCGAAACGTAGACAAGTAAATCTTTCCAGACGCGGATCAACCGGAAGTTCCAGCCAGCACATTTCTGACCGCGGAAGCCTAGCCGATCAAATATATATATATATATATATATATATATATATATATGAGAGCGACCGACTGGGCGCTAGCTAGGAAAAAAAATCAAATGGAAATGGGGGGTCTTCTGACACATCCTTTTGAAGATCCCAACGAATACTTTGAGTGAGAAACTATTTGGGTAATACATTCCATGGTCACTGGATTGATCATCTCCATTCCTACGGAAAAAGACAGCTTGCTTGTCACATTTGACACCTTCAACCCTTTACAATAAAGTCTCAGGTCGGCTTAAGAAAAAAGAGACCCACTGTTGGCAACATGAAAGAAACTACAGACTAGGGCAAACTGACAGGTCGGCTGTAGCGGAACACGCACTCAGTGAGGAAAACCACAAGATTCTGTTTGAAAACGCGAAACTCATTGCCCCCAACCAGGGATACCATGGCCGGTTGATACGGGAGGCCATAGAGATCCACAAAATCACGGACAATTTCAACAAAAAAGAAGAATCTGTGAGCCTGAACCAAATATGGAATCCCATTATAACGAACATCATGACAGCAGGTGGTGCGGCAATAAAAAATGTGTTGTTTTATACATTCAGTTAAAAAAAAAATCAAACATTCAACTATGAACTTTGGTGAAATTGATACAATTCATGATCATAATACAAGACAAACCAAACAATTAATTGTTAAACCTTATCGTTCTAAATTTGGAGAGAAATCAATGTATCATTTTGGTGTTAAAATCTACAATAATCTTCCAGAAAGACTGAAAATGATTCCGAAAATAAATAAATTCAAATCTGAATTGAAAAAAAATGTTTGCTCTCTAGTTGAAATTCTGATCTCCATACATGATTACCATTTTTTGATTGCAGCTTATATTTATTCTCTTTATTCATACAACTTTCATTGTCATTCTAACATAATGTAATTATTAATTTGTGTTGTACACTGTTTCACTTGGTAACCAAATAATTTAGTTGATTACGATTGATTTTTCATCCCTGTTATAAACTTTGTAGTTTCCTGGGATTGATAAAGATTATTATTAATTCTTCGAATCGGGATAGAATAATTACGGCAATTAATCCTAATGAACATTCTCTGAATCCAGTTAAAGTAACTTAATGAATTCGTAATACCCAGTCATCGGAGTCAAACTCAAGATGTATGAGCGTCTGAAGAAGCTAGCCACTCGCGCCAGCGAAACGTCAGGAAAAAACCAAAGTAGTGATACTAACAGGACGATGTTCATTTATGAGGAACTGTTTTTAATCAACTCGGAGTTGATTAGAAATCTACCCTTCTACAGTTTTCTACACTTGGATGGATTTCAATATTAACTCTCAATTTTTTCATATTATAATGGGTTAACTGCCAACAAAATCTACGAGGAAAACATTCATCTACCATAATTCAATGACTTTGAAACACCATAACAGCATTGTTCCAATCATTGTGACCAGTGACATGTAGTTTAATAGTTAACATTTACCTTGAATTTCTGTGAAGTTTGTAAGCAAGGAGTTCCAATCTTTAGCTGTTCTATCGAAAAAAGATCCCTGAGCAAGAGAGGTTCGACAGGTTTCCAAATTCACAACAAAGGGGTGGGAATTCTGTACTCGTCGAGTCATCCGTGTAGATATTGCCAAGAGGGGAACGATTGATAACAATTCGGAAGAGCATCGACCGTGAAGCTATCTATAGAAAAGAGACAAGTCTCCGACCCTTCCACGATGTTCCAATGAAGTGAGCGAGTCTGTGGGCGAAGAATCACCAACAAGACGGATTGCCTTTCTTTGAATAAATCGAGAAGCCTCAATGAATGTTTTGGTGCCGAACTCCACACATGAGAACCATATTCCAAGATAGGTCGTATCTGAGCTTTGTGAATCAGTAGAAGCTGACGAGATCTATGTATAAACTTTATCTACAAAATATCTTTCCAAATGCTTTGGTGAAAGGGTATATTGAGTTGTATAATATCGAAAGAGACAGGTCCAACAAGATCGAAACAATAAGGTAGAAAGTCTGTACTTGTTGGGACAACTGCAATGGAACTGCCAAAGAGAAACGAATGATAATATTCCAAAAAAGAAAATGCTTTTGAAATATCTATAGAGAGATAAATTACAGAATATTATGCAATATTTTAGTGAGTGACTTCGAAATGAAATAACTTCAATAGACAAACTATTACGTTCTATATAGTAACTTCAAGGTATGGTGTGATGCCGAATCCCATACTGAGAAACATTGTTATAAGACAGATCGCATGTGTCGTTTTCCATTTGTTAAACTGTTCGACGTGTGTATAATACTCTCGTCTCCCATACAAGTTTATACAAGCTGATTTCTGTATGAATATATTCATTTCCTGGTCTCGTAATTGGTTGTCCATACACCTCAATGATGTCTTCTGTTATCAAAAACATGGTGAGGTAGGTACGTGGTGAGTTGCCCCTTATTCATTTCCAGTGTTTTCAATAGCAAAGTCAGAAAAGGGGACTAACATTCCACTTACTGAATTTCAGCCCTTATCGAAACTGCTCTGTGGAATTGAAGAGTTACAGTTAAAACCTTATCCTCCACTATTTCTAGAGAAGTATTTGTCAATTGTCATATCGTGAAACATTATGGAAACACAAAGCAGAAACTCCTTTTATCACATTCTCCAGTTACTATTGATTCTACAATACCAAACTTATTTCATATACGCTCCAACAATATAAGCCGGCAACAACTTCCAACATTGTAGAATGATTTCCATTTACTTGATACGTCCATAGTAAATACAGTCGGATCCCGCAGCAAAGCAATACCGACTGAATTTTATGTTTGTTCCGTTTTACGGTCCTCATACGCTCTCATCGCAAATACAAAGTATAAGCATTATGATGAACTGGAATTCTACAAGCAGTTGAAGAGTCGGCTGGAGGAAAGAAAGAAGAATGGTGAAAATAATATCAAAATCAAACACATCAACGGAACACCTAAAATTGTGAATTTTTAGACACCACACCCAGTTACTCTATTTCATGCTATTACCAAAATGTACGTGGACTGAACTCTAGAACTGATGGTTTATTCAATGCAGTCAGCTCTAGACATCTGGATATTATATGTTTAAGTGAAACCTGGCTTTCCCCTGCAGTGTTTGATTCAGAATTCTTCCCAGGCGACTACAATATTCTACGGTGTGATAGAAGATTCGAACAAACCAACACAACAAGAGGAGGTGGGGTAGCTCTTTCTTTTCGTAATCATTTGAAGTTCAAAATTATTGACCTATCTCCTATTATTTCATCGACACCTTGCATAGATATTATTGGTGCAAAAGTACTTAGTAACCCATCTTTTATAATTCTTGTCATTTATATTCCACCAAATATTTCTTTGTGTGATTTTGAAGAGTTCCTCAGCAATCTTAGTCTCCTTGATTGCCTTTGCGATGAAAATGTTTTGATTATTGGAGACTTCAACGTCCCTCTTTTTAACTCAGACACAAACGATAATAAGGGAAAAATACTCAGACATTTTATGGAAATGTTTGAGCTGAAACAATATAATGAAGTTACGAATCTTAATAATCGCATCCTAGATCTCATATTATCAAAAACTCCTCTTAATATTGAGAAATGTATGGAGCCACTAATTAAGGAAGATAATCATCATCCCGCCTTATTTTTCGAAATCAGAATTTCTCATAAAAACTTAAATAACTTTTCGCATTCCAGTGATATATCAAAAAACTATAACTTCAGAAAGGCTAATTTTCCATTGATGTATCAACTTGTTGCAGAGGTCGACTGGTCCCATGTTCTAGAACAAACCGACGTTAATACAGCCTGCCATTTTCTGAACAAATCACTCTATGAAATTTTCGACGCCACTGTTCCATTGAAATCAAATGGCCAACGTAGATACCCACCCTGGTTCTCTTTTGTTATAATAAAAAACATTCAAAAGAAAGAGCGCGCTTTCAAAAACTACAAGAAATATAAAACATCTTTTTATCGCGAACAGTTTGTTTCTCTGAGAGCTGAAACAAAATCACAGATCGACATTGCCTATAAAAAATTCCTCAATAATGTTGAGAACAATATTAGTGAAAACGCTAATGCATTTTGGAATTATATTAAAAATAAAAAGGGCAACTCAAACATTCCTGGAGTTGTAAAATATGAAGAAAATACGTTCACAAAACCACAAGAAATCGTGGATGCATTTGCAAATTATTTTAATAGCGTTTTTATATCATCGGATTCAACCTCGGCCAATGCTTTGAATAACACTCCGAATAACTTTCAGGGGATCAATATCGATGTTATCAACGAAAAAGATGTTCTCGAGGCCGCAAAAAAAATCAAAAATAAACTTATTGTCGGGCCTGATCAAATACTGAGTTTTCTAGTAAAAGACTGTATCCAATCATTGTTAGCGCCTCTGATGCATATTTTCAACATGTCACTGAAAACCTCAATGTTTCCTGACCTGTGGAAGACGGCTCGCGTCTGCCCAATCTTGAAAAAAGGGGACATAACTCAGGTAACAAACTATAGACCCATCTCAATATTATGTAACTTTTCCAAGCTTTTTGAAATAATTCTGTATACTTTCATTTATAATTCGTTCAGGAATGTTTTATCCGAGGATCAACACGGTTTTGTAGAGAAAAAATCCTGCATTACTAATCTCGCATGTCTATCACAATGCGTATCTGAAACACTAGATAGAAGACAGCAAGTTGACGTAGTGTACACAGATATGCAAAAGGCATTCGATCAAATTGATTTTTATATCCTTCTCCAGCAACTATCATCGTTTGGCTTCTCTGTGAATTTGGTTGAACTTTTCAGAAATTATCTCTTTAACAGAAAACAATACGTAGAATATGAACATTTTAAATCAATATGTTATACCCCAACTTCCGGCGTACCACAAGGTTCGAACTTGGGACCACTTTTGTTTCTGCTATTCATCGACGACCTAGCAAAAAAAATTAAGTACACAAAACTGCTATATGCGGATGATTTAAAGCTATACAGGGTTATTGAGGGCTATGATGACTGTTTAATATTACAAGGTGAAATCGACATAAGATTTGATTGGTGTTCCACTCATAGACTGCAGTTGAATATATCAAAGTGTCACGTTCTATAATTCTCAAGAAAGGAAAACACAATAGAATTCTCCTATAAAATTAATGGGAAACCAATCAGTCGCTTGAACCAAATGAAAGATCTCGGTGTCACCTTCGACCAAAAATATTCATTCATTAGGCATGTCGACGAAACAGTTTCATCAGCCAGCCGCATGCTTGGCTTCATAATGAGAAATTGTAGAGAATTTAAAAATATTGACACAGTTATTACACTTTTCAACGCATACGTTAGGTCAAAACTTGAATATGGAGCAATAATCTGGTACCCCATTTATAACTCATACATTGGCGACATTGACGCAGTACAAAAAAAATTTTTGAAGTATATATCTTTCAAAGACACTGGAATTTACCCCTCTAGAGGGTCTGATTATTCCGTTCTTCTTAGTCAGTTTGACATAGTATCTTTAAAAGCACGCCGCCGTTATATAACTATTGCATTTCTCTATAATCTATTGCATAACAATGTTTCATGCATCCCACTTCTTGAGAAAATAAGCCTTCGCGTTCCTCGTGTAAACTCTAGAAACACGATAACATTTTATTGCAATAATAGGAGAACTAACATTGGCTGTAGGGCACCAGTCACGATAATGTGCGAAAACTTCAACACAATATGTGATATATGCGACATCAATTTTGATACCCTGGATTTCATTCTACAATGTATACTCATCAGAACCAACCAATGAAACTTATTTGAATGAATTGGTATTTGTGATATCTTTCTTTTTCATCGATTTTTCAATTGAATGTATTATTGTATCACTATATTGTATTATATTTTTGTATCTCTTTCTGTATTGTATTGTTGTTATAGTATTATTGTATTACTGTTCTTATTTAATATAATGTAATATCCATACACATTTCCTGTAACTGGGTGTACACCTGTTGGAAATAAAGTTCTATCTATCTATCTATCTATCTATCTATCTATGATGCATTATGTAGGCTTTGACGTGGGTCGACCGACGTTTTGCATGTTCCGGCTCGAAGGTTCCAGGTAAATTTCATTACGGATGTTTCCAGGACGCGGAAATGGTAAAAAATGTAAGGGACATTGGATACACTGGCTATGAATTATTGTGTGCATCATGGTATAAGGAAAAAATGCAATAGTACTAACACATATTCCATGAAACAGGGTTTGATGAATGAACTGTTATGCTTTTAAGTTGAATTTGAATTAAGAGAGCTCCCCATTAATCCTAATGTTGAGAAGAAATATTCTATGAACGCTATCTAACTCAAGTCTCATGTGCTTGGTATTGAAATTGAGTACAAAAGTGATATATATGTGACTTAGCCACATAGGTGGGGCGTTTGACAAATAGCTTTTTGTACAACCGTCAAAAAAACTCAACATTTCTGCATCTCTGTTGATGCGTAAATATGAACTATTTTCAAGACCAGAATAAGTCACGAAATAAACATGAAATCATGAAGGATTTATTTTTAACAGT
Source organism: Zygogramma bicolorata (assembly GCA_032362365.1). Classification (NCBI taxonomy): domain Eukaryota; kingdom Metazoa; phylum Arthropoda; class Insecta; order Coleoptera; family Chrysomelidae; genus Zygogramma; species Zygogramma bicolorata. The sequence goes on from JAVJAQ010001055.1 coordinate 58,072, forward strand.
CAATTCACAACCCAACAAAATAATATTATTTTTTTGGTGCCGGTGAATTATAAACTTATTCTGAAGGATTTTGATGTGCTTATTTCAAAATGTCTGGATTTTTCTCGTGAAAGGTCTAGTTTTTCAGATACAGGCCAATCAATTTCAGTTCTGATAGCAGGTGAAAATAATGAAATGATGATATCTTCGAGGTCAAAACCCAAATTTCTTACCTGAAATTGTCATGTATTTACCCCATTCTAGGAACTTGTCATTGATTTATAAACTGAACTTTCGATATTGCGACCCAGCTTTGTATTCAACAACACAAATATTTCGGCAGGTGGTAAGTCAAAATTTATACTTGCCCAAATAAAACCAATCAACTCACTTCATGTATTGAAATGTGACATTTTCTCCAGTGTCTACTATCTGAAATTGAAGAGAAGCAGGTTAAGTACCTTTCATTTTGCGCGAGAAATGGTTATGATATCATAGTGTGATAAGTTGCTGTATTCACAATGAAAATTGGAGTAGTATACAGGGTATACTTTAGTTTCGACCAAAAAATATTAAGTTTATGATTTTTTCTAAAAGACGAAAATTCGCAAAAAATTCTGCTTACATCATCGTTCTTGAAATGGGCCATGGCAAAGGGCTTTTTGTTTTGCATTACCTTCAAAAAATAAAGCTAGGAGAAAATAAAAACGAAATTCTCAAACTTCGGTTTTTGTCGGATATCTCCGAAACTACTCAGAATATTACAACTTCATGAATGGCAATATTATTAGGCACATGAATGCCCTACTTTTCTCTAATTCAATCGACCCAGTATCAGTTATAGTAATTTTCACAATAATTGGTATTGACTGAAGGATTATAATAAAACCAATTAGACCCTTAAGTTGTAAAATCCGAGATGCACATCATAAATGTAAAAGGACCGGATTCAGGTAATTTTGTTTCTCAGAGAAGGATTGTAGAGGATTACAGCTTACACTTCTTGTTCATTTTAGTCTTTGTATTTCATTGGAAGTGTTCACTTGTGTTACGGCGTGCAATAATTTTATAACATTCATTTGTTATTACAGACATTAATAGCAAAGATTTTATACCCCAACGTACAGAATAGGCAGTATGTGCTTCTTCCAGTGGTTCGTTAAAAAAGAATCACTTATCTTGTGACGCGAAAATCATTATAAAAAATGTGTATAGTTCCTTACTTCAGCAAGGATATAACGCGGGTGCTGCAGCAAAAGTAACCAGTAATTTGACGAAGGTGCCTTTTACTTCAGCTAGACGAATTGATGAAAATTCCATGGAATCAAGAAAAAAGCGTTAAGATTCCAGTGTCACAAAAAGTCCAGACGAGTGGAAAAAAGATTTGATAAGGCGAAAAATCTACACTATGTACGATGAGCAGCGTGTCCCAACAATCAAAAGTCTGAAACAGCGGCTCATCAATGACGAAACTCACATCAACTGTGGCCTCACTACTCTTTGGCGAGCTCTGTCTACAATGGGCTTTGAATATCGCAAAATTTACAAGAGACAAATAATAATGGAATCCACACGTTTAATAAACTGGCGTTCTGAATATATAAAGTCAATAAGAAAATACCGGTCTAAAAATCGGCCATTACTCTACCTCGACGAGACGTAGTTTGACACGCATGACACCCCTTCCAAAGGATGGTCTGATTCCTCTGATAAGTGTAAAACAAAAGCACCATCAAATAAAGGAAAGAGAATCACAATATTGCACGCAGGATCAGAAAATGGTTGGATCCCAAACGCTATGTGGCTTTCTGCCAAAAATATTAAGGACTCTTGTGTTGATTATCACGAAGATACGACAGCAGAGCTTTTTGAAGATTGGTTTGAAAATTGTCTGTTACCCAACATTCCGCCAAACAGCGTTATAGTAATGGACAACGCAAGTTATCATAGTCGACAATTGCAAAAAATTCCTGGCTCAAAGAATACGAAATTGGAGATTCAAAACTTCATGGCTGCAAATGACATATATTTTGAGGAAAATTATACAAAAAAAGAACTTTTACAAGTGCCGCAGTCATTTTCTTAAAAGAAAAACGTATGTTTGTGATACAATTGCAGAAGAATTGGGACATACAGTGTTACGACTACCTCCCTACTACTGCGTGTTCAATCCCATAGAGCTTATGTGGCACCAAATTAAATCGAGCGTGCGCGGAAAAAATACTTCTCCGACTTTGAGTGGTAGTGTGGTAGAATTAATTAGGAACTGTATGAATGACATTCCTACCGAGAGTTGGAAAAGTTCTGTTAGTCATGTTAAAAATGTTGAAAACTCGTACCTTTCTGTAAAATCAATTGCGCCAATTATAATCAATTTAGATGAGGATAGCGATAGCGACACTGAACTAAATATAGAATAGAATTGTAACATTTAAATAAATTACTTGTATATCGCCTACATTATGCAAAATTCAAATTTCTTAAGTTCGACCCTGTAGCACATTTGCATCTTTCACCAGATGATTTTCTACACAATGGGATTAAATCGGGTAGTTTATTGCAGTTAATAAGCCAATACCATAACCTGTGGTAGAAGTCCATTGTATCTCAAAGTGGAGTGTAGTAGATTTAAGATGCAGAAAAACTCAAAGTCGTCTCCACAATTTAATATTCGAAAGATGTCAGTACGGTGATTCAGTATCTGAATCACCGTACTGACATCTTTCGAATATTAAATTGTGGAGACGACTTTGAGTTTTTCTGCATCTTAAGCCAATACCATTTGTGAAAAATACTATACCGTTTCCGATATCCCCATGCTGTTCATTTTTATCTTGGACACGATGTATATAGAGATAGAGACACTTTTTAAAATCGACGATAATGTTAGAACGTTTTGAATTTTATCAATAGAGGTGAAGTTTCTAACCTCGTTTGTTTGTTTGTAGCTTAGACATCGTAACTAATGAACCGGCCCTAAGAGAGGGAGGACTGCAGAGTGAGCAAGATAGAATACTTTATGTTCAACCTTTAAGAAAATTCCTTCCTCAATGTAGCAGATGAAGAGAGGTTTCGGAGGATAGAATAATTCAAGATTAGAATTATCAATCTGTCCTTCACAATATCACTTCAATTTGCATATCTCTATTGTATTCCGATCGCGTTATACGGAAAATTGTCATAAAGGCCAGTACATTACTTGGAAAGTCTATGGTTTGTGAGGGGTAATCTACGGAAATTCTGATTCGATCATAAACATTTTTTCACTAACAGAAAGTTACACTATTCACGAAAAAAAAAACGATTGAATACGAAAATCAAGTCGGAGGAAAGCGGTCAAGATGTGATCCTTTACCGGAGTGCGCTGATCAATAGTTTACGACATTCACTTGTTGTTCTCGTATTTCAAAATAAGTGGAGGATACAAATCTCACAATACAATCTGCAGATGGTGTTAACGTCTAAGGCATAATGCCTTCTGGTGGCTATGCCCATCGCACGGCATAGCTGTAAAAAATGATGAGAATCGTCTCCGGTCTACTTGCAGAAAAAGCTGCAACCCTCCACAGAAATCAGAATGTCTATATTTGAAATGATTTGAAAATCCAATGTCAGGCAGGTCTTTGGTCGTTATCCAGTAGATAGCCTGTTTTGTGTTCGCAAGTACAGCCGAGTGTCACCAAGGAGACCTATAGCGGGTCGAAACAGCTGCCTGGCTTTGGATTCGTGAATGCAATCATTTCGAAAATGGTAATTCTGATATTGAGTCTGGAATTGTTATAAAATTGTTCATACCGTTAACCAGGTGACAAACGTCAACCCTCATTAGGGCTTACCTTTCAACGTGCGATTATCCAGCACGATGGCCTGGTGGAGATTTGAACCTGGTCATTCGCTTAATATGCGGACGTACTAACCTCTACACTACCGTGACTGGTTGATTACATTATTGAGAATGTATCGTGGTTATGATAACTCACTCACTGGACTAGAACATTTCTTGAAGCTTATAAACACAAGAATCCAATCTTCTTTCGATCCTCTGCCCTCAAGAGGTCCAGCCAGAGAGTTCGACAAAAAAAATTAAAACATGAATTCTTCAACAGTAATTTTATTTGTTATTTCAGGATCACTGAAACCACTCCAACCCCAATATTTATTATTCCGAATGTATTATTTTCATTCCATCATCTTTCATCTAATACGCCCAGTCGAGATCCCCTCTGGGTCTGGAAACGGCATCATCGAGATTCGAGGAGGAGTATTTACTCGAGGAGAACGGAACGATTGTGCTCCTTGATTGAAGACTCGCGACTACATGGATATGCTTTCAGCAGCGAGGTCCTCGAACATAACTCGAGTAAACAACGTTGTTTTTTGCCCTGCGTTTTGTTTCCTCAAGAATCGCGATGGGTCTCACTCGGAGCAACGTGAAAGTTTTTTTCCGTGTCTCCGTCCACTCAATTTTCCATAACGGAGAGACAGAGAAAGAAATGTTGGCAAACGAACTGCAGAGAAGGGACCGAATATTGGGAATATCAAAATCCGCAGTTCTATAATGCACATTCCTGGGGGGTATTCATCTCGATGAGTAATACGTGATTCAATCCAATGCACTTTCTTCTCTTCAATGCCCAAAGATGCTTGAAGGGATCTATCTTGGTGCACTAAGGTCTTGAAAACGACGTATAGAATTTGACTAATCATGTCATTAACGTATGTCCTGAAAGTTTTGGCACCAAATTCATTGGTTTCAATTTCAACAAAAATAAAATAATGTCGAGCTGCTTTCACAAACAAAAGTTTAATTACTGTCAATTGAGATTCTAGAAGTTCTCGCTTCGAGATGTATAAATTAGAAAACAGGAAAAGTATCTAAATTCAGTTGGGCGGGTACCCAAAGATTAAATTTGTCGAATATTCCATAATGACAACATTTCACGCAGAACCATTCATAGAACGACAGCGGAGTGCGAGCAGGAAATACAATTTTCCGAAAAGTGGTCAGAGGTCAGAGAGATTGGTGAGAAGAGAAAAACACAGATTCTGTATGAGTACGATATTACTGAAATTGAGGAGGTATAGTATTAAACATCGAAAGAGAGCTAACTATCCTAAATTCTCTCAAGCACAACTCATTCGTATACCAAGATGCTGTCGTTAACTGAGGCGGGAACACTCGGCCAATCACAAAATCATTATATTAGATGACGAAAAGTATTTCACTTTGAGTGATTCTGAATTGGAGGTGGGAGACGATGGATTTTACACAGACAACGTAGATGAATACCCAGACAAGGTCAGATACAAACATAAAGCGGAATTTGCAAATGAAATCCTTGCCTGGTACACAATTTCATACAAGGGCGTACCCCGAACCTTTGTGGGATGAGTGAGTGGTAAAGCTCTGAATAGTTGGAAATATATTGATATCTACCTTTTTAAATTGCTTCAGTTCGTCCACGAACATCATGCTTATGACCTGATGACGATAACAAGTTTTGGACAGACCTAGCATCATACCATTATTCAAGGGATACCCAAACCTATAGCTGGGTATTGAGTTGTAATTCATGATAACTAGTAAGTTTTTGAATAAATGTTGTACTCTTCCCTCTCAAACAGTATTTCCAGTCTGAGTGCTATTTCAACTGTAGGGAAACCCAGAAAAACCCACAGTGCTACCGGGTCTGTAGAACCAGAATTAGAAATTTCAGTTTCAATTGAAAAATATAACATAATGAGATAAACGTAAGAATGACGAGAATCAACCCATTTTTAAATCTATAAATACACGCATGAGAGATTGAAGACTTTCACGGCCGGCAACTAATGAATTGTTAGGTGCTTCCGGGCTTCTGAGCCGTGGGCAACAGGTTTTAAGGCCTGACGTTTGGTCTGCATCTGCGGCAGACATTTTCAAAGGCGATGCGGCAATGGTCGAAGTATCCTTCTCTGCTGCGAGGCTTTGATCTGATGTGGTTCAGATGATGAGTCACTCTTTATCGAATCTGGGTTCGGACGGTCGATTGATCCTAATTGATTATTCGAAAGCGTTTTTTCTCTCATTGGGAGGGTTCGTGCATTTTGAACTGCTGGCATCCATGTTCTGTGAATGTTCAGGCTCTCTTCTTTGCGGTTCAAGTTGTTCTTACCTAAGGTAAGCGTCCATAGGTACGCATCGTACGTATCGTACGGATCGTATAAAACGGATCGATTTGTGATAGTGCGTCCACTGTATCCGTAGCGATCGGATTGCCGATGCGACGGTCGGCTTTTAAGTAACATTCGCATTTTCGTAGTGAGTGGACGATCGGAAACATTGCAGTGTGTAATGTTTCCGATCATGGAAAGTGATGAAGAACTTGTCATTATTGCTTTGTTATTAGATGAAGAAGAAAGGAGGGGAAATAAGAGAAGACATAGATTGTGGATACATGACATATTCAAAAAAAGATTACACACTGTAATGTTTCCGATCGTCAACTCGCTACGAAAATGCGAATGTTACTTAAAAGCCGACCGTCGCATCGGCAATCCGATCGCTACGGATACAGTGGAAGCACTACCACAAATCGATACATTTTATACGATCCGTACGATGCGTACCTATGGACGCTTACCTTAAACCGCTTCCATTTGCTTTATTTACTCCTTTTTATACTACACAAACAGTCCTCTTTATTTCGAAGTTCGATAGCATACCACAAATATGTTAACCGAAACCCTGTACTGTCTGTATCTGATGACGATTTATTCAATATCGAACTCTCTATCTTCCTCCATATTTCCTCTTCCTTTAATCACATTTCCATCAATATTTTCGTTGTGGTAATTTCCCACTAGAATGTTGATTTGGAGATGTATTCACTGACGCATTAAAAATCGTAATGAGTGGTCCGAGGCACGACGAGTGAGCGATATGATATCAGTGTTTATATGACAAGAAGTAGTGGCTGGTAGCACGAAAAAGCGTGATCACTTTCTATGAGAACTTGGCTCGAAGTATAATTCCTTATTATCTTCACATCACGTGTTCGAAATTATATCAGTAAAACCGGAGACACTTTGTGAGATATGAAGAATTATATAATTTCGGCCCTTGACTCCAATGATTCAATCGTGACTTTCGATCAAATGAAATACATTTCCACTGGCGTAATCTCTAAAAACAAATCTTCTTTTACGTAGTCGTGAAAGAAGGGATTATTAAAATTCCTTCATTAACTCGAAGAGTCGGATTATTTCTCATTTCCCCTCCTAAAAGTGGATCAAATAGGAGAATTCGTCGTCGAGAGTTTAATTTTCAAGATGTCATCCGATTCATCACAACGGCCGTCTACCGGAAATTTTCTTCTATTCATTTCACGGTGGATAGGGAGAGGGTTCCGAAATGGAATTTTTATACAGGGCATCGATTATGAGTCACATCTCGACCGACCCGCATAGCAGTAATATGCAATTTCTGGAAGACTGATTGATAAATCTCTGCTTCCTTGGAGGGGAAACAAATGTATTCTTTTGATCATCATCAATTATAAATACTAAAATATGTAGTGGAGAAGTGATACGTATTATATTTGTCTGAGAAATATATACATCTATATATTCATCTATAAATCTTACATTTGGATCTATATGGTTCATCTGCGTTTCGCATCTCTTCATGATTACTTTAATGCGTGTGACTCTGGACTAATATCGTTTCTGATATATTATGTAATGAACTAAAAAACTTCTCTGAGAACACCATAGTTTTAAATATGCAGATTCACACGAAAGGAAAACCCTGTAATGTTCAAGGAACACCGCATGAATCAAGGGAAAGGAGATAAGAATCAACATTCAATTTGAATTTTCGAAGTTTTTAAGCCTCAGGAAAAACCTCTTTCGGCAAGGAGTCCCAAAGATCAGCTGTTCTATTGGAAAAAGATCCCTGAGCAAGAGAGGTTCGACAGGTCTCCGAATTCACATCAAAGGGGTGGGAATTATGTACTCGTCGAGTCATCCGTGTAGATATTGACAAAGGTGGAACGATTGATAACAATTCAGAAGAGCACCGACCGTGAAAATATCTATAGAAGAGAGACAAGTCTCTGACTCTTCTACGATGTTCCAATGAAGTGAGCGAGTCTGCGAGCGAAGAATCACCAACAAGACGGATTGCCTTTTCCTGAATAGAATCGAGAAGCCTTAATGAATGTTTTGGTGCCGAACTCCACACATGAGAAGTATATTCCAAGACAAGTCGTATCTGAGCCTTGTAGATCATTAGAAGCTGACGAGAAGTGAAGTTTTTCTTCGCACGGAATAGAAATCCAAGTTTCTGGGAAGCACCTTAAGCGATCGATCTCACATGGTTTTCCCATGAAAGATTTTCACTGATCGCAGTTCCGCAGAGAGACATAAAAAGTTACTAGTTGACAAGTATAAGAATGATTTGGTTTTAATCATGGATTGGTGCGGTACCAACTTACCATTATTTCAACGAAAATGAGACTCAGTGATGAGTCATAGCCGCCGAAAACAAAAACTCTCCAATATCAATGGTCAATCCAGGCCATACAGCAAACACATTACCTTGATACCACCTTGGATTCATACTTGAACTGGAAGCATTTGATATTCAAATCGAATTCTATAACCAACTGTCATTCATTGTGGGTAACAGGAGCTTAACGAGTACTCTCACTGAAAAACAACTTTTATAGCCAAATCAAATTGAAATATTCGTATGAGTTTGTGGGTTAATTTTACTCTAGTGGGATATATTCATTCCTCAGAAACGAAATATAATGGTAATGGTTGAAGTTTCTAGTATTTTGCCTTGTACGTCCTTGTTCATTCTATGACTGATAGTTACTCGAAAGATACGTTCAAATGCAATTTCGCTTCTCCTTCTGACATCTGTTGAAAAACAACCATATCAATTACCAAGGACAATGGATAATATTCGAAGGGTGTCATAGAAGAAAATGCCCACAGGTGTTTGTTGCGATACAGTTGCTTAGACGTGGTGGTTATAGAGCTAGGTGGGGTATTCCCCCTAGAAAAATATCGATATACTTATTTAGCCCTTCTCCTCGCTCCTCCACTTCCAACGTCAAATTTCTGCTACTACAAGTGCAGGAATCAGTTTTCAATAATTGGATTGGACACACTTGCAGACCGTTTCGGGGATTATTAACACGAAATATGAAACACTCCCACAATCAGGTCTGCCTGTTGATGATGCTTTTTGTAGTTCCATTGGTCAAACGGCATTACCGATCAGATCCCTCGTTACTCTTCCTGCTCGTTTGGAAGTAGCGCTTGAATGAATGTTCTCACAGACGCAGGAATATAGACAATCGAGTGAGGAAGTCAAATCCAAACAGAGGGTTGAAATGGATTGTTTGGTCAGTAATAAAATTAAGGTTGGATTAATCAAAAAAATTATATTGTCACAAAAAAATCGAGATATCGAATGTATTGTATTTTTATCCTTTTGTTCTTGGCAATAAGTTTCAATACTGTTTATAAGATAGACAATGGAAGTCCGAATCATTACCATTCAATAATATATGGTGAAGAGCCAAGAAATATGGGAATTGATATAAGGAGGCGAAGCAAAGACAAGAATCGTACTCAGCCTTGGTCATAATGCAACATTGTTCCAGGCAGAAGTAACGACCATCAAAAACTGTACAGGAGAACCTATTAGGAAGAAGGTCGAAAACATAACCATTGGCCTTTACTACGACAGCCAGGCGGCAATAAGGCGCTCAGCTCACATCAAGTCTTCCTACGACTGGTGAGAAGTGCAGTCAAGGAGCTAGGTAACAAAAAAAGGGGCCACTCTGGCTTGGAAACGCGGAGATGAGGGTCACAAGGATGAATAGGAGGTCGATGCTTCACCCTGCAGAGGTGTCTCTGAGGCTATGATCGATCCGGAACCCTTTGGCGGGTTAGCGAAAGCATGTATAAAGACATCTTTCTATGCAAAGATGCAAGCCGGATCGAAAGATTGGTGTAAAGAGCTCTCTGGAAAGAGGCAGGCGAAATAATTTACAAAAGAACCATCGCCTGGATACATGGAAGACCTGCAAGATCACAACCGTATGGTTTTAAGGATAGTGGTGGGTTTACTAACGGGGTATAGCTGGCTCAAAAATCATATGAGCAACATGGGTCTGACGGAGGAAACCCAATGCAGGTTCTGTCAAGAAGAGGAAGATAGCAAAACCTAGACACGCGAGACAGAGGCTATTTGCAATATGAACAGGTCAGTGTCGAGGCTACGGAGTTTCATCAAAGAGATCAAGCTAGACAATGAGTCCTAATAACCAAGGAGGATCACAGTGGATCTGAATAGGTCGCAGTGAATCAGGCCATGGGCTAGATCCTGAAATCTCATCCATAAAATAAAATATAAATCAATATCAGAAACCCAAAGAGCGTTGATCCCCAGCCATTCACACATCAATCACGTTGATCCGTTACTCACCCGTATTACTGTAGATGGCGTTGACCCTCTGCACGTGCCTCGTCATCACCTCGATGCACGCCTCCTCCGTGCCGTACTTCGAGAAGAACTGGTGGTCCGCCTGCAGGTACAGCATGCACGTCGTCTTTTTTGGATCGACGGTGGCGCGCTTGTTGACGTTGCGGAACACGAGGCCCGAAACGTCGACACTCGTCCTGTTCGTCATCAGGTCAAACTCTTCGTCGATCGGTTGGTTCAGATCGAAGATGGGCGTGAACGGGCGCCTGAGGATGGTGCGGTTCGGATTGAAGAAATGCGGTGGTTCGTCGTACGGGAGTTTGGCTTCGGCTTCGAGCAGCCAACGTTTCGTCCTTCGCTGCTTCGAAGAGTCGGAAGTGTTCGTGAGCTTTTGGTGGAGGCGGTGGGAGGCACAAGAGTGTCCTGAAAAAAAAATGAATACGTGATGATATTTTGAGGCACATCAATTCGTGATATTGTTGAAGTTGTTTGAATTGACTGAATCTGGATCCTTGAGGTTGTTTCATATCTCAAAAAATATCAGATGAAACCGTGTAGCTTTTTCACTTCTCAGAAGGAATTTATCAGTACTAGATCACATCAAATCACAGTTTTCAAAACAACGGATTGAGTTGTTTCAGTTTAAAAAAAATACCCAGAACAAAAAACTCCAATGATATTATATGATGGATTGAAACAAAGGATGAACGTGATGATATCCGAAATATCACCATTCACCCGTCAAGTGCATATAAATTTAGCCCTAAATCAGTCAGTGGTCTCCATTTCAAATCGAATGTCATTTGTGAGAAACTATATTACCATTCTGTGAACTGCTTGAATCAAATCAATGATTACTTTGTTTTTTCAGAACCATTCATCTATATTTCGCAATAATCATATGTACCCATAAGAGTGAAATCAGGTGAGCTTGGGTCGTGTTCCGTTTCCAAATATTATTACATCCGTTCCATTGTACTGGTTACTACAGTTATCGCCTGAAATGTGGTTGGTAAGAGGACAAGGTTCCTGAACAGTTGGTACTTATCTGTCACCATAGTAACCGATAAGAAATCGTTGGTAAGTTGAGTTACCATGACAAGTGACAGCTATATTTTCAGTGATTCACGTCCATTGCTGTCTATTCGTTTTGAATGGGGGTATCTGAAGGATTGAGTAATAATTATTTTACAAAGAGATGATCCATATCACAAGACGAAAATGATCGACAATTCCAAGATTTTTGTTACTACTCTAGGAGTTTTTTAAGTCCACTGTGTAATATTATCCCTTCGGTAAAATTTTCTGAAATGAAGTCGAACTACTTTCATTTTCAATTTCTACTCTGAAGTGGCCACATCATCACAGACAACTGGCAGCCGTTTGAATATCACCGAATTTTCAGAAGTACTACTACGCCTTCTGGAGTTACCAGTCTGGTTAACCAGAACGGAACACGTCAAAGATATTTCCACTGAAAAAATGCTTAAAATTTTGTTGTTGTGAGGTGAACAATGCGGAAGAAGAAATATGAAATATTTAATCGGGATTATATTGTGAAACTTTTTGCCTGAATGAAATATCATTCTTCTCCTTTTAACTTGGTATTTCAGCTGGGATTAAAAATAAGCTACCAATGTAGGTGTGTATAGATAAGGCGAGTTAAAACTTCTATAAAAGTAGTATCAAATATACAGTAAAAGTCATCAAAACATGAATTTATTCAGAGCAGATTAGTTAAAAATCGACTTCATCGACAATGTTTCGTTTATCTGGTGAGAAAATTTCGTAATTTATCTATAAGATGAGGTCGGTGGATATTTTTTTCTGAGCGAAACAAGCCTCTCTGGGTTCTCATGGCATCTGTTTCATTCAAGTTTCGAGTGAGCGGTATACAAATTGAGTAAGAAAAAGTAACTTTTATGTGATCCAGAACACAGTGATAGCTGAAAATTATTTATGTCTCTTCTATTATGGAAGTTTTGTATTATTTTTGCATTGAGAAGAGAAAGCCAAAAAACACTTCCTCAAACCCCCCGTACTCTCTTCCCTGATACTGATAATATAGTTTGTTGCTCCTTCATTTCCAGTTTTGTCAATTGTGAGGGGCACCCAGTGGAAGTGTATAATAAGTAGATATTCACGAATTTTCGGCAGTCGCAAATACTCACTATCTCTACAACACATACGTTGTGCGCTTCATGACGCTTTCCATATATATATACGCTCTTCGACAAGGCCTCTTATATGGAGTATTGAGGAAGGAATTCAACATTAGTTTTCGAATATTACAAGAATTGTTCGAATATTATCAATTATTCAACATATTTAGTTCAAAGTGATGAGTCATGTACACCCAGAGTACTATATAGCCTACAAAATGGTTTCAGTTTTGTATAATGAAAAACTAGAAATCCCAAAGGAAAATAATGATCATATTCTGTCCTCAGCTCAGGTCCTCAACCTATCACAATATCAATGAATAAGAATCAATATCGGAATCTATACAAGTGTAGAAGGGCAGATTCATAATCTTCCTTCTGAAGGAAACTCGTCCTATCAGTCAGTTATTTCACATATAACTCAAATTTGCCTATCAAGACAATACTAATAACTAATAATTATAAAATACTTATCGTTGTTAACGTTTCTGATCAAATCTGCTTCCGTATTCAAAACATCTTCACAAGTATTTTTCTTTTCGTAAGTTTTTGGAAATATGCCGAAATTTTGATATTTGACACATGATTTTGCCTTGTTTTTTTTTATTAACGCAGCAACTTTTCAGGGTAAATTAAAAATCTGCCCTTCCATACATGTATAGATTCCAATATCAATTCTCATTTTTCCAGGTGGGTTGAGAACCCCCAAAAAAACAAGAAATGATTCATCCACCAAAAATATGAATTTCAAACAATGCTCATTCTGTTTCGAAAAAGAAGACTCATAACCAAACCATTAAAATGAATGAAGAAGCCATCTTTCGATCAAGTCGTAGTATTGAATCTTCTCCGCAGAAGATAAATTCTCAATTAAAATTCCAACTGATAGGTAATCGGGTAGGAATGACGGGTTCGTCTTTCACCCGATAGTTTTCTGAGAGTCTGGATTCTTACGGCAACGAAAGGGTTGAAAATAAATAGAGAACAATTTTTCTTTATCCGTCTCCAGTGCCTTTGATCCTCTCTAAATGATGAGTTAGTTCAGGAAGGAAAGCACGTTCTTTGGTGAAAAAGCAATTTTCCGGACTTTGATGATGAGAACTTGGAAGCCTTCAGTTTCTAGTATGGCTTTTTTGAAACAGGGGATATTCTCAGCTGTAAAAGAGGACCAGACAATGAGAAATTACTGGATTGTGAAATGATGTATTTGCTCTGATGAAATATCTATAGAGACTACTCGTTGAACATCATCACTTTGTGGTGGATCAATATTTGTTCCGTAGTTTTCTTGGTTTACCACATCTTGACTATTGGAAGTGCGAAAGAGTAAACACAAGATGTACTTCAGGAACAGACAGATAGGTGTTTCTAAGTTATCAGAATACATTCTCACAGCCGATGGAGATCACACAGTAGAACGGAACGACACTAAAATTATGAGGAAAGAGAGCAATTGCAGGAAACGAAAATTAAAGGGATCTGCTTTCATCATGCTGTCTGGTGAAGAATATCTATGAGATCGCTTGATATGGATCGCGGATTGCTGCCCCTCCTGAAGGACAAAATGTTATGTCAAATTTGAAATATTTGACAAATGTCAATTAAGAAGATTGCCTACGAGAGATATTTGCATTTGAACAGGAATTTGCATATAAGTTTTGAGAACGGAGGCGGAGTTAGTTTCCAAAACGTTAACGATGAGTATTTTCATATTCATTCTTATACATTCTTATTATTTTTTTGATAGGCAAAATTCGAGTTATACGAGAAGTTGCTGACTAATTGGACTTGTTCTATCCAGAAAGAACTATTCTTCAATAGACGCAGCAACTTTTCGGGGTAGATTCCAATATTAATTCTTAATTTGTTAGTTTGTGGTAGGTTTTATAGAGAGCAAATAGCTGAAACATCAAACATCAAACTGGTATCATAAGCATTCGATTTGTACTCCGCTTGTGGTCTCGGTGGTGTAGGGGTTAGCATATCTGCCTATCAAGCAGAAGGCCGGGGTTCGAATCCTCGCCGGGCCACCGTGCTGGGTAATCGCACGTTAAAAGGTAAGGCCTCGTTGATTCATTGCTCGCACAAGTTTCGACTTCTGAGGGTTGACGTTCGTCAGCTGGTTAACGAAAACGAACAATTTTAGAACAATTTTTTAGAACAACAAAGTTAGCATCTTTTTAGTAGAATGAAACTGATACGCAATCTGAATACTGGGGTTAGTTATATTGATAGCGGACTGAACGGGTATCAAAGAGGATTTTTCTAAATTGACAATTCCTAATTATCTTGGCTTTCATGTCTGGGATGCAACCGTTCAGTTGAACGAAACTTGCAATCAAATCATGTAATTCCGAGAGTTGGATTTCTGACTTAGTAAGTCGGTATCAGCAAATTCCAAGATAGTGAGTCAGGATTCCGATTCAATTAGTCGGAATTAGTTATCAATCATCACGATATCTATTGAAAATCATATAGGCGCCAGTTTGTGCCCCTACTCACTAACTATTAGCTTCAATGTAATGATTCATGTATATGAATAAATTATTGAAAACATGATTTATGCAAACAAGTTTCAACAACATAAGCATTCATGTTCAACATCCATTCATATTTGAATATTGTAGTTGTGTAATTTTGGGTGTATGAAAAGTTTTTTTATTGTGCTAGCTACTTCAGAGAGACTGAGTTGGAATTCCAACTTAGTTAGTCGAAACTAGTTGATTGCAAAATACTTAGTCGGAATTCTTACTTCATGAGTCGGAATCAGTTGATTATGAGAAATTGAGTCGGATTTCCTACTTCATGAGTAGGAATTATCAATTCCGTAATACCAAGTGGGAATTTCTACTTGATGAATCGGAATTATTTAGTTTTGAGAAATTTATTCGGAATTCCGAGTCGGAATTAGTTGATTCCGTGACAGAAGGCCGGAATGAAAAATGTTTACTTATTCTGATTTTTAGCTTCCCTTACTCTCTGAAGCAAATAAAAAAATCTTATGCAAAAAGTATTTCGATGCGTCAATTAGTTTCCGAGATATGGAATTGTAAATCAAGGGGCACGAACGAGTTTCTTCCGGCCGGCCCTCGCTGCAAATGACGTCATAAGTCAACACTCGAGCAGTACGTTGCGTGATTCTTTATGCTTCAATAGGAGATTACGCGAATATTTTTTTAATGTCTAATCCAAATACAAGAAAGTCATATATGGTGCCAAAATGTAAAAACACAACCGCCAATGCTCCGAAAGAGTTGCTTTATGTCGTTCCAATGGATATTTCAATGCGAAAGAAATGGATAAGAGCTTTGAAGAGGTTGGATCAATTTGTAGCGAAAAGTTCCAAATCACTCTATTTGCAATAATAAGCGAATTTATTCATTAATATTAATCGGAAAGAGTTAATAGGTCTTAAAAAAATCACTATTTATCTATTAAACAGAACTTAAGAGGTTTGGTGAGCTTGCGCTGCGACGTTTAGATACGTAGGTAAGTATTTTGTATAAAAAAAAATGAGTTCAATTATATTCAATTTCCGAAATAGTTGTCAGGCGGGAAACAGGTACCAAAACTCCCACTTCTCCATTTTTACTCATCGCATTTTGATGGCAACAAAATCACAATTAGTTGTGAAATAATGAGCAACCATAAGTACTATTGTTTCAAGTAGATTATCTGATTGCTCTTTTTCAAAGCCTTCAAACACGATATCAAATATACAACATAAAAGTAACAGTAGTACAATGCAAATACGGATTGGAACAAAATATAATCCACTAATTATTCTACTGGCAGAAAGTACGTTATACAACTGAGAACGGTAAGATTACCTAGTAAGCGGGCGGAGAGAGTGTTGACCTATGACGTAACACAGAGCCTAAGCTTTCGCGCGGGTGATTGAATGTCTTCTAGAGTTTAAGATGCATGTAAAATTTCAACTGGTGAAACAAAGACTAGTGTATTCGTTTAAATATCGACTATAGTGCGACAAAGTTTCAACCGATTTTGGAAACCTCTCAATATTCTCCATTCTGACTCGATGGGTCGGTTTCAGTTAATTCCGAGGTACTGGATTCCGACTTAATGATGGAATCAGTGAATTCCAATGAAAGAGGTCGGAATTGCGACTCGATAAGTCTTAGTTTTTCTACGGATTCGTAATAAGGAATCACGTGTCACAAAAATGTTCATCCATTTATTAACAACCATATATGTAATGCTGTCATTACTAACGTCATTAAAGGTTGGGACGTGTCAAATTACGTAGTTCTACTTCCCGTCTTCATTCCATCTATTCTAGACTTTATCTGACATTTATTTATATTGGTGACAATTGTATACCCGGTGGTCGCGGTAACAATATATCACTTGATTACTCTGAGAAAACCACGTTCTTGGTAATTTGTGGTTGGATGTGATATTTTAGATATGTTCAGAACGAAACAGAGATTCATTAATTTCAATCGAAATATGATAGTTGTGAACAAAATATTATGCAAACCTCGATAGGGAGTTTCATTCCTGTCTCGTGACCATTGCTAACTAACTGACTAACTGACTGATCTCACGACAGGAATGAATCACTTTTCACCTCGGTGTGTAATATACTATTTCACGTCTCTACTACTTCGACGTCGGAAAACCAAACAGAACCGTGAGAGGTGAAAACCAACAAAAAGCAACGAGTCAACAAGACACCTTGCTGTCGCGAGCAAAGAACAGAGAAAATTTACCAACCTTTTCGTGGATCCTGGACGTCGGACGCTCGGTAAATGATGGAGTGGAAGGGCGGCCGTTTCGAATCATCTCCCGTCAAGTATCGGTCGAAGGGTTCGACGTGGTAATCCTCGAGGGCGGTGGAGATGGTGCCCTCGAACAGACCTCCGGTGGTAATGAGGCCGTGGACTACAGCCGTCTCGTCATCTGGAAAAGAAGAACAACGGAATCCCAATCAGCAAAATTGTTCTTCAATTTCATGGTGCCGCAATTTTTATTTTGTTGGTATTTTATAATAACTTAAAAATGCTAATTGATTATATTAGACTTGCCGTTAACACAATACAGTTGTAGGCAATAAAAGTGTTTTATTTATTTGTCATAGAAACGTTTATAGAATAAATTAAAAAACCGTTTCAGAATACTTAGTCCCGAATTTATCACACAAAAGTTTTTGCAACAAACTCATAGAATAAATTCTCATTCAAAAGTAAATTGTTTCGTAGCAGTTTTATAGCACTTTTCTGTGAGGTTTTTATTATCTTAATAATACTATTTCAGGGTTATTTTATAACTGCTCCTGTAGCTTTTATGAAATCATTTCATTGGAATGCTTTCAAACACAGCTTTGTTTTCATCACCATATTGTAACCTTAATGATAATTACCCAACTATTTTATAGTATGGTATATTTACTTCAACTCCTAAACAATAAAATAAGTGTATTAAAATCAAATTGGTTCCGCGAATATATATTTGTTGTCTCCAAGAATTGAATACAGCATTCAAGAGGAACCAACTGACATTGAATTTTAGAGTCGTGTAATAGCATAATTTGTCAGTTTCATTTTACTAGCGTTCCAATAACTATAAACACAAAAATGTCGTGTAATATCGGTCATCGAAAAAAATAAAATACTTCGAACTCTCTCACGACCTAGCGCTTCCATTTTTTCTTGATGAACAAAGGAAAATATATCCCCTCAAACCACTAGTTCAAAAATTTTTCGAAATCCACCCTTTATAATAACCGATGGAAGAAGTTTCTTAGCCAAAATATCCCGATACACAGCAGTGTTTCTTAACAGGCTCCTAGGGGTAATATAGTAGCTGGAATACATTAAAATGCTTGCTATTGATACCAAATTATTTTATAGAACGACTCCATTTTAAAATGATAACAATCCAGAATACTGACATTAGATGACTTGAAAATATGAAATAGCGCACCTATAGTAATATTTACAGCTGAAAAGTACATAGATATTATAAGATTATATCATTTAGAACGAGCTGAGTTGAGTTTGAGACTAAAGATTTGATAAGTCAACACAGTGAATTTTTCTTTAATTAATATATTTTCTATGAACATTAATGAGTGGCGCTCTTGAATTTTGCTAATGATATGCTTTATATTTGCCAATAAAATTTCATCCGCAGTAAAAATATAAATCTTTGAAGCACAAGTAATATCTTCTTAAGTACAAGAGTAAAATTATTAAAATGGCTTCAACCTTTCTATTTATAGGTGTTTAAAGATAGTTTAGAACTTTTGACTCAACCTTCCGCAACAGAGGTGGATAACATTCATTTTGTTGATTACCATAGCGACTATTGAATTATTTCTTGAATACGTAGGAAGTCCTTTCCTTTTTTCTTATCGTAGAGTGCATAAAATGGTGTATAAGAGTCCCCTTCTATCCCTCGACGAATTGTAGCTGGGGACAGAAAGTATGACTTCCAACCCTGGTATAATATACTATTAGTGTGCAATGACCTCTTTATGGAACACTGAATGGTGAGACATCAGCGTTGAAAGTTTTCGTTCATTTTCGATTTGAAATATATCGAATGGGAAGTTTAATTCCTCTCCCATTCCAAAGTTTCCATTAGCGTTCATCATTAATTTTCATTGGATTTTCGGAAATAATATTTAATGCAGAGCTTTTTACAGTCCAGAGTACCCAGAACTCTTATTGAAATAAATTCTTTGAATTTACCAGGATTTTCCTGACCGTTTTGTTCTATTTTCCAGTACCAGTATCGATCAGTTTGACAATGAGAAAACCATTCCGAACATTCGAGCTATAAAATTGAAATGAGTCGCTACATTTTTTTGGTTTCCATGAACCTCACAAAGAATATGTACCCTTTAACAAGTATGTTTATAAAATGATAGAAATGTTTTTAATAACTTGAGAACAAAATTCCTGCGGGATTTCTGGGCCCACTCATGAACTTTGTAAAAAATTTATGAGTGGATACAATCCGCCTCCGCCAAAATTCAAGAAGCCCTGCGTCATAACCAAAGCAATGCAAATTCACCAAAATTTGTAATCAGAACATTCGCCAAATTATATGCAGATTCGAGCTTTCGTCATTAAGGAGGTTCGATACAGACATATATATATGCACAGAACCGGATGAAACTTGGTATAAAAGTTACCCAATGAATAAAGATTAATGTACAATTTTTTTTTATATTTCTTACCGAATGATTTTTTGAGTAGATGGTTGTTGGAATCCGGTATTTTAACATGGGCTCTTATGGGAGGAGTCCAATTTCTCTTACTTTTTTCGTGACTGCAGATTGAAAAATGCACGGAACAAAATGAATTTAGCATGAGTGGATAGCCCAACAATCAACGATCATTTTCCATTGATTTTACCTTAAGAATAATTAATGAAATTATGAGAAAAGTGTAGGTGATTCGAAAGTGCTGGCAACAGCGCTACGCTCAAACCGAACAGCTGCTCGGCCGCGCGAACAACCAGGGCCGGCGCTAGGGGTCAGGTAGGTGAGTCGGTCGCCTCAGAGGCGGCATTTTGAGCCCAAATCAAAAGAGAAGAGGAAAATGGAGAAACACCAATATGTAAAATATATTATTATACTTTATATGGTGGTGGGAATAATAATGATGAATCGGGATATCCGAAATGTTTTTCACTTTTTATTGAATTACAAAGCGAGCCTCCTCTATTAGAACTTTATTTCTTTCATTATCGGTCAGGTGCTGGACCTTTTGCAGCTACACCCTGCACCTGTTTCATTGCATCACTGTCGATTTTTGTTATCATCAAACAATCACCTTTACAATAGGATTATGGCAAATATTCAATGGAGAACCATTACTTCCAGAGTTAATACCGCGACGGTCATTTAATCAAAACTGATGAATATTCAAAATATATGTGCAAAGTGCAGACCTCAATTTGCAAATGCTTTGATCTTGACATTTGAGACAGAGAAATTACCTGTATACTGGTTTTGAAGTCTTTGACCATCGTCAGTACAGGGTAGATTCTCACAGACGATGACAATCGTCTGTGTTCTACCGAGAATAATAATAAAACCAATCAGAGAAAATGGACACGCAATGGGCGAAGCCCATTACACAGTGCCATCTTATAACCAGATGCACACTCATCAGTTGTATTTCAATAGCCGTTGGGGTATCATCTCGGAAAGTAGTTGTTTTCTGTTGAATATTTGCTAATTTGACATAATCATATTTTATTGTTGTTGTTTCGGAATTCTTTCAGTTTATTTTGTGTTTTCAAGGTCTACAACCATTTATTTATTGTCAGTCATTTTTTTTTCGTAACGCAATGCTAATTTTTCGTCTGCGAATAACATAAACTTTCTGTGAGTTCACTTCTGACTTAAGACGCGGCGTTGTAAATAGAAATTGTCGACATCAATCAACATTAATGAATGTGAATATTTTTTAGAAAGAAGAAAATGTAATTAAAACAAGTGATAGCTTCAAACATTTTATTGACAGCGTATGCAGAAAATAGATGCTAGACCATGATGAGTTTCTCCTTCGATAATTTATAATAATAAAAATTCTTTGCAATGTAGAATGTAGGCATTGCATTTGCTGGGCAATGTTTTTCAGCGAGACAATCCTGTTACCTCTTACATTTGACATGGGAACATCTGTCATTTTTCTACATCTACTTTTACCATTCATGACACGTTGTTACATTGCGCGGTGCACTTTTTCTTTAACAAATTTGCCTTTCCAGCGAAAACTATTTTTAGTATTCTACATATTCATTCACAACGCGATACGCGAATAATCGTTTTTGGATTGTAATACCGACGCCACAAATAAGCCGCATCTTCTCTCAGACCGGGCGCAGGACAGCGTTGCCAGATATTTTCTCGCCAGCTCGCGCTCTGTTTCTCTGTCCTTCTTTTTCACCCCCCTCCCCCACCAGGTCCCGACTATCGAACCTCCTTAAGATGTAGGAACTGAAGGCGATTTATATTCAGTAATCAATGCGTTGAAATTTAACGGTTCCATTCAAAATCTACCCTAAGACTGTGATATTCAGAATAGATCAGCTTGTTCAACTTACAAAAAATAACAGTAGATTACTGTGTGAGTCATTATTTTGTAGTGTATTAATATTTTCTACGTAGTTTTCTGGGTTTCCAACCTACCACAATCTGATTTTTTTGTCTACCCTCCTACATTTGTATAGATTTTCAAATTAATTTTCATTTTCGTTAATTGCACCAGTCGCTGTTATTCACAAAAATATATAATCGTTTCTGTATTTGAAAATTCCAAATTAGTAGTGGTATCCATTTTGTGGATAATAACATTCAACATTGAAAGACTCTTACACTTGAATGATATTCTCGAGGTGAATAGCGTGTGTTTCACTCGCTAAATAAATTGCTTTTTCAGCAACCAAACAAGTGAAAATAAAGCTGAAATTTATATGAATGTGTGGATAAAAAAATTTGCGTTCAAGATGACTATGTGCTGCATGCATTGTGTGATCGGACAATGAAAAAAAGTTGATCAATAAACTTACAGTGGAATAAATGCCTGTGTGAGAAAAAAAAAAACAAAAAACAAAGTGTATAAAACAGTCAGTGATTCAAAACAGAATAGGGGAAAAAGTGAGACACAAAAAAAAAAAAACTCTGGCAGTGACTACTGGAACGCTCTCCTGGGACACTCAATTGAAAAGTATATTAGGCAATTTATATGATTGAAATGGGTGAAAAGGAAATAACCATAAAGGACGTCTATTTATTGATGCAACAAATTAATACTAATCTATCTGAAAAAATCGATAAGGTTGAACAGTCAACTCAATACATATGCAAGGCCCTACAAACTGAAGTGACAGAAGTAAAGGAAGAAGTGCAGACGCTCCAAGAAGAAAATAGGCAACTGAAAAGTGAATTGGAGAAAGTAGGAAGAAGATTGAGATATAATAATTTGGTATTTTACGGAATAAGAGAGGAAACAGCTGAAACACAGAGCTCATTGTGTGAAACATTACTGGAAATATCAAGCCAGAAGCTGACAGTTCATCTCCAGGCAAACGATATCAACGATATCTTTAGACTAGGTAAGAAGTCAGGACACAATAGGCCAGTACTTGTTTCCCTAAATACGCATATAAAACGACAGGAAATTCTAAAAAACGGAAAAAAGCTGAAAAACACTGGAATTTTTGTAGCCGAGGATCTAACCGAATCAGAACTGAAGGATAGAAAGATTCTCGTGGAAGGGTTGAAAGAAGCTCGGAGCAAAAACAAGAAAGCTACCATAAAAGGAAATATCCTGATTGTCCAAGGAGAAGAATACACAGCCAGTGATATCGAAAAATCAAAGCAAACCAGTAACAACGACTATTTTTCGCCTCCCCAAAGACGGATAGCAAGTGAACCATCAACCCCCTCACCAAAAGAGGTAGAGAGCGAGGGAGAGGAAATTGCTACTGCCGACCATTCCAAAAACAAGCAGCAAGAAAAACCCAAAGAGGACAATAAAAAGGAGAACCTGAGGCCCAAACCAAAGACAGTTGCAGCGACCTCTGCTGGAGAAACGCCTAAAAAACTTACTAGAATCAACACAAGATTTACCAGGAAGTGAGTAAACACTTCAAAAACTCAGGTGCTCATTATTCTGCTTTCATTTTAACAATCACTGATCTTTTAAATTAAATTTCTTAAAGTAGATTGAATATGGACCCTTATTTGAGGGACTATGAAAATATCCCTATCGAAACAATCTTGATAGATAATGTTTATGAATTCAACGAAGTATCAGACATCCATAATGATAATTTTAAAATTTTTCATGTCAATATACGTTCGATTTATAAAAATTTTGACGAAATGTTAGTATTTTTAGGACAATTCACATATAACTTCGATATTTTAGTACTAACGGAAACATTTCAAATATTCGATCGGAATTTATTCAATATAGAAGGATATAACTTATTAATAAATGATAATTATCTCAACAGAAATGATGGAATAGCAATATATTTGAAATCACATTTGAATTACACCTTCAAATCTATAAGAATTGGGGAATCAAATACTTTACAAGTCGAAATCAAGGAAAATAATTGCACACTATTACTTTCGGCTATATATCGGTCACCAAGCACGAGCCCTCATGATTTTAACGTTGGACTATTAAATTACCTTCAGGGATTAGAAGACCAAGATATGCATATTCTGGTAGGGGACATCAATATAGACCTATGTTCACAAACAGATTTTGCACAAGAATATCAAAATATTCTGAATACCCATGGTTTAACATCTTACATAAACGATTACACCAGAGTAATGAAAAACCAAAAGTCATGTATAGATCACTTTTTCATAAGGAGTAGACTCCACAAAAATGAAAAAGACATAATACCTATTATATATAGACAAGAAATCACGGATCATTTTCCAACAATAGTGATATTTCCCATAGAATTCAACAATGAAACAAAAGAAAAAACTATAGTATACAAACATTACATTAATTATAAAAATCTAAACTCTGACTTGGAGAATGAATCCTGGGAATCGGTATATGAATATAGTTCTGATTGCAACGACGCAATGGAAAATTTCATTATCACATTAAATAAACACATTGAGAGAAACATAACATCGAAAAGAATTCTCAGTAGGGAAAAAAAGAGAAAGGAATGGATAACAATCGGATTAGTAAAATCGATACAAACAAAAAATGAAATGTATATTGAGCTATTGAAAAACCCAAATAATAAAACTCTAGAAACCGAATACAAAAAATATAAAAATAAGCTGGGACAATTGGTAAAAAAGACAAAAAATGATTTCTATAAAGCAAAAATAACACAAAGTCAAAATTCAGCAAAATCGCTCTGGGAAACAGTAAATAAAATTTGTGGAAAAAATAAATCAAATACAAGGATTGAAAGAATTGAACTGGAAAATGGCTTGATTTTAACAGACGACAGAGAAATCTCTGATGAATTTAACTTACATTATAGTACAGTTGGAGAGAAATATGCAGAAAAAATTACCATTCCGAAAACTTTCGAAGAAAATTATCCAACCTGCGAAAAAACGATGTATCTTTTTCCAACTACGGAGCAAGAAGTAGAAACAACCATAAATAAATTGAAAATAAAAAAATCTCCGGGATTCGATGGTATTCGTGCAGAAACTCTAAAAAAAGTAGCTGTGCAAATTGCTTCGCCACTAACTCAAATAATAAATAGATGTTTTGACAAAGGATGTTTTCCACAAATTTTGAAAAAAGGCATTATAAAACCACTTCATAAGAGCGGAAACACAACTGAGGTAATAAACTACCGCCCTATAACCTTGATCTCCGATATTGCCAAAATACTAGAAAAAATCATAAAAGTTCGACTAGATAGTTTTTTCAAAAAGTTTAAGATTCTTTCCGATAATCAATATGGTTTTAAGAAGGGCATTTCTACAGAAGACGCAATAGGTACCTTAATATCAAAAATATACGAAAGTTTAGATAAAAATAAACCATCCTTGTGTATATTCGTAGACCTTGCCAAAGCGTTTGATACCGTATGTCACGATAAACTAATTACCAAACTCAAGCATTACGGTATTCGTGGTAAAGTACTTCATCTACTAGAGAGTTATTTGTCGAACCGAACACAAGTTGTGCAAATTAACAATACCCATAGTGAATCAAGAACTGTCAAATACGGAATTCCTCAAGGGACAGTTTTGGGTCCACTTCTGTTTACGGTTTATATAAACAGTCTTCTATCAATGGACTCCTCAGGAGAAATACTTTGTTTTGCGGATGATACAGCGATATTTTACGATGCCGAATCTTGGACAGAGCTGAAGAAAAAATCTGAGTCAGATTTCCAAAAAATTAAAGAATGGTTTGAATTCAATGTTCTCACTTTAAATTGCCTTAAAACGCATTATCTGCCATTTACATCTTACTCCAGTAATCTACCCAATTTAGGACCACTTATCATTGACAAAGACACCAACATACCAGAAGCAAAATCTGTAAAATACTTAGGAATAATGATCGACAGACATCTTCGATGGGATCTTCAAGTTAAGCACATAATGTCCAAAATAAGAGGCCTCTTATACAAATTCAAACAACTGAACTCACTCATGACTACCAAAATTTTGAAAATTCTCTACTACTCGCTTGTACAATCACATTTGAACTACGGTATCTTGGGTTGGGGTGGGGTCAGTGATGTTCATCTACGAAACCTGAATGTGTTACACAAATGGATTCTGAAAGTAATCTTCAATAAAAAAAAGTCATTTCCAAGCAATGACCTTTTCAGGCAATCAGAAATATTAGATGTTAGACAACTCTTTGCTTACAATATTCTACTAAAAATTGCTCAAAAAAAGATAAAAATAGATCATGTTACTCACCATGACTATGAAACAAGAAACAAACAATTTAAAACTCGAAAGAAACGGTCAAATAAAACAATTGGACAAAAAAACTATGTCTACTTAGCCCCTAGATTATATGACATTCTCCCCGATGAGCTCAAACAAAAACAGGCGAACAAGCCGAACGAACTGAAAGCATACAAAAAAACTCTCAAGGAATGGGTGCTCCAAATTCCAAGAAGAAGTATTCATGATATGATAAGTGCAAAGTGATTTTGGAATACATATTTTCGTCGTTTCTGTTGGGATTGTTTCCTAAGGTAGTCCACGATTTTACCGTAATATTTTTAAATAGTAGTGAGTAAGTAATTTTAATACATCGTACCTATTTCTATTTGTTTTTATATTAGAGATCTGATGTAACCCAAAAGTGATTTTAACTGACATTTACTCTTAGAGTGCCTCTATATACATCATGTTTTCTCATTTCTTTCATCCTTTTAAATAACAGACACTTGAAAATCTTATGTTCATACATTTTAATTCATTGTATTGTGTTCATTTTATTCATACTACATTATACATATTGACATTATATGATTTTTTACCAATAGTATATCACGCACAAGCTTATAAGCTTCTGTGATTTTTCATGTTTATTTTCATCACCGTATATTTGTTCGCTGTATTTTTGGAAATTTTTGAAATAAACATCATTATTATTATATGGAAGATTCAAAATGAAAACGACAACAAATAATTGATCTGTTGATTCACGAGGTGTTATTTGAATATTTCAGGGCTTTTCTTTCGAGTGGTGTGGATCTGTTGAAGAAATAAAGAAAGAATTGATATACCATTCAACAAATGATATCAATTCACCATGCCTTCAAATAAATTATAGTAGCCTCTCGCCATATCATTCGCCAAAGATTGCATTCGGTCAATACGCCACTTTATATACACAATAAATGGCCAAAAGTGTTTTATTTATACATTTTTGGACATTTTTTTCATATCCTTATTTATATTTCTTGGACTTTGTCAATAAGATGTTCAATCTCCAAATTGTACTTGGTAGCTGGCTGCTACTGAGAAAAGTATAAAATACGTCAATTATATGCTCATTTTTTTTCTTCGACAAGTTTCTCTCTTACAATTCAGTGATACTAAAAATATATTCAAAACAAAATCGACAACCAAAAAATGCTATATTGAGACGATACACCTGTTGGAATTCCAATAAAATAAATACTTCAAACGAAGATAAATATAGAAGGAAAACAACAAGGACTAATTAGTGTCTACTTCTTCTATTGACGAAACCTCGAAGAGTATAGAAAAAAGTTTCATTGGCAAATCGATTTGATTAATATTCTGCAAAAGCTCACTATCCGCCTATAACCATTAAAAAAACTTATGATCAACTTCAAATGAACTGCAGTTGTGAGAATGACAGTTTTTCACCATCAATTCACACAAAATTCAACAACAAAAAACAACAGTTCTGCAGTAAAAACTTCAAACGGGTTTGAATTTTAATTGAAAGTTAGGTGTCTCACACGACCAAATGGGGAATTTTTCCCCGACAAAACTACAAAACTTCTCGCTCTCATCCTCCATATATGTCGGTGAAATAAAAATAATAAGTCGCTGGAGAACGTCATTAGAATTTTAACGGCTCAGCTTAAACCACTCCAGAAGAAAATTGCTTTGCCAACATACCCCGTTTATTAACCTAAAGCGACATTATTTCCCGGAAACATCCTCGGTATACGAATATAAAATATTCATGTTTCTGTGTACGAGTTCAGAATTTTCCAGAGTTCACATTTCAGTTTTTAATGAAGGAACTTGTATTGAATATTCCACTCAGGAAGTGCGACTTCTCAAAGGATAATCTCAGTTCTTGCAGATAATCTGGAAAGTGGTTCATAGGAAAAAAATACACGAGGGTGAATATTGATATTACGGGTTCGTGTCTTTCCTATAAATGTCAAACTATAGGAAAGACAGAAACATGTTCAAGTACATCCCTAACCACTCGAATCATTGTCCATAACATAAAATGGCAACACTGCAATTTCTTGTCCATACGTTAATAACATTTCCTTTGTACGACAATGGAAAGAGAGTGGTTAGGTACAGATTTCCAATCAATCTTGGCACAGAACTAATAACGTATGTGCCCAGCAATCTCTGTGAAGAATACTAAGATGAAAAAACACTCATTACATGTGTTCGACTGTGTTGAAATTTATTCCTAGGTGTTTTTTCTTACGTCGTGGTCCAAACTACCAGTGTGCAACTGGAAAAGTATCTGATTTTGTGCCAAGATGGATTGGATAAGCTGTACATAGGTGAAGTGGAGGGTTTTAAACCAGATTCAGTAGATGAGATAGTAGGAAAAAGCAAATTCAGGATAACACTTCGTAAATCTTCGGCAGGATGTGAGTAGTGAAACGATTGTAAGTAGTAATCCCATATGAACCTCAGTACACTAGAGGACTTGATCAGATATTCGATGAAGTGAATTTAAAAATTCTATATAAAACATTTTATAAATTAAAACAGCCCCTTGGTAATCCAGAAGATTAATAGGAAAAAACAGAAAAATCGGAAATTTACGAAATCAGTTGTCGAGATTGCAACAATAAATAAATTGGCCAGAGCCGACGAGCTATTCAAACGAATTCAAAGATAATTTTGCACACATGAGAAAAGAAAGGGTAGAAAAGTCCACTGTAGGCCAACATACTGTGAACAATAATTGTTGAAATAAATCAGAAACTGATTAGACACGTGCATGACGCAAGGCTACTCGATTCATTCGAGAGTCTAGAAATGGAAAAATTTAAAAATAACATTAATGGTGACAAAGGCCTTATACCCTTTGGACTGCTTATTATTTTATTGTTGATGAATCGATGAGAAAAAAATTGGTACTAACAGACGAAGTCCAGATCAAACCTAGAATAATCGCTTGCTGCTTCACCTGAAATTATGAAATTATATGAATAGCTAACAATAGTCTTGAGATTCATTTTTTTTCGGAAGAAGCTAACCTTATTAGAGAAATGCACGTCGAATGCTAATGATATCAGTTTGGTGTTAGGGTGACTGATTTTTACAAAAAGTTACAATTTTCACACCAGAGCTTCCAATCTCATTGTTTATACGAGAATCATTGGAATGGATAACCAAAAAATACAGAAATGAATACAGAAATTATTTCAGAAATGTAACAGTAGCCTTTTAGTGGAAAATTTGGAAGCTAGGGTCAACAACCATCGAAGAAGCTGATATTCAAAAATGAATGTTCCTTAACAATCTATGCTTTTTCGTGCAAGCGGACGCGACACAAGCATTTCTCAGCTACAACAGAAGCCGCAAAATAACATTTTGCCTCCGTTACCCAGAGTGACGGCCGGCAAACAGAACGTTTGTATTGCTTAATATTTCATTTCCATAGAAACACTGTGATAATGACGCCATCAGTTTACTTTTCTATATTCTCGTTTAAACGCTGTCATTCTGAAACGACATAATATTCATTGGAATTAAATAATTTATTATCACGGTTGCACGAAAAATATTGTGTATCCTATTAGGGCAGCAAAATTTTTTCGCGAACTGGAGATTATCTTGTCTCGGCCTTAGTATACGAATAACTTCCTGTTTTCGACTGTGCCTCCAACGGGAACTTGTCGCGCACGCATGCAGAAAGCCTATTTTCTTGACTCCTAATGAAATTATTACAATTCGTAACAACACCACTGCTCCTGAGAAAAAGCATTGGATAAGCTATCGCGTTATAAAGTACTATTTGCTACATATCAAAAATAGTTGTTTATTAGAAAGTTATTTTCCTGAAGAGTGGAGAATTGGATTAGTATCACCAATTCCAAAGATTTCAAGTGTGGAAGGATACAAAGACTTGAGACCAATAAGTATTCTTACAATATTCTCGAAAATTATAGAATCTATAATAAATGACCAATTGAAGGAATGCGTTAAAGCAAATAATTTATTACCAGTACATCAGTCAGGCTTCAGAAGTCAGCACAGCTGTGCCACAGCACTGCTCAAAATTACAGACGATATTTTAAGAGCTACCGATAGGGGAGAACTCACAGTGTTAATATTACTGGATTACAGTAAAGCGTTCGACTGTGTGAATCCGAACATATTATCTGCTTTACTTCACTTTTATGGATTTTCAACAAATGCAATTCAAATTCTAGATAAATATTCATTTGGTAGATCACAACAGGTAAGACTTGAAAATCAACAATCAGATCGTGTTTGCCTTACTAGAGGAGTTCCACAGGGCGCAATTTTGAGTCCAATACTTTTCTGTTTATACACATCACAAATGATGAATTATATAAATTACTGTGATATGCATACCTACGCAGACGACACACAGTTATACCACTCTATTGAAGCAAAAAACATACAGAGCCCAATAAAAAACATAAACTCTGATCTACAATCGATATATGAAGCATCCGATAAATATAAATTGTGTTTAAATCCAGTTAAAACGAAAGTCCTGATCTTCGGGTCTCAACATATACTTGAACAACATCAAAATAAAATACACATACAAAAATGGGGTTACTCTTGATATAGTTAACGAAGTCAAAAATCTAGGACTGACATTGACAATAGTTTCAGATACAGGACTCACACATCCAAATGAGTTATACGAAATTGAGAATTTTATTTCCACACCGCTCATACTTAGAAACCAAAACAAAGGCTGATCTATGTAAATCATTAGTCCTTTCACATTTTTCATTTCGTTCACCAGTATATTCACCTTGCATTGATAGTATTCACATGGCAAAAATACAGAAAGTACAAAATTCATGTCTCAGATTCATTTTTGGAATAAGAAAGTTTCAAAGAATATCACACAAACTTGAAGAATTAAAATGGCTCAATATGAAAAATATATTCTCCTTGCAAAACTTGTCGTTATTTCACTCAATAATTTCAAATAAACAACCTCAACATCTATTCGAGAAAATCAAATTCAAATCAGATACTGATAGATGGAAAGTCAGATATCCAAATAACATTACAGCTCCACGCCACAGAACCTCACTCTATGAAAGATCTTTCAGTTTTCAAATATATAAAACGTACAACAATATTCCGCCAGAGCTAAAAAGTTATAAAAGTCACCACTTCAAGAAACATGTCAAAAAATGGTTATATGATAGGCAAACAACACAACACCACAACACAGGATGTCACTCATTCATTACCCATTTGAATGAAATTATTACTTCTTTTTTTTTTTCTATTGTTCAGCGAATATTTTACATCAAATGTTCACTCTTAGAATATAAGTTATGAAGGAGTTAAATGGAAGAGCAGAATTGGACATCACTTAGTAATGTGACAATTCTGAATTTCGCTTCATATTCGTTCATATAATCTTTCTTTATGTATAAAATAGGATGTCAAATACCAGAAAACAAATAAAGACATTATTATTATTATTCAGTTACAAGGCTCGATTTCTGAGAAACCTCGGTCGACAGCGTTTGATATTCACCAAACTTTTGTTCAGTTGAACAAACTCTAGTGAACTGCAGTTCAAGTGGAGCGATGTCAAGCAACTAACGATGATTTTTACTACTGGGCCTCACTATCATCCACCTGGCTCGTAAGTTTCATTTGTATATGAGTACGACATGGCAAGCATCTTTCAGTTGTATTTGATATGATTGCGTAGTTATATTTTTTATCGACTGTGAAGTAAGTATTTGAGTAGACGAAATATCCCAATATTTCCTCTCTCAAACCTTATTAGTTCGACGTCATTGATATTCGCTAATATAAATGTTGCGGAACACCATTCGATCTGTGAAATAGGCAAATTGAAACCCAGGCGTCAAGTCACAAATCCTTCCCCTGCGTGAGTTAATATTATTCTTCTTGAAAATGAAAACCCGAAACGTTGAACACAAAACTTCAGATGCGATTCAATCAGAACTCTACCATTGAGGATAACTGACAGCGAAAACCTAGCCGAACACATAGTACGCCTCTTCAAGAAGGAGCTACTCGAACCCACCAGAACATATTTATCACATATGGAATTCATTTTTTGGGTTTTCTCTCCCCTAGAAATTTCTAGGGGGAAAAGATATCCAAAAAAAGGATTCCAGAACATCGTAGAAGGGTCGGAGACTTGTCTCTCTTCTATAGATACTTCCACGGTCGATGCTCCTCTGAATTGTTATCAATCGTTCCCTCCTTGGCAATATCTACACGGATGACTCGACGAGTACAGAATTCCCACCCTTTGAAAACTGATGCAGATGGTGTAAACCTCCAAGTGGCAACGCCATCTGCTGGGTGACGACCAAAGTCTCAAACTCTCACTGCCCAAGACGGAGGAGACCTCTTACAGCGGGCCATTGTACGACGAAGCCGCAACAAGTAGTCCGCCGCGATCGAGAATCGACTTCGGTCAACTTGCAGAAAGCTGCATCCCTTCACAGAAATCAGAATTTCTATGTTCGAAATGATTGCATTCACAATCCAATACCAGACAGCTGTTTCGACCTACCAGGTCTCATCAGTGACATGCAACCTCTCTTGCTCAGGGAGAGGGAAGTCTCCGACCTTTCTACGATGTTCCAATGAAGTGAGCGAAGAATCACCAACAAGACGGATTGCGTTTTTCTGGATAGAATCGAGAAGCCTCAATGAACGTTTTGGTGCTGAACTCCACACATGAGAACTATATTCCAAGACAGGTCGTATCTGAGCCTTGTAGATTATTAGAAGCTGACGAGAAGTGAAGTATCATATCTCTATTACTGGAATGTTGAAAAAAGCTGACGAAGCTTCAAACTAGACTTGGCAATAGAATTCTGTACAGGAATTGAAAGTTGAGGCACTGAAATAATAATCTCCAGAATATAAACTATCTACGGAATTCACAAAAATTCCACTTTTGTATCTGAATTGATTGCTATCTTGAGGCATTATGTTTGAACAATCATAAAAAATGTGCGATTCAAGCTACGACGCCGTTAGAGAAATGAAAAAGAAGACATGAATTGAAAACGGAATCCATTCGTTCAATTGATATTTTCATATGATTGAGTAAATATTATCCTTTATCCTTATAAACAATTCCGATAGTAAGGTATTCGACGTGTCAACGATAACACCTTCAGTATCAGTTAATAATTTCCTATCAGATAATGAATATCATTCACGATTTTTTTAATTCAATCATTCATCATTTCGCTGCAATTCCTTGATGTATAACAATTCTGACTTTTTTGTTTCAGTCTTTGAGATATTGAGAGAAGTCTCTACATGACATTCTACGTTATAGGCATATTTTATTGAATGTTCTGTTTATTTTAGACTTGCGACTTGCACCGGCTTCGCAAGAAAAATGGTTATTGTGGATTATCCCTGTTAACTCCCCGCGTTAGAATTAGCATTTAGTTATTTATAGTTTATTGTTTCAATATTTAATTACATAAAATTACTCATCCAAGTTATTCTATTGAGAATAATCACTCTACTTAACGTAATATAATTTTCCCTGTACATACTCTCTGCGCGTAGCCAATCAGATTTCGGGACAGCGCCTATCGCTGAAGACTCAAGTCGTGGTAGGGCAGATATACTTTTCGAAACCAACTAACGATACGTCGTGTGTGATAAAAAACCTCTAACCTCTACTCTAAAATCTCTTGCTATTGTGCGACCCTAACCAAAACATACAGTCCACCCCCGAGGAGGAGATAGAAGACCATCTTTCTTCAGGAAAACACCGGAAAACACCAGGTAGGTGCAAACCGATGTTTTGATTGGCATTCGATCTCTTTCTGTCAGTGTTAATGCAACAATCCCTAAGAGATAGACATATACCATCACGGTCTTTTTAAGGTGCACAATGCCGTAGTACATTATTTTGATCTATTAGGTAGGGTTCAGCCAGTGTTTGCAATATAAGCGCAAAAAATGTGTTTATTTTGTGGTAGCCTCAAGAAGTTAAATTGAAACCAGTCATTACCAAGAGTTCAGTTTTAATCGCAACAAAGTTGACATCTTACATCGGAGAGTACATGCACACTAATGATATCCTCAAAATTGGGTTTCATACAAATTGGTTCATCATCAATAATTATCAGATTGTTTATATATTTGAACTGCAAACAGGTCAATGTACTGAACAGTTGCAGTAATACCTAATTGGGTCGAGGTATAGCTTTGGTGAGTGTAATGAACCTGCAACGTTTCTGCACGAAGAATTGTTGAAAAGACAATTGGAAACAACATGAATTTGGTAAGCTATTTGAAATGTAAAATATGTAATTTAACTTATCACATCTCCCTCGGTAAAATAAAGAAAAAGTTTTCCAAAAATTTTCCTTTTTATTGTATTTTTTTGTTAGCTATCACTGAAACTAAATATAATGTTGATATTGCACTATCACTTAATTGTAATGAGGTTTCACTCTGTTTTTATGCACTTCCATCTCTTTATTTTCACTTTTATCACAATATTGGGATGTTAGTCTCTTATCACGGAATAAGGACCCTTAGAAAGTTTTTACATTTCGTTAGTACTTAGCATTGTTTTTAATCAAAACTGAATGGCCTACATCAAACTTATCATTAGGATTACAGTACTTGTCATATCTCTCTTTTCTATTCGTTTTCGATTTCAACAATTTTTTTTCAATTATTTAGAGTTCAGTTTTATTCGCAACAAAGTTGACATCTTACATCGGAGAGTACATGCACACTAATGATATCCTCAAAATTGGGTTTGATACAAATTGGTTCTTCATCAATAATTATCAAATTGTTTATATATTTGAACTGCAAACAGGTCAATGTACCGAATAGTTGCAGTAATACATAATTAGGTCGAGGTATAGCTTTGGTGAGTTTAATGAATCTGCAACGTTTCTGCACGTAGAATTTCTGGAAAGACAATTGGAAATAACATGAATTTGGTAACCTATTTGAAATGTAAAATATGTGATTTAAATCTTCATCACAACGACATCATATTAGAAGGCTCTGAAAGTATAAGTGTTTCTCCACTATATTATGTATACACATAAACCTTCCTATCTATTTAAAAAAAAAGATTCAAAATCCGTTGCGTTGTTTTCAAGATCTGAACATAAATGGGGACAGACAGACAGCGGTAAGCGACTCAATTTTATACATTGACCTAATAGTATGGACTGGGCATAAGAGTGAGAGGATTGATCCTCACGTCTAAAACGGCATGAACATATTAAACTAAGGGCAACTGCGTCACCACTTTCGAGTGAAGTCACAATGTATCACTTGTTGCATATTTGCTTAGCCAAAAATCCGTTTTACTTACAATTAGGGAGTTGTTGATCTGTTGATTTGTATTTCCGATTTTTTGAAGCCCTTTTCACCCATTTATTCTCAATGTGAAATATAATACTTCTTGAAGAAATGTCAAATTTTATACCTAAGACAACAATGAAGTCCAAATTTCTTCAATGCCAATTCTTGAATAATCTATTGCTTCAGTTGAAGTGAATTGAGAATTGCTATGGTCATTGAATGAAACAATTTTTATAGCCGAAATCATAAGAGTGGATTTTTTAATGCATGATATATTTATAATTAAAAAAAACAAATTTTCAATTCACATACTGAAAACTATACCTATGAATTGAACATTTCATTACAGTGAAGGTCGTGAAAAAATGACCAATATCGATAAAAATCTATATCTGAGGAACAAGGAATACTACGTATACGAATCATAAGCTATTCTAGTGAATCTTGAATAACACTAAATATTGGTTATTAAAAATAACTGTTATAGAAAAAAATAATGAGGCACCACTGATATTTCTGAAATATCTTGTAGGTACGTACCTAGTGGTTTATTGAAATATATACGCCTTCATCGCCCCGTTTGTTTGCGGAAAATGAAATCCACTACACTATTATGAAAATCTACACCATTTTCTCCTGTAACTTCCTCTCCGGTTTTCAGAGCTGCTAGTTGGCACGTTTGCATCTCCGAACAATCGCACATCCGCCAGTTTCTCAATGCGCGTTCTATCTAGTGTCAGTCGAAACTTCCCGGGTATTTTATTCGAGATGGCTCTCCATTGATGTCAACATGCGCTACGTATGTAAATAGAACGTTCCTTGCGTTCCATAGTCAGTCGACTCCATAGCGGCCTGTATCTGTCAAGATAGCATAATGCGCCATTATGCCCGGATCGAGAGGATACACGTTTGTGAAGTGAAGTGGGCCGTGTACCGACAATAGTGATGTGTATGATGAAATATCTGGCATATTAAACGTGCGATGTCTGGGGTTGTTCGGGGTTCAGGAACAAAGCGATTACCAGACTGGGATCGTGTAGTATATACAGATGTGGAAATAACTATCGGTTCATGCAGAATCTGAATTATATTCAGGAACCAAAACATTCAATGAGGCAGTGGTATATAAAATACAGCATTCAATTAAATTCATAATCCGGTTTTTCAATCATAGGTAATGAAGGACCAGCATATTTATGTCACCACGTTCGACTGAAATTCTCTAATTTGCGTGCATTTGAGACAATGTGACGTATTAACTAATAGTTATCTGACCACTCAGGAGAACTTCAAAATAAGTTTCCACAAACTTGGGAAACAGGATTGTTTTTTCGTATTTAGAACTTTTTCTTCCCCGACTGAAAAAAAGGATACAAAACTATATAAAAAACAATAATAACAAAAGTATAACAAAGATTTTCTGTTGATACGCGAGTCATTCACTTAAAAAAAAGGGGAATAGGGTCTATCCCCCCTGCACATATGGCGCGATGGGGGCTGGATCGCATGGCAGTTAGCAGTTACTTTTTCTTCTTGAATTTGAAATTGATATTTGGTAACTCACATCATATGGGGTAGAATGAAGTTCAAAGGAACCATCTGTTGATATGGAGGAGAAAAAAACCGAATATTAGTTCATCAATACTCCATTCCATTCCCCCGTGCTGATGGTCAATTCATGCATGTCTGTTTCAGTCCTGAATTCTTGAATGACAGTCAATTCCACACACTATTCGAAAAAATCAGGTGGTTTCGCACATATGCTGCCTGAGTATCATTTTTAAGATTGAAGGCAAGACTGAAATAAACGTTCTCCCAAAGCTCCTACATCAACTTTGTTTCTGAATGAAATGAGGAGTAAGATTGAAACAGAGATGTATAATCTGGTCCTGAATGATATGGATGAACTCTAGTCTATTGAAACGAAGGGAACATAACAGTCTCTATCAAGTTCCCCATATTCGGAACTGTTTGCAATCAAAATTAAATGCCATGACATATAAGTACATGTCTATTTACTCTGTTACTATTTTTTCCAAAAAGTTTGAAGCTATTCCTTCTTCAACTCATCATTAAAAAATAATTACAACAAGAAGGCAACACTACACAATATGCGGAGATGTGTGTACATCACTTTCAGCAAGTGTTTACTAATATTCATGGTGAAACTTCGTCTTCGGAATTTCGGTGATTTTTCCGGGAGAACTCGCGTACTATTCAACGACGTGAGAACTCGCGCCTATAGATTCTTTCTCACGCTAGCTCGCGCTTATAGATTTTTTCTAACGCGAGCTCGCGCGTATATATATCTTCTAACACTGACTTTTCATGATGAAAACTATTTAATATTGATTCTAGTTGATCTATTCTAAATTCTGAAAACAACAGAGAAAAATGTATAATTATTCAAATTTAATAGTCACTTTCGTTGCAATTATTATCTTCACATTTATAACAAGTGGAAGTTGTTCTAAACTGCTGTTCAGTTTTAGAATCCATTTTTTTCTGTAGAAAAGCTCGAATAAATAAAGGACAAAGCAAAAAAAAAATAAAAAAGGTACCTGCTAATTGAAATTGAAATTACCAACAATTTGGAGAAAAGCACATATGTGATCGCTCGCGCGTTAGATTAGTACTAACTTTAATTTATTTGTAGCCACCACAACCCCCCACTCACGCCCCAACAAGCATGAACTGGTAAAGGAATTCTATAGAAGGCATTCCTAAAATATGAAAACAATTTGAAAAGAGATAAAAAAAAGTCTGTAGTGCAACTGAAAATGTTAGATTTTATCTAATAGTGCGAGTCCTGCCGGGTTAAAGATTTCGAAATCGCAACAGAAATCTATAGTGGGATCCACAAATCCCATCAGAAATCCTAGAACTCAATTGTGAATACTGACTTCAAATTTTCGGTGAAATCCAGATTATGCTAGGTGACATCTCGAAATCCCAGATAATATTTCGAAATATTATTTGAATGTTTATTGAGGGGGTTATAAAATTAATTTTCTGTATTTTGTCTCCCCTGAAAGAAGTTAAGCTTTGAATTCTGATATTATCTGATCCATTGATGACTTGGTCACGCCAGTGAAACATTTTCGCACTATTAACCGAAAATTCGAATCTATGAAAAAAAAAGAAAAGAAACCTTCGAAAAAGAAGCAGATCAGCTTCAGAAACATAGCCATGAGGAAATATATACAATTATTATTAAATTCTTGATTCTATTTCCAAATTCAAAAAAAATACGATCTTGTGAGCAGATCGCCCGTCGAGTCATATCAGTTTGGAGTCGGTGTAATTGGAAACAATAATGAAATTCAGAACTATCATGTGGAGTCCAGAGACTTTTGAAGAACTCTCGAAATCCCAACTGAAATTTACCAATGAAATATGGAAAACCATATAGAAATTTTCAAATTCCCATCAATCAAATTGGAATCCCGCATTTGAATATTCGATGTACAAATTTAACTGAAGTGAAAAGAGCTCCTGACATAATTCTTCATGGTTCACCTAATTTACTGAACAAAGCTCTCGGTATC
This sequence comes from Zygogramma bicolorata, assembly GCA_032362365.1. NCBI lineage: Eukaryota > Metazoa > Arthropoda > Insecta > Coleoptera > Chrysomelidae > Zygogramma > Zygogramma bicolorata. The sequence goes on from JAVJAQ010001055.1 coordinate 97,015, forward strand.
GCTGTACAAGAAAGGGCCTACTGGAAAATTTACTAATGGAGGCTCTCAGTTGGGCTTTCATTAGGCGTTGTTCAATAAATTGTTGATCTGAAGAGTGGTTCACAGAAAATGCTCTAACCGTAATACAATATAATTTCTTCTTGATAGGTTCTGTGAACTCCAGAAAGGATATATGTACCATTTTTGATTTTTCCGCTTTATTAGAATCGGATCTGTAACAGAATATTCAGGAGAAAAACTCATTCATTCCACATATTTCATTGTAACATAAATATTCATAGATTGCCCAAATATGGAACTATTATTAAAATGAGGTACTAAAAAAAATTCATAAGTCGAATCCAATCTTTTATATAAACAGATATTGAGCTACAGGAGGAATCAAATGAAAATATTGAATCGATACATATCTAACTGAACAAATCAACTCAAAAACTGAAAATCAGCTCAAACTAAAACATTTTACTTTGTTAGTTATATAAAATCGTTGTTGAGAAAGAAACTATTGAACTTTCGAAGAAAGAATAGGTAAAGAATAAAAACATTGATATATAACTATCATACTACTAAAAAAACTGATCAAAAAAAAACCCCTCCACGATATTCCCCTCATAATAAAATGTCCCAAAACAAGCAATACCGAAAACTTACATCGGTAATTCATTGATCAAGTCACCATAACAACACATTTGAAACCGTATTGCTCGACGTCAGTAAACAATTATATATCAAATGTCAGATCGAAAAAAGCACTTCCAAACACATCTGTGGTGGCAAGTACAAACCATAGAGAAAATATTAATCCTTAACATATTCTTACTACGAAATATTCCAATGAATTACATTCGTGCATGAAAACCAAAAAAATTAACTCTTCCTTCAGATTTCTTTCTTGTGTCCCGTCGCGCGCCCGCCCCCCCCCCCCCCCGATAATAGCTAAGTAATTATACGTAGAGTATTGAATGATGGTTAGAAATGATGGAATGGTGCGGAAAGTGATTGTATAGGACCGCGTAGCAGTCGAACCAAACCGTTTAGTCAGCGCACGCCGATATTTTTCATTGAATTTTTTGTTTGATTATGCCTATAACACTCCAGAATAGAGTAGATTTCTGTTAGTGGAAGAATTTTCATGATGGGATCAGTATTCCCTACAAACAGAATTATAAACTTCACCCCATGGTCATACTAGTTATAGATAATGAATGATTCGTAAAACGGCCAAAAACGTCATGAAGCTAGTAAAATTGAACTTTACTGTGGCGTAATACTAATGTGATTACATACGTTCAAAAACAATAAAATTTTCCAATAAGAAAATGAATACGTTCCCATCAAACGGATATTCGTCTAGGTTAATCCCGTATTCGGTTCGCCACAGAATATTCCTGTCGTATCGCATCGTTTCCTTATAGTTTACTACGAGGTAGCATGTGGAACCGTCATCGGCTTCCTCTTGTATTCGCCGTTTAACCATATTGTTATGTTGAACATATTCCTTACGGAACATCGAACTAGTTAATAATTCAGAACCAAGAAGATGAATTGAATACGAAACTGAGTCGACTATAAAATTTAGGAGACCATCAAGCGTGAGTTATTCGTGAATATACTTGGATTGTCTTTTGCTAGGGAAGGAAAATCGTTTTGGAACAATTGCATTTATTGTTATTTTTGGTTATGGTTAATAGGTTAGGTTCTCGGTTGTGGTCTCGGTAGTGTAGTGGTTATCATATCTGCCTATCAAGCGGAAGGCCGGGGTTCGAATACTCGCCTGGCCACCGTGCTGGGTAATCGCACGTTAAAAGGTTAGGCCTCGTTGCTCGCACAAGTTTCGACTTCTGAGGGTTGACGTTCGTCAGCTGGTTAACGGAACGAACAATTTTAGAACAATTTTTTCTCAGGTAATGAACAGAGGGGATAGAAAAACTAAACTTCTTCGGGTTTGGAGGCCGTCGTTCTTTGGAATTTCTTCCTGGCGTTTCGCTGGCGCGAGTGGCTAGCTTCTTCAGAGGCTCACTCATCTTGACCATTATTCCGATGTCTGGACAGTTCGATTTCGTAAGGGGTATTTATATTGATGCATGTAGTCTGGAGTGTTAATGACTTCTGTCGGATTTGGAGAATAATCCTCAGTATCAGTTGCCGCACTACCTGCCGTGATTTTATCAGTTACTCTTGATTTTCTCAGAATGGGATACCAAATTCTGTTGAGACTCAATGCTCCTTTACTGTTGAAATTGTCCGTGTGTTTGTGGAACTCTATCGCATCCCGTACCAGTCAGCTATGGTAACCCTGATTGGGGGCAATCAGTTTCGCAATTTTAAACAGAATCCTGTGATTTGCCTCACTGAGTGCGTGTTAGCCACATCCGACTTGTTATTTTGTCCTAGCCTGCAGTTTCTTTCATGCTCTTTGAGCCTTGTTCCCATGGTACCGATGTATACCTTTCCACAGGTCCACGGTATGCGATGAACCCCTGCTGCTGACATTAGGTCTTTTTTGTCTCTAGCCGACCAGAAGCTTTGTTGGATCTTCTTGGTCGGTTTGAAAACCGTTTTTATGTCGTATTTTCCTAAGAGTTTCCCAATTATGTCTGTGACCCTCGGGATATATGGCAGAATAGCATTAGCAACTATCTGAGAGTTCTCCCAGTTTTGAACCGTGGGAATCTTCAGTTTCATGGCCCTGTTGGGCCACCGGTACACCGGGTCAAATGGATACGGGTACACCGTATCCATTTGACCTCAAGGTCACTTGAAGATGTTCCAGTTTTTTCTCTAGATGAAGAAGCTAGCCACTCGAGCTAGCGAAACGTCAGGAAGAAACTCCAAAGAACGACGGCCTTCAAACCCGAAGAAAATTAGTATTTCTGAAAACCTCGGCAGCGGAAGCCTTAACCATTTTGACATTAAGGGAAAGTAGTAGATTGACTGCCGCGGCTGATAGGACTTGAGCTGTATAGATTCCAATATTTATTCTGTTTTTTCAGATTGTGGTAGATTATAAACTCAAAAAAACTAGAAGAAAGCAATGATGTATGTTTGAAAAATACAGCGACGATTGCACTGAATACGATAAATCGTTGTGAGCAGAAGGCGTTTTCCTAGTCGAAAACCATTCCAGTACTTTTCGATTCGAAGCTGTCGACCAACTCATTATTTGAAACGTAACATTCGACCTTTCCAGCGAACTTTCCATAAATCAAACTTCAGGAGTTTCCTGGCCGAAAAAGCGAAACGGAGTATTTCCGCAATTCCCATCGAATAAAGCGGCAACTCTCTAGCCGGTACTACGTTTTTCCATCAGGCGATGCGAAATTCCAGATATTTGAATGGAATTCATAACTCGTAATGTACGAACTTGGCAAAGGTCATCTCTCCAACGGCCATTTCTCAGCGTTAACCGTGTTCTCGGACCTGAAAATCCACGAGAGTATTGGAGCGTTGTGCCTCTGGGCCTCGGGTGGAAACACAGCTAAACCGTTTACTTGTCTGGACCGCACGACACCGGTCCTCGAGAGTCGTAGGCAAATATGGAAGGATCCGAGTGGGCGGTTGAACAAGTACACGAACAAACAAAAGGGTAGTTGTTTCGTAGTTCGGACTTGTAGCTGTTACCTCTAGGACGGAAAGGAATATTTGACTTCGGCCAGGAAAAGGATGTTTGATTCCATTGAAAAAGGGAATGTCGTTATTTCGTAATCTCCATGATTTGTATTATTCATGGTTTGATGATAACTTAATGACATGTTCATGCCTGTATTTTCTTTGATGAAATAACTTCTGCGGAAACTTCCAGACATACAATCTAATGAGTTTCACAAAAACCAAGAATGTCGTTTGAATTGGACGAAAATTCCCTATTTTGTGAAACTAGAACAATCTCTTCTCAGATCCAGATTAGTAGTTGTATTCACCAAAAATAGAATTGCCGATTTTGTATTATGGCTCTACCGCTTCCATTATAAAAAAATCAGAAGAACTTCAAATATTGTTTCATAATCGTTATAATCTGATATGAATCAATTATATATCAACTTTATTATTTCAATACATACATCTTGTATTTTCATCGATTTTCGGAGCCACTTTCAAAACGGATTCAGCTATGCATTGGTTTCTGGGAGTTTTTTTACATTAGTTTTCTTCTGTTTGCTACTTGGTACATTACATTTTCTTCCATTGAGTGGAGTTTATGTATAGCTTTGAGTTCTAGATCCAAAATACATTGGTCCCTACTTTTTAGGGGCATTTTTTATACAGATTCACATGAAAGGGAAGTCCTGTAATGTTCGAAGAACACCGCATGAATCAAGGCACAGGAGATAAATAATAATATAATAATAATTTATTCACCATTGGAAAACATGCACATAAACAGGTGAAAACTAACAAATAATATCATGAAAATAAGCGAACAAATGATGGAAAGCCCACAGAGGCAGAGCCTGTACGTGGGTATCGAATATTTAATATTTTGGATACATCTAAATTCACGAAAAATAAACATCAGCACCTTTCCATTTAAAAAACTATTAGTATAAATACAACCTATTAAAAATAAACTGACATGAGTATACATATACACACAAACACACATATAAAAACACACATACATACACTCACAAATACATATGCAAACTAAGTATTTTTTGAGTCTATGAGTTCATTTATTTCTCTTCTCGGGATCTCTATAATCCATTTTTTAATTTTTGTTTTGAAGAGTGCAATTGGGTTCAGCAACCTGAAATGGTAGGGTACAACACTATATAATTTCGGAGCAAGGTAAGTATAACTGCGTTGTCCGATGGTTTTTGACATTCTTGGTATGTCTAATGCATTCATCTTATACCTGGTATTATAGATGTGGTCAACAGGTTTTGCTTCTCTTAAATTTTTTTGCTGGTATATAATCAGAGTGTATGCAAAAATTTTCCTGATGTCCATCAACTCAGATTCATCATATAAGTCTTCGCTCGGGTAAGTGCGGGGCTTATTCAATATAATCCTGATAATCCACTTTTGTAGTATTTCTAAATTTTTCGAATAATAATTAGTTACTCCACCCCAAGCAATCACACCATACAATAAGTGAGTATGCACTAATGCATGATATATTATTTTCAGATGTTTAATATCGAGAATGTTTTTCAAGTATTTGAACTTACATACCAGGTATCTGAGTTTTTTGTTAGATTATTTATATAAGCGTTCCATCCCAGATTACTATCAAGAGTGACACCTAGATACGAACTAACATCAACTTTGAATTTTTGAAGTTTGTAAGCCTCAGAAAAACCTTCCTTGGCAAGGAGTTCCAAAGTTGCTATTCTATTGGAAAAATATTCCTGAGCAAGAGAGGTTCGACAGCAAAGGGGTGAGAATTATGTCGGGTCATCTGTGTCGATACTGCCAAGCGTGTAAGGATTGACGACAATTCAGTAGAGCATCGACCGTGAAAATATCTTTAGAAGAGAGACAAGTCTTCGACCCTAGGACAGGCCGTATCCGTGCCTTATAGAGCATTAGAAGCTGACGAAAAGTGACGTATTTCTTAGCACGATATAGGACTACAAGCTTCTGAGGATCACCTTCAGCGATCCATCTCACAATGTTTTCCCATAAGAGATTATTACTGAGCGTACTCATAAGCATCGAGATTCTTGGTAGAAATAGTTACTCCTGACATATGAATATTGGGTGAAGATAGATCGGCTTTCTTTGAAAAACATATTTGCGTCTTCCCAGCTTCAAATTCCATCGAATTGATGTTACCCTATTCCGTTATTTCCACCAATTCATCGTTGATACTATTGACGCTGATGCCTCTCTATATTTTTGTTTCTATGGGGGCTTGTATGAAGAGTACTGTCGTCCGCAAAACAATGTACTGCACAAGATGTTTTATTCAGCAAATTATTGATATGAAGCAGAAACGAAGTGGGCGACAGAACTGAACCCTGCGGAACAACTGCATTTATAGAGAGAATATCAGAGGATACTTTATCAACAACCATATTTAGAGACCTAGCAGACAAAAAACTCTTCAACAAAGCATTCAATCGAGGAGGTATGCCATAAGACGGCATATTTCGATGGAATGCTGCGAAATATGTGAAACATACGCCGATAAGTCACTGGTTGCTCTTTGATGGCGAAATCCGTATTGTCGATCATTAATTATTTCTGATTTCTCCAGATATTTGATGAGTTTTATACGAGGTTTTATATTTACTGCTTTGTATGGACAAAGCAATGATAAAAAGCAATGCAATTGGTCTAATATCACAAGGTAGAGTTTTGTTTCCTTTTTCAGGAACTGGCTGAACAATGGTTATTTTCCAGGATTCGAGAAAAATCCTTAGTTATACGGGTGGTGGGCATATAAGTGTATTATTAGAGTACGGGTGTAGATAAATTATTTTACCTACACCCGTACTCTAATAATACACTTATATGCCCACAACCCGTTTTATAATGAAATACATTACGATACAGATTTTTCACTGCAATACAGATTTTCAAGCAATAAAAACCCATTATTTCTCAATCAAGCATGATGTGCATGCTCTGCATTTGACGTTTGTCAAGTCAAAATCGGTATGGACATTGAATTTTTGAAGAATATAGCCAAACTTCGATAATCATAACAAAATGTCTGATACCAGTGATATGGGAAAATCACCTTCGACATATTCACCGGCAGAAATACAGTTAGAATGATTAAATTTTTCATTTGACAAATGCATGCTTTACTATTCATTTTTTCATCAAGTTTTGTAGGTTCTCCGTAGCCGAGCCGTTTGTGAAATTTTCCTTTTCACAAATGCATGATTCATTTCTTTAATTTTCCAATCAAATATTCTGAGCTCTCCGTAGGCGAGCGGTCTAAGGCGCTCAGAATATATTGTCCAAGTTGAACTAGTTGGAAGAGGGATGGGTTCGAATCTGGTCTCGAGTAATCTTTTTTTTTTTAAATTTTTGATTTTTCATTTCTCATCGTTTTATTTCTCGAAGTATTACCATTAATAACAATTTTGTAGAATCTTTCGTTTAATTAGTATTATTGTGTGCAATACGAATATAAATATAATATTTGTAGTTCTTCACTTATCGGAAGTAGAAAAAATAGCGTATGCAACTCTCATGTAATGGTTATTACATGATCGTTGCATAATAAACTAATACCATCCGTAGTCATTTTCATGGTGATGGAATTCATAAAGAACGACGATCCTTTCAATGCAGCTGCATTTTAAATGTAAACGCAACAGCTTGAGTACTCAAACACTTCGTTTTCCATACTGAAATTACTCAAAATATTCCTTCAAAATCGAGTAGATGTTCGATAGTTTTCATATCATATAAATATTAGTTTTTATATTACCTCATTTGGAGGTTATGTTATGTTTGGGTTGCAATCACATCTCATTTAGAAAATCTAATTCTGGACGAAACAGAATTTTCCATTTGATATTGCTCAATTTTTTTATTCTATTTCAATTTTTATTCATTCCTTTTCAATTCGTTATATTGCATAGTTATTGTATATTATATACGATATATTATAATAAATAATTCTCTATATAACTACTGCTCTTCGGGCTTGAAGGCCGTCGTATTTTGGAATTTCTTCCTGACGTTTCGCTAGCGCGAGTGGCCAGCTTCTTCAGAGGCTTATTCATCTCCGATGACATCGGTAGCTCACCACAAATGTATCTGTTTTCAGCTTAGCCTTTCAGATCTCGGAGCCTTCGTCATTGATATCTAATATGTAAGAATGTACAGTACCTGCATGCAGATGACCTGAAGGTTTCTTCCATTTTCAATTCCCTGGAAGACTGCCTACAACTACAAAACACTATCCACGAATCGAACGATTGGTATGATTCTCACATGTTTCCTCTCAGTCCCTCCAAATGCAACGGCATCTCAATCACTAGACAAATTGTGATAAACTTTGATTTTCCAATGTAATCATTACAGGCCCGAATTCATTTAAGTTCTCGAAATCGATTGATGAAAAAATCAATATCGCAAAAGAGCTTCTATATTGGCACTGAAATGTACATCATTATCCCTAATAGCATCAAATCTATTAGAAACAAAAATACTTACCTTCAAATTGCAACTGAAAGAGTACCTAATACAGACTCCCAGAACATATTCTACTGCCTTGATAGAATCGAATGGTTGATGAAGGGGAACATAAATAATAGCAAATCACTTGTATTATATTGTATTTTATTTTGTTTCATTGTGTTCGGTTACATACGCACTAGTACATTTTTTTTAAACTGTAGGCTTTGTTAATTTGTTACTGATAGATACACTTACTGTTAGTTGGTAAAGCATAATTCACTATGGCGAATATGGCGTTGCCAAATTTTGAACAATATTCCGCATAGTTCGCAAAAATCTTATGCAGACAGCCCCTTGGCTTTGCGATTTTGCGAATTTGTGCTGGACACTCTTGTCTCAAAAATTGTATGATGTTTGTAAAAACTTTATTGTATACACTAGCCGCAGACAGCCAATTAGGCTTTGCGGTTTCCTTCTGTTTATTTGCCCTATTGTTTATGTAATTATTTTTTTTTGTATTGTACAAATAAACATTATTATTATTATTATATCATTTTATTTCATTGTAAGTAGTCATTTCATCTCATTGTAGTTTATTGTATTTTATTCTATGGTTTTCGACATTTTACTGTTCCAATTTTGAATTTTCTTATTCTTCAAATATTCTGTTCATTCCTTTCCAAACATTTTTATATCACTTATTTTACATATTCTTTTTATAATTTTGCACATCTACGCTTTTAATATTTTTATACGGCTAGTGCTCACATACACAGTCTCTTATATTTTTTATGTATTTTATTCATCCGTATATTTTGGGAAAACAAGTGCTTCGCACTTATCTCTATGCAACTTTGTTCACTTCCAGCATATACCTGTATTATTGTATTAATTGTATTCATTTAATTTGAATAATGTCCATATTATTATTATATTTTTACGATTTATCCTTAGGTTCGATGATTATAACACCAAACATCACTAAACTTCTTTTATTACAACTTTCTATCACAACACAATACAATACAATCACTTAAACTGCTCCGCTGACTATCCAACGCTCTGTACTAAACACTCTGATAAACTCTCTCTTATACAAACTCTCTGTTATACAAATTCTACACTTCGAATTCTTGCACTTAGCAATAACAAGCTCTCTCCACTTAGCTCCGAACAACTCTGCTAATAACTAACTCCGCTCTGAATAAAAACTTGTCTCCGCCGCGATGTCCCGCTGCTTATATATTTGCGTATACCCATGAAGAATCCTCGAGAGAAGCCTCGATGTGGTGTCTCGAATTCTCCGAGCGAATTACGTGTTCCTGAAAAAATGACGTCGCTGTTCGACCCCTGTGTTTACGATCTCGTCAGGGCGCTAGGACCTTCGTAATAATATTATTATATTTTCTTCTCTCTTTGTACTTATGTTTGAAATGGTACTAGTGTATCATTTTTTACATTCGACAAACCACGCGATAATTGGATTGTTAGTGTATCCGTGGTGTATGCATGAATAAAGAATTTAATTATAGGGTCAGCGCGCTCTGATTAACAAATAGTAATAATACGGGTTGAACAGGTAGATCAACTATGTTTGTGCCTAGTTCATTTTTAAATTGTGTTTCTTCGTTATTCAAGTCACTTATTTTTATGTTGCATGCTCATAATTTCCATCACATGATAATGTGTGTGAATAAATGATGCAGCAAATTAAAAAATTCACGTCGACTTGAGTTATTCCAGTAATATTTTGCATTAAAAGCTGTGAAGTATTTATCGGAGCACCGGATATTCAGGAAACGAATTTACTATTAATCTTCATCAAAGAACAATCTGATTAAAATCCTAAGTTCAATCAAACGTGTTTATCTCCAGTCTAACCCTGCCACATCATGTAATATACACTCCGATGGGAACCGAGATTAGTTTATATAACTTCGTTTATGTTGCGATATTGCCCTCCGACATCGCAGCAAACGAACTTTGATATGTGGCAAGACAAAATCGATATATGTTTAATCTGAAGCCGGAGGCCATCTTACCGAAATTGAAATTTCCAGTTTTATTCATTCAGGCTTATTCATCTCCGATGTCATCGGAGATGAATAAGCCTCTGAAGAAGCTGGCCACTCGCGCTAGCGAAACGTCAGGAAGAAATTCCAAAATACGACGGCCTTCAAGCCCGAAGAGCAGTAGTTATACTAATAACCTCGGCCGCGAAAGCCTCAACCATTTTGTCAAATAATTCTCTTTTCTCATATTTGAAATGAATATCTTCTACACGGTAACTCGTGAGGCATAATGAAAAACACCGGAAAAACACCGCCTGAACTTACAGAAAATTGATTGTTATTGTGACAACAAGAAGTCACAATCTACTCATTAACTCTGAGAAGACACATAAAACTGTCCAATGTTGATAACTACAGATTGAACACGATATATATTCCATATAGGAGACTCAATCTCATATCCCGAAGGAAGGGACCACTGTTTACTACCAACCGCGTCCACTCTGCCACTATCATTTCCAATTACATATACGGAAGCGAAAACAATTCGTATGATCCTAAACAGCATCTCTCGTGATGATTATTCATTCAGCCAGACACTCCGATCCGTATTGGAAATCGCACGGAACAAACACCGTGACAACCAACCCCAACATGAATCACGTTTTAATATTGTATCCATCATTCGTAGCACTAATCCGGGGTGAATCAACTGGAAATTTCAATTTCGGTAAGATGGCCTCCGGCTTCAGATTAAACATATATCGATTTTGTCTTGCCACATATCAAAGTTCGTTTGCTGCGATGTCGGAGGGCAATATCGCAACATAAACGAAGTTATATAAACTAATCTCGGTTCCCATCGGAGTGTATATTACATGATGTGGCAGGGTTAGACTGGAGATAAACACGTTTGATTGAACTTAGGATTTTAATCAGATTGTTCTTTGATGAAGATTAATAGTAAATTCGTTTCCTGAATATCCGGTGCTCCGATGAATACTTCACAGCTTTTAATGCAAAATATTACTGGAATAACTCAAGTCGACGTGAATTTTTTAATTTGCTGCATCATTTATTCACACACATTATCATGTGATGGAAATTATGAGCATGCAACATAAAAATAAGTGACTTGAATAACGAAGAAACACAATTTAAAAATGAACTAGGCACAAACATAGTTGATCTACCTGTTCAACCCGTATTATTACTATTTGTTAATCAGAGCGCGCTGACCCTATAATTAAATTCTTTATTCATGCATACACCACGGATACACTAACAATCCAATTATCGCGTGGTTTGTCGAATGTAAAAAATGATACACTAGTACCATTTCAAACATAAGTACAAAGAGAGAAGAAAATATAATAATATTATTACGAAGGTCCTAGCGCCCTGACGAGATCGTAAACACAGGGGTCGAACAGCGACGTCATTTTTTCAGGAACACGTAATTCGCTCGGAGAATTCGAGACACCACATCGAGGCTTCTCTCGAGGATTCTTCATGGGTATACGCAAATATATAAGCAGCGGGACATCGCGGCGGAGACAAGTTTTTATTCAGAGCGGAGTTAGTTATTAGCAGAGTTGTTCGGAGCTAAGTGGAGAGAGCTTGTTATTGCTAAGTGCAAGAATTCGAAGTGTAGAATTTGTATAACAGAGAGTTTGTATAAGAGAGAGTTTATCAGAGTGTTTAGTACAGAGCGTTGGATAGTCAGCGGAGCAGTTTAAGTGATTGTATTGTATTGTGTTGTGATAGAAAGTTGTAATAAAAGAAGTTTAGTGATGTTTGGTGTTATAATCATCGAACCTAAGGATAAATCGTAAAAATATAATAATAATATGGACATTATTCAAATTAAATGAATACAATTAATACAATAATACAGGTATATGCTGGAAGTGAACAAAGTTGCATAGAGATAAGTGCGAAGCACTTGTTTTCCCAAAATATACGGATGAATAAAATACATAAAAAATATAAGAGACTGTGTATGTGAGCACTAGCCGTATAAAAATATTAAAAGCGTAGATGTGCAAAATTATAAAAAGAATATGTAAAATAAGTGATATAAAAATGTTTGGAAAGGAATGAACAGAATATTTGAAGAATAAGAAAATTCAAAATTGGAACAGTAAAATGTCGAAAACCATAGAATAAAATACAATAAACTACAATGAGATGAAATGACTACTTACAATGAAATAAAATGATATAATAATAATAATAATGTTTATTTGTACAATACAAAAAAAATAATTACATAAACAATAGGGCAAATAAACAGAAGGAAACCGCAAAGCCTAATTGGCTGTCTGCGGCTAGTGTATACAATAAAGTTTTTACAAACATCATACAATTTTTGAGACAAGAGTGTCCAGCACAAATTCGCAAAATCGCAAAGGCAAGGGGCTGTCTGCATAAGATTTTTGCGAACTATGCGGAATATCGTTCAAAATTTGGCAACGCCATATTCGCCATAGTGAATTATGCTTTACCAACTAACAGTAAGTGTATCTATCAGTAACAAATTAACAAAGCCTACAGTTTAAAAAAAATGTACTAGTACGTATGTAACCGAACACAATGAAACAAAATAAAATACAATATAATACAAGTGATTTGCTATTATTTATGTTCCCCTTCATCAACCATTCGATTCTATCAAGGCAGTAGAATATGTTCTGGGAGTCTGTATTAGGTACTCTTTCAGTTGCAATTTGAAGGTAAGTATTTTTGTTTCTAATAGATTTGATGCTATTAGGGATAATGATGTACATTTCAATGCCAATATAGAAGCTCTTTTGCGATATTGATTTTTTCATCAATCGATTTCGAGAACTTAAATGAATTCGGGCCTGTAATGATTACATTGGAAAATCAAAGTTTATCACAATTTGTCTAGTGATTGAGATGCCGTTGCATTTGGAGGGACTGAGAGGAAACATGTGAGAATCATACCAATCGTTCGATTCATGGATAGTGTTTTGTAGTTGTAGGCAGTCTTCCAGGGAATTGAAAATGGAAGAAACCTTCAGGTCATCTGCATGCAGGTACTGTACATTCTTACATATTAGATATCAATGACGAAGGCTCCGAGATCTGAAAGGCTAAGCTGAAAACAGATACATTTGTGGTGAGCTACCAGTATGAAGAAATTGGTCTGTAAGAGGCATACCAATATAAACAAAAGTGGTTACCTTTCGTGAGAATCAATATATGAACATACAATCATTTAGCTGTTATGGAGAAGAAGAATTCAAAATACCAGTTACAGATGGAGCTGTTCCCACGAAGCTGGATATGCACCAAATGGATACGGGTTGCGGGGGTGTCTCTGGAAGGAAAATTTGTCCCCGTTGTCCATCAAAACCGAAAGACTCTTGGTTTGGTTGACCTAAGGCGAGTACTTTACGACGTGATTAAATCCGTTAAAATAATCGGTGCTGAGAATAGTTACCACACACTTTTACTTGCTAGAGTGATGGCATAGTCTGAGCACAAATTATTTTAACCGATTGTTGATCAGGTCGTAAAGTACCCGCCCTTAGAATGTTATTGATGAATGAATGGAAAAGTGCAGTTAACACTCATTCTGACGAGACATATTGAGGAAGGAAAAGGCCATAACTGTTTTCAGAACACATCAGGTGGGATCTGAACCCTTCCCAAATTTCATTGAGCAGTTTGACGTTTCGAATAAAATGAGGTCGGAGGACTATAGTACTTCTCTGGAAACTTCTCCCAGATAAACAAGTGGTTTCTTCCCAATCTGAAAGTAGGTTCGAAATGAGTATTATGTATTTTTGAATGATTGTGGAAAATAATAAATCACAAATCACATACCTAGGCGGAAAGCTAAGCATTCCTCTCGAGAAAAAAATTGCTTACCGAGGTCAAAGGCAAAGGTGAGAAATTTCTCCAGAGAGGAATGTTGAAGGTTTGAATATTATTTTTTTACAATCACTCGAAATGATGTTATGAAAAGAACAAGAGGTAAATAATGGCGAAGGAAAATTCAAATAAATTTTGTGATACGATTCGGAATTCTGTCAGACTTCTGTCTGTGGTCCGGGAGTTGGGTTCCCAATAAATCCAAACTGTTGGTTCGCTTTCAGTTTTCTTATGGTCGAGTTTCTGTTGGGAGGTAGACTGAGAACGTACTCCTTATGTCCTTATTGCAAATTCCAAAATGAAATAAACTTTTGTGAAAATCTCAATTGAATAGTTATTTATTCACCTTGGAAAGTTTTAACGTACATGTCAATTGTCCCACAAAATATGTTCCAAAATCAATTAGGACCTTGATTCAATGTCAAATTTCACTTCCTGTCACCCTTCTTGCTCGTCATGCAGCACGTTGAAAATAATTTTTCAAAAATGTTTTGAACAAAAATTTGAACAAAAATTTCAAGTAAGTACCTAATTCAAATTTCAAACAAATTTCACGACTATTACTTGCAGGTATCGCACTTGTGATGGCGTAAAAGCTGGAAGCACTTTGCAATTTATTTATAAATTATTTTCACGAAATATGACTATCAATGATTTAATAAAATAAATTCCTGGTACAAAAAAATATTTTCTGCAGCGACCATAACTGATCCCAACGCTACGACATGAACATAAAATATCTACTCCTTGATATATCTCAAGCGGCGTGAGGGCAGTACCGTATAAATTTCTTCAAAATATTCCGAGTGCATTACAACGCGGCTGGTTTCAGACGCCATTATTCGGAGGAAAACACGAGCATCATTCTTAGGACCGAATTGCATCGCAAGCTTTAGATTCAAAGCATTCCAGATAGCAAATGGCAGCACTTTCGCGAAGCGAGAAAATTTGAAAAAACTTGGCAAATTTGAATTGAATATATTTCGATGGAGGATATTGAATTGTCTACCTTCGGCAATCTTTCCTGGATATTCCGAATGAATTCGATTACAAGAATGTGATTTCCAGTTCGTTATAAATATTTTCCGAATAAATTAAATGACGTAATGCCCGCCTAGACCGAGCATTTTTAGTCTGATTTTCGGGAAACGTTTGAACTAAAACTAATGATAGTATTTTACATGCAGAGGCGGGAAGTGAATCATTTCTCTTGGGATTTGTTTTGTTTTTTTTTATTCAGAATCATTCGGAATGATTTGATAATTGTCCTGTCGAGTTTGATATAAGAACAGTGAACAAATGGCAAAAATTCTTAGAGAGTCAAATTCTGGTGAAAACCTTGGATTAACCATGAAGAAAACAATTAACAGCTTGAAAGAAGCCGAAACATTGCAATATGATTCGACAAATTTTTCACGTTGGTGTGATATTAATATGTTACAGTTGAACACTGACAAATGTCATAAGATAACTTTCAGCAGATTGAAGCATTCTATACAATTCGAATATAAAATCAAAGGAACAGTTCTTAGCGAAACAGATAATGTCAAAGATCTGGGAATTATATTCAATTCAAAAATGTCCTTTAAAAATCACATGAATGAAGTAGCTTCACGCTCCTTAAAAATGTTAGGATTTATTCTTAGGAACTCTAATCCATTCAATGTGACCGTCATCAAACTGCTATATTGCTCTAAGTGGTAAGATCAATTATTGAATACAATTCCACTGTATGGAGCCCATACTATAGTTTGGATAGGGACTTACTTGAGGGGATTCAGAGGAATTTTCTAAGGTACTGTGCATATAGGTTGGGTTATGATAGAGGAGAGTATGAATATAAAACAATCATGGAAAATATGAATTTAAACACATTAGAACACAGAAGGTTGGAAGCAAGTCTCATATTTTTATATAAAATCATCAATGGAAATATAAACTCGTCAGAAATCTAAGAGCTTGTAACATTTAATGTCAATGAGAGAAGGACACGAAATGCGGAAATATTTAATATTCCGTTTCATCACACTAATTATAGGCAAAATGAGTCGATTGTTAAAATGTGCTGAATCATGCCAATAAGCACAGTTCCAGAATAGATTTCTTTGATATTTCAATAACCTCCTTCAAAAGAGTTGTGAAAACATTATAATACATTTTAACTTAGTCTTTCTATAATATTTATATCTTTGTTGTGCACAATTAAGTAGGACGATTTGTACTGTGACTATAATTGTAATATTTTGGAATTGACAATGTCGTGAATAAATAAATAAATGAATAAATAAATAAAAAATAATTCAAAAGTCCTCAAAAACCAATGTGTGCTCAAAAAGTTATTCGGGGTCAAATGTCAAAATTTCAGATTGAAGAACTTTAGTCCAAAGTTGTGGATCCTGAAATTGTCTACAAAAATGTCCTAAAAATTTTTTACTCGTATCACCGTTCCTGATATATCGCAATTGAAAATGTCATACTTATTCTACGTAATATTCACCCATTCGCCCCATATATACATATTCAGGTATTTAAACAACCAAAAATGCCTATTTGTGTCTCTTTCATGTACAAACTATGAAAATACTATGAAGAAAAGAAATAACTCAAAGTCGTCTTCACATTTATTAATGATGATCAATAAATCTGGAGACGACTTTGAGCTATTCCCTTTCTTGAAATTAACCGCACTCCACTTCAAACATTGACTTTTTCCTTCGTCTAGAAAGAATATTGAGAGAATATATATTTGAAAGACAGCCAGTCCCTCCGAGAATCCTCTATACCCGCATGTCCTTGAATGACATCTGGGGCATGATTCATAGAATTGCAAGTCTTGTAGCTACAAGAGAAAGACGATGCAGGTACAGATAAAAAACGACTAAAAACAATTATTTATCATCGACTTTCTTTGTATTTCTCTTGTAGCTACAAGACTGGTACATTCTCGAAACACGCCCCTGGTCATTCTATTGTCCGTGTGGTGTCGTGAAATAGGCCTACCAGGAAAACCACGTTAAAAAACGCGCCGAGTACACTACCTCACAGGTGGTGTGGAACGTGTGCATATTATTATTAATATCATTGGAACCAGTCTGTATGAGAGAAGCCCAATGTACAGAGGAATTCAATTTCTGAATCATCTGCCTGCCTGTATGAGATTGGAAGACAACCTCGATGTTCTCAAAAGGAAGCTCAAAGACATTCTATGCAAAGAGTGTTACGATGACATATCAGAATTCATGAACAAAAAGTTCACTTGAGTTATCACACTCGGATGTCCAGGTTATTATTATTAACTTCAATGGTCCCAATACTGTCTCTCGTCTACTGTCTTTCATAATTATTGTCTTGTATTATTATTATTGTCCTTTGATCTGATTTTATATATAGAATAGATGCTGTTTTTTCTTTTGTGTTCCTTGACTTTTCCAATATCATGTAGATATGATCTGACTGGAATAAAAAATTATTATTATTATATGTAAAACGTGACCCTTACAACTGCCATATCTCAGGAACAGTGATAATTAGAGAAAAAAATATGAAAGTTATTTTTGTATATTATTTTGAGATCTACAACTTTGGTCTGAGATATTGTCATTTAACTACGAAGAGGTCAAAACTATAATAATGTAGGTACATGTTTGAACTTTTTTGGACTGAGGTGGCCTTTACTTGATGGAAATCCATAGTTATTACGCTATAAGGTAGACACGATTAAATTTCCACAAAATTTATTGTCTTCGCGACATGTTTCGGTACACTGTACCTTTATCAAGCGAATGTATTTAAACACAGTGTTTAAATACATTCGCTTGATAAAGGTACAGTGTACCGAAACATGTCGCGAAGACAATAAATTTTGTGGAAATTTAATCGTGTCTACCTTATAGCGTAATAACATGTTTGAACATTTTGGTTTCCTTTCAATGAAAACCCTTTGCACACCAGCAATAGTTCACAAATCTCAGTTGCGTCAAGAGGGATTGCTGCAAATAGTTGATATTTGGATTACTCACTGAAATATTGGCGGCATTTTGAATAAGGAAAATGGACTGGCCCTGATGAAAGACAATGCGACAAATGCTGTATAGAAAGTGATGAATGGCAACGTTCGATATCTGAGAGCCGAGTGAGCCTGTAGTTATTGAAGGAGATTGGGTTATGATGGAGAAAATGGGTACCAATATCTTTTTTGTACGTTTGGTACTGAGATAGTATGTGATAGCTATACTATTGTGTCAGACAGGTTAGCTTAGTTCATAAAACTACGTTATTGTGTACACGTTAGCGGGGATCTTAACACTACGTGAATCTCGATGAGTTGATTGATGCTTAGAATGAAAGAGGAAGAGACTGAAAATTTGCAGAAGAGGCCGAAAAAGATATTTCCTACCACGTCTTCTTGTCATTGAACAAACGGCCACTTTCTAATCCAAAAGTAGGTTAAAAACAAGCATATTTTTGAATGATTGTGGAAGAGAATATTCACATGGGACCAGCCGGCAAAGGTATATGATCTTCCATTCGTTTAATTCTGGCCGGTGTTGCAGTCATCTAAATATTAAATTCAACGACAAAGCTTCCAGACGAGAATAATATATCTTCACGGGACTGAGTGGCTGGAGTTATATCAGAACGATGTCGCCGCGACGACGGGCGTCATGATGATAAAGCGACGGCCGGGCGTAGCATCGCGACGTTCAAATTACTCGGGATAATGCGAAGTATGTTGTGAAACGTGCATCGCGCATACTGAGCATACTCGATGTTTTTCCTAATCAGAGATCGTATCAAGTAAGCGCATTCATAAATCCTCCTGCGTGAATTAATTGACCTTCATCTCTGTTGGCCTAGGAGGCGGTGAATGTGGCATGGAAATTTCATTTTATGTCAAAAGCTGATAGAGCAAATGTAGGAAGGTTCCATCTTCCTCCTGGCACCACTTGCATTGGATTGCTTCTGCCAGACCCATATTGAGAAATTGTCAAAAATGAAATGGAACTATACAATAATTGACATTGATGAAAAATGAAGAGACCTCTTCAATGAAGTATATGAGGTTTATGATGAAATAGCACACAAAAAATCACTGAAAAATCTACCGTATAGAGAATGGTATGATAAAGAAGTTAAGGAAGCAACAAAAATCAGGGATGATTGTTATAAAAAATTGAAAAACCAGAAGAACTCAAACATATAAAGGAACAAAGCAGAAATATAGAAATGAAAACTATGGAGATGAAAGAGCAAGAATATTACGAAAGAAAAAATGAGGAGAATAAAAAACTCTGTTGAATTGTGTAGGGTAAAGAAAAATATGTGTCCGAGTAAAAATGAGCAACAGATGATAAGTGAGAAAGAACTATGTGATAATGAAATAATCAGTTATGAAAATGGTATGTTCAATAGGTTGAATAACTTTTTTGTGGAAAGTATCAAAAGTATAACGGATATTATTGATTTAGCAGAAATTGACTTTCCAATTGCATCTGAAAATCTAAATCAAATCTGGGGGTCACTTATGATTCGATAAAAAAACTTCTCCCTATTAGATTTTGAAGAATTTGAAGACATTGTTTTTTCGTTGAAGGATAAGGGGAGTCCAGATGAATTGAATGTTGCCTCTTATGAAAATTATTTCATTAACCTCGCCCAACCATTTTCGAACCTCATTGATACCTTATTGCTAAAAGGGGACGTACCCGATGACCTGAAGATTTCTACAATAATTGCTGTTCCAATCAGGGTTCAGAAATAAACATATTTGTGTACTGCATCAGTTCAATGTGTACGAGATGTTTGGAAAATTAGCCTAGAAAAAAATGTTACTACTGTTGCAGTATCTTTGGATGTTCAGAAAGATTTTGAGACAATACATAGAGATAGATTATTGCAAAAACAGTATCAGTAGGAATAGATGGAATAGATCTTGAATGGTTGGAAAGCTTCTTGAATTGTTATTCAAGAAGCAAACAAAAGCTCGAAATATATAATACAGTACCTATCAGATGAGATAGAGTGTGTTCAAGGAGTACCACAGGGAAGTATGTTGGGACCCCTATTATTTTTCAGAGGTGGTCTGTGAGAGTTCAGTTTGTCTTTATGCAGATGATACACTCATTTATTATTCATGTGAAAATCATCCGGAAACCATAAACAGAACTTTAAAATATATTTATGGTTGGTGTTGTGCTAATTATTCGAAGATCAATGATGAGAAGACCAAGTACATGGTAAAGAGTACAAAAAAAAATTCGAAAGCATTTGTAACCAGAATTTCGAGATGATGTTAGGTCCTGATAATGTGAATAGGTCAACCAATTTAAATATCTTGGGTTTCATGTGGATAGGAGATAGCAGTTTGAAGAACATGTCAACTTCAATATGAAGACAATAACTTTCAAGATACATTATTCATCTCGTTGTGCTTCCACTTGACTAGGTGGACAGAAATTTTGCCATACAATTCATTAGTGCTTCCTCATTTCACTTATTGTTCTACAACTCTGTATCTACTGAAGCAAAATGATCAATGCGCATAATTTAAAATTGCAAAAGATTAACACCAGTAAGAGACATGTTGATATGTTGAACTAGAATGGTTACCAATTAATTCTTTCCTTCTTTACCAAACATTAATATTAATTTTCGAAATGAGAAATAAAAATTTCCCTAATTTTCGAAACGAGAAATAAAAATTTCCCTAACATACAGGAAAAAGTTAGGTACAATGACCAAATCCATAGATACAATACGAGATCCAGAATAGACTTCCATATTCAACAAGTCACATTAACACATAAGTACCCAAAATTCTGTTTTTCCAGGGGACTTGATGGTTATAATAACCTTACAGAAGAGATCGAAGGTATAACATCTTAAACATCCTTCAAGATGAAGTTGAAATCATATTTTCTTGATAAAAAAAAATCAAGTGCCCACTTCCTCATTGCGTTAATATTCAGTGATGACTGGTGTACGTTTTGAAGTGTTTTGTGTTGTCATTTTTTAGAATGTGTGTGCGTGCAAATGGGTGTAATTGGTGTGTTTATGCATGTGTATAGGTGTTATATATATTCGTTTACCTGTGTAAATAAATTTTTTGTGAAAACATACACATGCCTGATATAGAAGATAATGCTAGATTGAATTGTGCATTTTCGAACTTATTTCATTTCAAGCTAAGAGAATCGAGAATCAAGATTGATATAATTGTAATTAGTGCAATGTAAAGTTTTATTTAGCCGAATGGACACTTCATCTCCTGATAACATAATGTACCCGTCGAAAAACATGAAACAAGCCCTGTCCTGATTAAATGAAATCGGTTCTTATATTTCTATCCATTATTGGGGCTTTTCAATTGGTCCACCCATTCCTTGGAATTCTCGACAGATATCCTTTCATCCTTCTGTGCTAATCCTTGTCTACTGCCAATATCTCCCAAATCCAGAGCTCAGACGTGTTTGACGCCACGGAAGCGTTAGACAGTGTTTTTTCCATCCCATCCAAGACATACACAAAATAATTACTGCGATATTCCATCCGAGATTTCAGCGAATATCCCGAAAATTCCTGCTTCGTTGTCTCTGCAAGCACGTCGCGCCAAGATCGATTCCATAATAGAAATACATCGATTCAGTCGCTAGACCCCTTTTCCTCTGGGAATTTAATAAAAATTCCGTCGGAAAAATTTCATTCCTCCATAAAAATACTTCGACGTACGGTTCAAAAAAATCTTCTTTCGTCTATTCTCAGCGGCGATTGATTCATCTTGTTCTTTCGACATAAAAGGGGCCCGATTTTCGGTTCGCCTCGTGACACTCTGCGGTATGAAAGTTGAATGGAAGATTTAATTCTAGAGCCGAGACACAAATATTCGGAACGAATATTCAGTAATTCAAGGACTTTCTGGAAACTCGGGAAAGAAAGTATAACTATGGTGAAATTTTCATTGGGAAAAATATTGTTTTTTTCTATATCATTTTTCTTGCTGGTGGCCACTGACCTGTTTTCTGCTGTGATACACTCTTTCACTCCACTTTGATCAAATTTCTTTATATTTCTGTGTTTATACACTCGCTACATGATGCTAGATTTTTCTGCGATTACATTCCAAAATTAAGAATTTAAAATAGGCACTAATAACTGTAGGGTCAGTTTAAACAATTTCATTTCGAATAATTCGATGATTGGTGTGTATATGCCTTCGTTAAATTCATCAATGATTTTGATAAGAGGAAGGAAGCACAAAAAATACTCACTAATAATGGATGTAGGAACACATATTCATCATACACTTTCAGAAATTCAGAATGTTGCTCGATCTTATTCACTTGAAAATCAATTACATTACCTCCAGTTTTCAAATTCGAACTAAAACGCTACCAATACAAATGTTGCAGGTTGAGGTTCAAACTAGATGTCGGGAATGCAAAAATTTGCTGCCTTTGTTTCGTGTTTTGATGCTCAAGATATCGTTCCTAAATAGGTCAGTTGACTATGGAAAGTTCAGCTTTTTTGATTAACTCACCATTTCGGATATTTTTGATGCCAGAAATGATAGAACTGGATACTTATTTATTGAAGTAAGGTTGTCCTGTATATAGTGTAGCTCACGATTTCACTCTAGACACGGTACGTTTACAATGGAAAATTCGATTTATCTAGTCTCTCACTGATTTGGATAGATAGGATGTCAGAAATGATGACAGTGAGTACTCTCCCAGAATTTAGAGTTTGTGCTCTATTTTGAAGCTCATGATTTCATTTCAAATAGTTAGGATGAAGATATAGAAGTGGTTTTTTCAATTCGCTATGTATGAAATGATAAAATTGGGAGCTACTATTGTATCTAAGTTATTCTGTTTTTGAGTCTAGGATTTCTCTCCAAAATAGGTAGGTCAATACGTGAAATGAAGAATTCGGGTAATTTTTCATCATATAAAATATGAGAGTATTCTTGTATTCTGAAGCATATTATTCCACTTCAAAAAAGGTGGGTTGAAAATGATAATTTCGGATTTTTCAATTCGCATACCGATTCTTATAAATTAGATGTCAGCAATCTTAAAGCTGGTTGCTTTTTATTTCAAAACGGATGTCTCGTATTTTGAAGCTCATGATTTCACCACAAAATAGGTAGGTTGAGTATATGATATGAGAAATAATATAACTTGGTGCTTTTTCATTAAATGAGGGTTGTTCCGTATTTCGTAGATCACGATCTCCCTGCAGATACGGTACGTTTGAAGAATTAAATATGTTTTATAATCTAGTCACTGAGGTACCTATTATTCTGTTGATTAGATGTGATCAAGTTTTAAATTTGGAGTTACCTGCTTCATACAATCTGATAGTGAAATTGAAAAAGTTATACTTTTATCTGAACCATATGGAACATTCGAAATGTGTTTTAGGTTTTATTGGAAATATTCATCTTGAGTTGATTATTTAAAGAACTGATAATTGTTATTCCGTTAATTTATTTTGCATATTCTTATATGAACAAACTTATTCAATGAAAGTTGAAGATAATAAATCGCCATCCTTTGTTCATTTGGCAATGGTACATGGAAAAAATAATGCATTAAATAGTCCTGTATCTACCACTAGGCAACTCCTAAGTTACATATAATAACATCTCCCAAATAACATGAAACATGAGGGGAATACTGTTTTGACCATACAGGAAGGTGACAGGGAGGTGTTGCAAAAATATGTAATGAAAACTCACTTTTTATGTTAAAAAATATAAGGGGCATACTGTTTTGAACTACTCAATGTGTTCCAACAAAAGCAAAGTTTGCATTTTACATGCAGTACACAGCAATGCGTGAATTTTTCGAAAGATTACGATTTGTTAAAGCTTTGAATTTTTTTTAAGAATGAGGAATGATTCGTCCAAAAAATTCATCTATACCGCCTGGTCTACAAGATTTCAAATTCGAACAGGAATATGAAAAAATGGGAAGAATTCTTGAAATTCAAATGAGGTGGACTAAAAGGAGCATTGCTAATAACCCAATTCACTCAACCCATAACAGTAGTCCATATCTACTGCCAAGGAATATCGGAAAAATAAAACATCTTAGTTGAGAAGTTTCAACTTGAAAAGTATAGTTTTCATTTTCAAGCAATTATTGAAGTTTTCCAATATTTCTAAAGGTAACCCTCCCCACTCGTATACGATAAAAAATTAAAAAATAAAATTCGACTATTACACTTTGGAATATTGACAATGAATTCTGTCAAACACAGAGAAAATGTTGAAGGTTTGTCATTATCCCAACAAAATGTTTTCATATGAAATTTGTGTCCATCATCCCATACAATCACAAACTCGATCACCAACAAACACCATCATAATCCCGCGATTTTCAAATCTCCATGCAATAAAAATTAAATTTACTCATAATCCCTGTACAATAACATAATCAAACACAGAAACAGGTTGCTGCCAATGTCGTCCGCATACAGAATTTGAATCAATCCAGATTTGAATTTAAATGGAAATACCGAGAACGGAATTGCGGACAGGCATACGTCTATATTTGCGTGCACGACTATCAATTCGAATGGATTTATAAAAATTATTAGGTCAATAAATTTGTATGTGAAATGGATGTCGTTGATGGAAAACTGAAATGGGTTACGTTCCGAATAGAATCCATTGACTGGGAGTAATCGCCTGATGTATGACTGTACTGCCGAATGGAAATATAAAAATTATTCAGGACTTGATGGCATAGAATTGAATTGGGAATGAATAAATGGAAAAATCATTAAGAGATGATGGATATGTGGTCGTATAATGAATTGAGTGGCACTGGGTGCTACATAAAAATTCTAGGATTTTACCGAAATTTCAACTTCCTTAAGACAACTGACTCAAAGAAATCAAATTACGTCAATGTGGGAATTGGGTTACGAGGGCATCAGAGGAAATATAGGGCTGATGTTCTTGCGAAAGAAGGAGCAAACATCCCTTTCCTTATACCAGAACGTTTCTGTGGGCTTTCAAAATGCCACACTAAAGGAGGAATTTCGCCAATGGGAACTTAAATCAAATTAAGACTCCACTGATATAGTCTCAGGATGAAGACAAGCAAAAAGGTTTATCGGCCTTTCGCCCAAAAGAGCTCAACAGCTCTTAGAATTGAATAAAACAAAACTGTAACCTTCCAACAGGACTGGAACAAGCCCTCAAGAATCTGATCCGCCTCATCAGAAGCCTCAGCACCCTAGGTCTTGAATAGATGAGGGTTATTGATGAAAGAACTCCTTTCTTCTAGGCAACAACTGTTTGTTTAAAAGTGAGAATACTTCAAGCTTAGATTTCCTTGTAATACTTTTATTATCACAACAACATTACCAACGCAGTGTTACATTTTACATTGACATTGACACATATGTCTATCTCATAGAACACACATTTTCAAAGATCCTTATAACTACAGAACACATAATATGAAGACTTCAAGGGAACTTACTGATGGTAATGAAAATTGCTTTTCTCAACACCCCCCCTCAATTTTACAATTTTAGAACAAAAAAATCGCAAATTATTAAACACATCTTTCCAAAGAAATACTAAATATTCTTACATGCTAATTTAATCAAGTGGAATTACTCCAATAGCTGTACGCAGTCTCATGAAATGGGCCGCTGTAAGACCTTTAGTAAGAATATCAGCCTTTTGATCTCTCGAACAAAGATACTGAACACTGACCTGATTTTTTGACACAAGATCTTTAACAAAATTATACTTAACATCTACATGCTTAAGCTTCAAATGATTTGGCTTTGTCAGCAAATGTATACATGAGGTATTATCCTCAAATATAGGTAATGGGTAATCCACATGTATACCCATATCCGTAAGCAAACCTTTCAACCACAAAGATTCACAGGCAGCCAGACTCAATGCGACATATTCTGCTTCTGTTGAGGACAGAGCTACAGTATTTTGTTTCTTTGTACTCCATGAAACTGCACCTCCAAATGTTTCAAACAGATATCCAGACGTAGACTTCCTGTCGATTTCGCCAGCCCAGTCTGCATCTGCATATCCAATTAAAGGATAAATACTTGAACGTGGGAAAAATAGCCCATAATTTAAAGTACCTTTTATATATTTAAGAACCCTTTTTAATCCAACCCACTGATTTTGTGTTGCATTAGTTTGATAACGACTATAAAAATTTACTGCAACACTCAAATCTGGTCTTGTGGACACCATGGCATACATTAAACATCCAACAAGTTCACGATAAGGCTTAAACCCAGAAATACAAGGACCCTCCAATTCCCTTGGTGGGTGTACTTCCAGAGGTGTAGATACAGGGTTACACTCCTCCATACCAAACCTGTTCAGGACGTTTTTAAGATATACCTCATTTGAAACATATATACCATCAGTTGTATGAATAATTTTAATACCCAAAAAATAGGTCAGATTACCTAAGTCCTTAGATTTGAATTTGAACTTAAGTTTAGATTTTATTTCTTCAATCAATTGAGAATTATTACCAGCAATCAAGATGTCATCAACATATAGCAATATGAATATGATGTCATCTCCACAAATCTTGGAATAAAAACACTGATCATGTTCACTTTGACTGAATCCAAGATTTACCATAAACTCATTGAATTTTTCATTCCACGCCCTTGGCGCTTGTTTCAACCCGTATAGTGCCCTATTTAATTTGCATACTCTGGATGTGCCATCCTCTAAGCCTTGAGGCTGTTTCATAAAAATATCCTCCTGTAATTCCCCATTCAGGAATGCATTATTGACATCAAGCTGCTTACAGTAAAGATTCTTAGAGCTAATGATTGACAAAAGTAATCGAAACGTTGTTAACCTGGCAACAGGTGCATACGTTTCATTGTAGTCGAACCCTTTCTTTTGGCTACAGCCCTTTACAACTAGCCTTGCCTTATACTTTTCCACCTCCCCATCAGGATTTCTTTTGATTTTAAACACCCATTTGTTGTCGATGGCTTTCCTTCCTTGAGGAAGTTCACACATCGTCCAGGTGTTATTTTGCATAAGTGCTGACATCTCTTCCTGTACTGCTATATTCCAAGCATTTCTATCATCCCTTTCTACTATGTCCTCATACGACTGTGGTACATTATCAACATAAGATTCAGCACTTAGCGCAAATTCTACAACATCCTCCTCTAAGACATAATCCTGCAGATAAGTTGGCAGTCTCTTTGGACGTGAACTTCGACGCACACCTTCTGGCTCAACTTGTTGATTTTCTTGTTCTAGCTCTGTGACTACTTCTACTTTTGAAACATCTTCAGATCGAGACAATTTCATCTCTTCCCCTGGCTCAGTTGAATTGAGCCCGTTTGAGGCTTGGGATACTTCCTCCCACTCACCCAGCTGTTTATTACCTATAAACTTTTGTTCATCAAAAGTAACATTTCGTCCTTCTATTACTTTACTCTCTTCAGGATTCCACAATCGATAGCCATTGTGACAATAACCTACAAGAAAGCACTTAATGGTCCTGGTTCCAAACTTCCAGTCTATAAGTCGCTTGGGTGGATGTAGAAAAGCTACACATCCAAATACCCGAAGCTTTCTTACATCTGGTTTCTTCCCAAACCAAGCTTCTGCAGGGACCTTGCCTTCAAGTGCACATGTAGGACTCCTATTTAAAATATATGTCGCTGCCTGGACAGCTTCATTCCACAATTCTTTCTTTAGACCTGATTCCAAAAGCATGCATCTGGCCTTTTCTGCTATTGTTCTGTTCATTCTCTCAGAGACTCCATTTTGCTGTGGAGTATCCCTGATGGTGCACTCATACTGAATGCCTTTGGTTTCGAAAAACAGTTTCATGTTTTCTGAAAGATACTCAGTTCCTCGATCACATCGGAATCTACTTATAGGAAGATTGAAGTGTGCTGTCACCATGGCTTCATAAGCCTTAAAGTACCTGAAAGTTTCAGACTTGGCTTCCAGAAAATATACCGATGTAAAATGAGTATAGTCATCTACAAAGCATAGAACATACCTCTTTCCATTCCAGGAAGTAATATTAATTGGCCCCATTATATCACTGTGGATCAGCTCCAGTGGTCTTTTAGCCCTAGTTCTTCCTTGACTATGAGGCAGTCTGGCTTGCTTACCAGCCACACAAATCTCACATACTTTCCTTGCATCAGGATTGCATGAGAGTTCCAGTCCATCAACGAGCTTTGTTAATATTTGTAGATTTGCTCTACTAATATGACCAAAGCGACGATGCCAGAGCTGAGCTTCTGTTTCAGTGAGATAAGCATCAGCTGTACCTGACACCCGTTCCAGACATAACTCGTATAATTTATCTTTCCTTTGGGCTATTGCTGCAGTTTTATCATTTTGGTTGATAAGGGCTTTCCCATTTACAAATATTACGACAAAACCACTCATTTCAAGCTTTCTTACTGACAATAGATTATGTTCTAGATTAGGAACAAACAATACATTTTCAATTAATATGGAATAAGTTTTACCATTTACATATGATTTGAGCATCAAGCTTCCATATTTTTCAGCTATGAGATGTTGGCCTGACTTGGCAACCTTAATTTTAATTGGATTTGCACAATACCTTATATTTTGTAGAGCACTGTCGTCTGAAATAAGATGTTCACTTGCACCTGAATCCAAGTACCATTTCACCTGATTGTTAGTAAATCCACATTTCTGAATACTGGCTGAGAAACAGAAATCATAATCTGAACCTTGATCATTGCTGGAGTCGACCTTAGCTGTGTGGACTTGATCAGAATTTCCTTGACTTTTCTTGCGCTCCAACCACCTTTCCCTTTTCCGACATTCTGACTTCTTGTGTCCAACATTATGACAGAAATGACACTTGTATGGAAATTTCTCTTCATGTTCTTTCTTGTTACCTTTATAAGAACTTGTCTGGACTTTGTTCTGGGATCCTTTGAACCGGCTTCCTCCATTAGAAAGGAATGCAGCTGAGGAATAGTTATCTTCCTTATTCTTCAAAACTGCAACACTACTTAACCTTGCTTCCTCATCTAGTAATCTGCCTTTCACCACTGGCAAGGTAATGAGTGAGCTATTAGCAAGTGATAATGTTTCAAGTGAGCTGATTACGGTTTGATATTCCTTACTAGGCAGGGACTGAAACAACTGAAGAATGATTTCTTGTTCTGAAAGTGTTCCTCCAGCTGACTTATATTCTCGAATGAGTTTCTCGAAGTTGAGAAAGTGATTAGACAAGCTGTCCCTAGAGTTAGCTTTTAGGGCTTCCAGCTGCTTCCTGATTCTATATTGCGTTGGTAGGCTGTCTCGCTCAAAGACAATTTGAAGGCTTTTCCACATTTCATAAGCAGTGTCTTTACCCTGAATGTATTCCAGATGGGAGTCTGCTACGTTTGTGACAATTCTTCTTTTGCAGGCTTTGTCTTGTTTCTGTTTTTGGGCATTTTGCGCTTGTGTACTCTGAATTTCAGCTGGCGTTGCACCCGCTGCTGGCGCTTTTAACTCAAGTGGTGACTGTACATATTCCAAAAGTTCCAATTCATCCAGCAAAATTTCCATGCGAAATTTCCAACTTGAGAAGTTTGTGCCGTCGAACAGAGGAATCTTAAATTTTACGTCTTCTGAAGCCATTTTGTCGTGCCTTCTTTTTTTTTTTTGTTGATTGTTCAATGTTCTAACCTCACTTTTTTTTGACTACCAAACAGTTACCAAATTCTGTCTGCCTGGGCCCATAACCTGATGAAAGAACTCCTTTCTTCTAGGCAACAACTGTTTGTTTAAAAGTGAGAATACTTCAAGCTTAGATTTCCTTGTAATACTTTTATTATCACAACAACATTACCAACGCAGTGTTACATTTTACATTGACATTGACACATATGTCTATCTCATAGAACACACATTTTCAAAGATCCTTATAACTACAGAACACATAATATGAAGACTTCAAGGGAACTTACTGATGGTAATGAAAATTGCTTTTCTCAACAGTTATGAACCATATATCTTACAGTTCGCAGTACTGAGAGAGGTTAAGAAGTAAAACAACATTGTGAATTTGTGAATATCAATCATATAGGAAAACCAGCACTGAGCAAAAAAATGAATAGTAATAGTTCGTGAAATCGCTCGACTCGCTACGTTCGTTTCGCAAACATTTCCACTCACAAAATTAAACCTTACTCTAAACACTCATATCATAATAGCAATTCTTTGTAATCATATGATAAAATATCCACATTGAAGCATAAACTCGTCGTAAAGCAACAATTTCTTATCTTTTGATTCGAAAGTCGAAACGCACTCTGACATCAGAACATTTATCTTTCTCTGACAGTTGGTTCACATTTGAAGAGTGCTTTCTGTGATAATTCGACTTGCATTTTCGATTTCATCGAGAATTGGCTGCATTCGTGTTTTGCAATCATTGAATTCCTTCAGATGAGTTCGTGAAAGCATCATCAAAAGATTTCGAAACGAAACGACGATCGTCTCAATGCAGCAGAATTTTGAAAGGTAAAAGCAATAGCGTTAATCCCTGAATATTTCGCTTTATATGATGAACTTCGAGATGAACTTTCTCTAAATGTTTCTTCGAAAGTAGGCCAATATCCGATAGATTCCATATCATTTCCAGACCAGTTTTTATAAGTATTATTGGAAAGTCATTATTTTGTGGTGGATGAACGTTTTTTCCGCAGTTTTTGGATAAGTAACCTACCACAAGATAAAAAAAACTAATATCATATTTAAATCTTTTCAAGTGAAGAAGGGCAGATTTCTAATCCACCCCGAAAGTTGAAACACGTCCTATTAGTCAGTAACTTCTCGTATAACTTAAATCTGACTATCAAAAAACCAATTTATTTCGAAATACTTGGCTTTGAGAAAGAAATCTGTTTTCGTTGTCAAAAATTATCGGGAGTAATTACACAAGTGCTTCAAAATTACCGATAATTTTCCATGAAAGCATGTTGTCTAAAAACTGCATGAGTTTATTTCCATATTTTGTCGAAAGAGCCCGACTCCAAAGGAGGAGGGCTCTTTCAGCAAAATATGAAAATAACCGAATGCAGTTTTTTTACTGACAACATGCTTGAATGGAAAATTATCAGGTTTATTTTGATGCACGAGTGTAATTCGGTAGAATATTTAAGGAGTTAAAACAAAAATGTATGTGCTGAGTTTGAAATTTCATTCGAATTTACATTTCAACGCCGTTTAAAATTCAGTATTTATGTCTGTCAAGATGACAAATGTACATTTTAACAATCGTTACTATAGATACACGGACCGAGCGGGTATTTTTCGATACCTACCGGGTATTTACCAGCCCGAAAATGTCCCGCCGGGAATTTATCGCTGTAATTGATGGAAAATGTCCCGTTTCATATGGGATTTTCAACATACGATGAAAATATTCGCTAATACTTTGTTTCCATAAACATTTGATTCATTCGAGTGTCATCCTACCCCACTATGTGATCTCGATTGGCAGTGAGAACGTAATCTGGAAATTTGTAACAATCAATCTGCCTGGTTTTGATGTACATCTTGTTCACTCTTTCTCAACTCAAGAGGCCTTGACGTTTCACCGACATATTTCTGACAGAACGAACTAGGAATTCGATAAATACAATTCTTTGTGTTTTTTGTAGCGTCAGTTGGTTCAGTATATGTCAGTATTGGACGTAAAATACTTAAAATAGGTTTATTAGAAATATGCCCTTCCATACTCAAATATATTCCAATACTATTTCTTGATTTTTTTCAAATTGTTTATTTATTTATTTCATACACTATTCTACAGGATGAACCCAATTACAGAATAGGGGAAAAAAGCAACAATGTGCAATTACATATACCTATACCAAGTATGGACATATACACACACATTCACACTTGTACATAAATTGCAAACCGATAACAATATATAAACGAAATTTCAAGCTGTCAGTTAACCAGAAAATGTTTTTTGATATCTATAATCTGGCAACTGAAGATATCTAAAACACAGTTAGCAGAATCGCAGGTGTCGCACATAGAATATACTGGGGATTTTTTCATTACATTTGTTCGTGGCGAATTTAAATAAAATGGTTCGTGGCGAATTTAAATAAAATGTGATATTACTTCTGGATGTCATTCTAGGAACACAAAAGTTCAGCATTTCTAGTAATTGAGAGCAGGTGATGATATTGTTAATGATTTTAAATAAAAATGAGAAGTATTTACGCCTTACCTCGAGACTGCAAAAATTATGCCTTTTAAATAAATTGTGGTAGGTTAGGTTAATAATCCAGCCAAAAATACGAAGAATACGGGTTTTCCATCATCTCATTAAGACTTGAGTTACTGTTGGGTTACAATCACCCCATAATTTGAAAATAGTATATTGTTCAGCAGGTAGGAAAAGCCTTACATTCCTGGACGACTGTTGAGATAGACTTAGCAACACAGAGTCCAGGAATGTGGCATTTCCTAGGAGGTAAACATAGCATTTTTCCGCAAATCCTTCAAAAGTAACATATATTAATCAATTTTGAAAATATCGCGAATAATTTTATACAGAAATTAATGGGCTTTGAAATTTGTAATGAAATCCCTTGGGTCACATTAAGTGTTTTCAATAATTTATGTAAAACACTAACAACTGTGAAGAAATATCAATTCCTTACAGTAAAGCAATATTAACTTCAGAACTGGCTGGTATCTCAATCGCCACAAAAGAGCTAAACAGAAAAGGAATTTCTGGCAAAGCCATAATAATCTACACTGATAGTAGACAAGCCCTACTAACCTTGAATAGACAACGTATTATCTCAGGGTTAGCACTAGAGTGCCACCAAGATTTAGCTAACGCCTCGGTAGATAATAATATCGTACTAAGGTGGGTGAAAGGGCACGACAGGAGCAAAGGTAACTGCATTGCTGACTCTTTGGCCAGGATGGCGGCTGGAATGAACATTTTGGGACGAGGTGACACCCATGGCTCGACGACTTCGACAATTGCGGAACTAGCCAAACGTTACACCCATACTCAAACCCCAAAAGATGGGATGAAACCAGAGGATGCAGATTTGCCAGGATCACCCTGGGCGACCCTGAGAAGCTGGATCCAAATAAATATTTGGCGATGACCAGGAAGAACCTACGTTTAACAGTGGGATTTCTGACTGGACACTGTCAACTAAGGAAACACCTCCATATTATGGGGCTAGTGGACACACCTCTACGCAGGATGTGTGAACAGGAAGATGAAACTGTCAGGCATGTCTTATGCGAATGTCTGGTGCTAGCGTCGATAAGAGAGTGTGTGTTCGGTGAGTCTTGGCCTACACCTGCCGATATGGAGGAGATGTCCCCTGGAGACCTGTCCTCCTTCCTGGATAGGGCAGGTTGGACAATGTCCTAGGAGGGCGACTCCTTGGGAGGATGTACAATGGGCCATATTGTGGCCTAAGTGCTGTGGGTCTATACTCACCCTCCCTACTCTACAGATACAGAATATTGACTTCTGCATTAAGAAATTTTGTCTGGAATGTCGACATTTTTTAGCGATTTTTGGAAAATAATATTCTTATTTCTCATATCTGAAATGAACATGATTGTTCCGTTTCATCACGTTATTGGTTGTGTGAAAACTCATCAGAAGCAATTTTATATTAATCATTGGTCTTTGGATGGTTATAAGCACTCGTGTATCAGTTTGGGACGTGGGCGCTGCAGAAACAGTGTTTATCATAGAATAATGACGTTTCCCCTAAGTCCGATATGAGTAGTGACGTATGCCACCCGGGGGTACTTTTCGTTAACGCGGCAAATTTCTCATTTTGAATTATGGGATATAATAAATCGGATACTTTCATCAAAAATTGTAGACTTCCACTGCCGAGAACTGATGAACTGTTAGAAGATTCCGGGCTTCTCAGCCGTGGTCTGCAGGATTTTGGGCCTGACCTTTCGTCTGCATCTGCGGCAGACACTTTCAAAGGCGATGCGGCAATGGTCGAAGTATTCTGCACTGCCCTGTGGTTCGGATGACGTCCCATTATTTGTCGGACATAGAATCGAACTGTCCATTAACTATAATTGATTTCCCGAAACAGTTTTTTCTTCCATTGGCACGATCCGTATATTTTCAACAGCAGGAATCCACATCCACAGAACATGGATCCCTGCTGTTCGAAATACTCGGATCCTCCCAATGAAAACGGTTTCGGAAAATCAATCAGAGTTAATGAACAGTCCGATTCTAGGTCCGACAAATAGTGAAACGTCATCTGAACCACATCAAATCAAAGCCTCGCAGCAGGAAATAATACTTTGACCATTGCCGCATCGCCTTCGGAAATGTCTGCCGCAGATGCAGACGAAACTTCAGGCCCAAAAACCTGCGGACCACGGCTGAGAAGCCCGCAAACTTCTTACAATCCACGGATACTTTCCTTTCTTGTTTTTCCTGTAATTGGTTGTGGACCAGTCTTCTTGCGTATTTTTCGAATGAATGGAAAACACCGAATTGGAGTCTATTATCAATTTCCAACCGACACCACTCAATCGTAGTTTCTACTAATGGAGCACAGCATCAACGGTACGACGTATTCCCGTATCGGGACGGACGATTATCATCATCGCATCGGCGTGTTCATCAGGCCGGGATTAAATCAAGCGTCGGTGGAATCGATAAATTA
The DNA here is from genome assembly GCA_032362365.1 of Zygogramma bicolorata. Lineage (NCBI taxonomy): Eukaryota > Metazoa > Arthropoda > Insecta > Coleoptera > Chrysomelidae > Zygogramma > Zygogramma bicolorata. The sequence goes on from JAVJAQ010001055.1 coordinate 131,736, forward strand.
TTTTCGCCACATTAATCAGCGTCGAGTGGAATCGATCGATTAACCCGGTCCGATAATCGTAGGTAAAGGTCGCCGAACACAACTCCCCGTGCTGTTTGTCACTCGACGCAGTTCGACTGCTGCGCAAGAGTTTGGCGGGATTTATGAGAGTTTGTCGAACGTTTTTTATTGAGTGACGCGACGTACGCGGCTGGTTCTAGAGAGTTTGAAATGGGGTTTTATTCTGAAACTTGCATCATCGAATAAAATTGCAAGTAGATTCTCCTTATAAACGATGACTTTTGGAACCTTCGGTGTAAAAGTTGAATCTTTTCCTAGACATCAATTACCCTAACACCAAACTGATATTTTTGCACCCAACGCGCGTTTTGCTAACAAGGTTAGCATCTTCAGGAGAAGAAAATTGCTACTAAATCTAGAGCTGGGGTTAGTTGTTTGTATACCTAAAGTTTTCCGGTCCGATATGGACTTCGTTGGTTACTGATAATAAGCCTTTTGGAGACAGGAGCTTATGTGCTTTCTAAAACGCAGTTCAGTGTCCAAGTGTAGACCCAAGTTTCTTACATCTCTTGTAAAAAATAGCTCTTCATCTTGAATTTTGATCTTCATAACGGTTTCAATGTACTGTCTGTTTTTTCCAAAAATCATTAGTTTAGACTTGAGGGCATTGATCCTCAGATTGTGCATTTGTGAAATATCCACAAGTCGATTCAAATCTTCAGAGATAACTTGTTGAGCCAGCAACCAGTCATCTGACGCAAATGAGTGATAGAGCTGTGTATCGTCAGCATAGAAATGAATTTTACAGGTACTGACACTCGATGTGAATTTACTCGTATAAATTCTGAACAGTAAAGGACCAAGAATATACCCTTGTGGCACCCCACATATTACATTTTCCCTTGCTGACTGATCCACATCAGTCTCCACATATTGACTCCTATCCAGCAAATAATTACGCATAAGTCCAATGGCCTTACTCGAGAAACCTATGTAATGCAAAATGGAAAGCAATATTTCATGATTTATCGTGTCAAATGATTTAGAATACACATGGATGAATGAGTTATCTGTCGGACAGATAAAAAAAATGGGAGGGTGCGCTTCATTGATTTTTAATTGGCCGTGACAAGGATGAAAACTGTTGGTTATTTTTATCTGATAGATCTGCATTGAAAAATCTGTCCCTAATCCCATATGACGGACTACTGAAGATGGCGTTTTTTATTAATCATCACAATACGGGTATCAAATAACTGAGTAAACTGTCCAGCGATAACTTTCAAGTGGAAAATAAATTTCAATTTAAACCTTTTTTGAAAACAATCTATAATTTTAATGCGCCAAGAAGAACTAACATTTTTAGTTATAATTACGTTAATCTTACCTTCGGTCAGGTCGGCGACCTTTCTGAAAGAAGACTAGATTACGTAATCTTTACCTTGTAATTACCAATGTGGCGAAAAAATTCGAAGTAATTTGGACGTCGAGAATTGGAATATTTGGACATTTAGTTTACTAGGTTGAGGGTAAAAATAAGTGATTTTGACATGAAATTGGTCAGAAATAAGTAAATATCAATCTTAAATCAACCTTTCTGTTACCAATTATTCCCTTGGACGAATGAGTAAACAAAGAGAGGGTTCTTTATATGAAAAGCATACATATATACACATTATCTCTATCTCAACTTCTCATAATTTGGTTGCCACAACGAATCAGCTATGGTCTACATAAAATGCTGACAATAAGTATGGGAATATAAAAATTATTGTCATAAAGTAGCTACATGCTCTCTCCTCAACAATATTCTCCTTGCGGCGCGAAATTTTCTGTAAAATGATGGTTCTTACCTTCATAAATTTCACGGGCCTCTTTAAATATGCGATTTAATGCAAAGATAATTTAGATTGATTGCACATGATTAAATTTTTTCTCCAAAAAACACTCTTTTAGCAAAGTTATGGTTTTAAAATGTCATATGCAGCCATTATTTAGAAATAAATCGTCAGAATAAACTAAGATTCAGTATATTATCTATATTTATTGATGGGTAAAACAGATATTCTTATTAAATATGGCGTAATTTTTGATATGTATAATTGAATTATTACACCTGTTAAATAACCTGTATATTCCCTGACCGTAACGGCTTATATCAAGTCACATTCAGGTGAATATTCACCAAGAGAGAATACAAAAACATTCATTGGGTTATGATGACATTTGCTTCGTAAAGTATACCCTAAATAATACCAGAACTCAAACCGCCCCAATCCTTGCGAAGGTTTGGTCATTTTTGAAGAAGAAAATAGGTAATTTCTCACATGTTTCTTGCTCTAAAGTGGCTTATGGAATTTGAAGGGGATTTACTGGTGATTACTTTCCTGTAATTAACCAAGGTTGCTACTCATAGATTATTTATACTTTGAAGTTGAATATTCAAGGCCTGTACTACCAGTATAACCCTTTTTTAGACATTTCTCTCCGGCATGTGGAATAACTGTCCTAAAATGTTAGTTGGACTCGGAACTTCCACTTTTGCACAATTATTACGATATAAAAGCTTGTCACGAGATTTACCTGTGTGGATGTAGATGAACATATGAATCAAATAACTTGTTCTGATTGATTTCAATTTCCAAACCAAGTAATGCATCTCGAAATAAGCTTTTATTTTCGAATAAAACATATTGTAAGTATTATACTTATGGTTTCTGCAATATAATACCATATTACCCCCTTAAGGAATAATGTTGAGGAATTGATAGTAATAGTCTTTATAACCTCTTGTAGTCAATTTCTTGAATCGAATATTACGATGGAAACGATATTACCAAGTGTCATAGTGTCAAACACATTATCAGTGTTTGTGTATTTGTATTGAGATGAATGACACTGAAGAATATTTCATTCATGATAAATGAATTAGTCATAAATAAAGTAGAGTATACTACTCGTAATAATAACTATTATTCTCTCAGAATATTACTTCCTCGCCGCTGACGCGGCTCGGTTCGTAAAAATTCCTCGAAAATAATAGCCATTATTATCGACTCGTGGTATGATCTACAATAATATCATACGAATTTTGCAAGTTATGTCGATAGCAGAAAATTCAAAGACGTTTATTTTATTCCTCTCAGGGCATTTGAGAAGAAGTTATTTTCGAAAAAGTTTTTTATACTTTTGATTTTTCGAAATTTGGGACAGCTCCATGTTAAACAAGTCGATTTCCATTTTGTAGGTATATGTTCCTCGTATAGTTTAAACATATGTATTTTAAAAAAGATAATGAGTCTCGGAAGAAAAATATAATAGGAAACTAGTTATATAAACTTCTTCAACGACTGTTTTCTACCAGAGCTAATTTATTGTCGGATACGGTTTATGATCTATCTTCTCTCCAGAAATGAAATGATCCAGTCGTTAATTATACAACGAACACCAAAATTACCCTGTGTCTGCATATATCTCAGCATATATAAATGAGCTACCAACCAAGTCGAAAGCTCTCGTAGTAGAATTGATAACCTTTCTCAATTATTATCAACTCCGACGTGACACCCCTGTTAATGTGCTAGTGAAGTTGTGTGTATTTTTACGTAGTTTTATAAAACGTATTAATTTTCAAAGTGTTTACTGTCATAAAACTTGGTGCTTCCTTCACGTCCATGTAAGTGATTTTCATCAGCTACCACAGTACATTGCTATTTCGATAATAAACATTGGTATCAGCCATTTTGAGTGTGCCTTATCAGTTGATCCTTGAGTCTCCACCGTTGCCGGTTCTCTCTCACCTCCGTGCATCAGCTGGTTATTATTTTGCTTTCCGATTCAATATGTCAGATACCTGCCAGTGCTGTACCCTCCGGATAACTACTCAGCAGTTGAAAATATCATGTGATACGTGCTCTAAAAAATTTCACGCCTCATGCATGAACGTTTCACCATCAGAGGTTCATAAATTATCCGACTCCAATAAGAAATGGTTCTGTAATGGCTGTTTTTGCAACCCGAAGAGATCAAGAGATGAGAAATCGCCTTCTCATTCCACTAAGGTTCCCCGTGTTGAACCCCCAGCATCCAGCTACGATGAACCTCTCACCACGAAACATTTTGCCCAGCTCATGTCCGAGATCAAAAAAATGTCACAGGCTCAAAGTTCTCTTGTTCAGGCTCAAAAGTCCTTGGCTGCTGACGTCTGCACTATTAAGGAATATCAAAAAGCTTTGAATGAAGATATAATCCAATGTCGCGACACCCTATCAAAGCATTCCGATATATTGAAAGTAAACGATAATAAGATACAGGAATGCGATACCAGAATATGCCACTTAGAGAATATTTCCAAAGCTGTTTTGAGCTCATTAGACTCCATCAAATCTGAAGTCGATAGGGTCAAAACCAACTCGACGCCCCTTGCCCTAGTCGACTTAAAGGACTCTCTCAACAGAGAAAAAAACATACTGATGTTTGGCCTTGCTGAAGAGGCTACTGTTGAAGATTTCAATATCGTAACTGATATCATCAACTTTCTGCTAACCTGCCACAAAAATGAAGCACCAGCATTCAGAATAACACATATTCATCGACTTGGTCAAGTTTCTGGGGATAAACCAAGACCCGTTAAAGTGTCATTCGACGATGGTCTCATGCCCAAGTTCTTGCTTCGTCGCAAAGCATCATCGAAAAACAGTACAGCATTCAGATCTCTCATTTTGAAAAATGATTCGTCTCCCTCTCAGAGAGCTTTCCTTGATTCCGTTAGGAAGCAATTAGCGTCACGCCAAGCAAACGGTGAAGAAAACCTGACAATTAAATATTCGAAAGGGATTCCAACTATTGTCAACATCAATAATATAACAAACTCTGGGAGTATACCTGTTACCACTTATAGTTCAACGTTGCCCATTATACAAGATGCCACCAGTAACATGTCAGTCGAGACTCCCATCTCCCAATCGTAGCAACCAGTGACTAGTTTAAATCATTATCTCAATAATACCACCAAAATCATCGAGTGCTATTATCAAAATGTTCGTGGGCTCAACACCAAAACACATAAAATATTGTTATCTGCATTAATAAATGATTGTGAAGTCATTTGCCTTTGTGAAACCTGGTTAAATTCTAATGTGGCTAACAGTGAAATTTTTCCTGTCACAACTACTGTTCATCGTCAAGACCGAAATTTCATGGCTACGAATAAATCGCGTGGTGGTGGAGTACTTATAGCTGTGAATAATCCGAACTTCATCGTGGAAAGACTGAATCTTCATCAATTAAACTCTACCTGCCCATCGATCGATGCGGTAGGGTGCAAATTATCCTTAGGTTATTATGTAATGTTTCTGTTTGTTATTTATATTCCACCTGACACAAAGTTAGAAGTCTTGGAAGTATTTTTAGATATTTTTTCACTTGTCAGCTCTGAATGTAATGGAAATATGCTGATTGTGGGCGATTTCAACAATTCCTCTTTTTGTTCTGAACAACCCTATGATACAAAATCTGTTTTATTGAGGAACTTTTCTGAACTTATGAGTTTGAAACAATTCAATACAATTAAGAATACAAACGGTAAAATCTTAGACCTGGTTTTATCTAGTTTTGAATGTTCAGTAGTCAGATCGGATGCTCTCCTGGTTGCCGAGGATAGCTATCATCCCGCTCTTCAGTTCGATTTCTTGGCCTCCTATAAGCATTACGAGCAATTTGCCGTTAACAGTAATCAAACCAATTCGTTGAATTTTAGGAAAGCTAACTATCCAGCTCTCTACGCACCTTTGATCGACGTCGACTGGTCACGTGTATATCAACATACGGATGTGAATAAAGCGTGCGATGTCTTCTATGAGACTTTGAATGGGCAACTTCAATCTTACGTTCCACTAAAAATTCCGCGTCGTCGGCGTTTTCCACCCTGGTTTGACAGACCAATCATTGACAACATTCGTAAAAAGGAAAAAGTTTATCGTAAACATAAAAAGTCACACGACATCAATCTACTAAATCAATTCAAAGAACTGAGAACCATTATTAAATCCCAAATTAATGCATCTTATAAAAAATACCTGCGAAATGCTGAAAATTCTATTGTAACTGATGCCAAAGGCTTCTGGTCAATTATCAGAGAAAAAAAGTCTAGAATCCCTGGGTGTATGAGAGATGGCCCTGTCGTCTACGATGAACCTCAGAAAATTGTAGATGCTTTTGCCACTTATTTTGAAAGTGTCTACAAACCTCAGTCTAACTCAGACTACTCCCATGATTGTGAAGAAGTTAGTAATGAAACAATCGTCATTCCACCTATTACTCCTGATCAAGTTATTCAAGCGTGCAGAAAACTTAAAAATAAACTCACTTCAGGTGTCGATCAAATTCCGAGTTTTTTTGCGAAAGATTGCCGTTTAGTTTTAGCAGAACCCCTATCTTATTTGTTCAATCTAGTCCTTTCTTCCAGTATTTTCCCGAACCTATGGAAAATTGCTCGTATCTGTCCGGTTCTAAAAAAAGGAGATCCCTCCATGTTGAATAACTATCGTCCTATATCTATACTGTGTTCATTTGCTAAAATCTTAGAAATTATAATCTATGATGCAATTTATACCCCAACTAGGAGCTTGATATCGAAAAATCAGCACGGTTTCATGAGCAACCGATCATGTGTCACTAATTTAGCATGTTTCACTCACTTCGTAACAAATTCCCTCGACAAACGGAATCAGGTCGATGTTATATATAACGACTTTCAGAAAGCCTTCGACCAAATTGACCACTCAATTCTACTAAAGAAATTGCGAAGTTTTGGTTTCTCATCTAATCTTATTTTATTATTCAAATCGTATTTGAATAATCGCAGACAATTCGTTGAATATGAAAACTTCAATTCTCGTTTCATCGCTCCCACGTCAGGTATACCACAGGGGTCCAATCTTGGACCACTTCTGTTTCTCTATTATATCAACGATCTGATCACCTCATTAACTTGTCAAAAGCTTGCTTTTGCAGATGACCTGAAAATCTATTCACTAATAACTTCCTCTCATGACTGCTTTTTATTACAGTCTGATTTGGATAAAATTATATTGTGGTGTGATAAAAACAAATTGAGCCTCAATATTAGTAAATGTTTCGTGATGAGTTATTCAAGATGCAAAAACCCGGTAACTTTCAATTATTCCATCGATCGAAACGTATTAGAACGTCGCTCAGAGATTAGAGACCTGGGAGTTATATTTGATCATAAACTTTCATTTATTCAACATATAAACCAAACGGTATCGAATGCTCTTAAAGTTCTCGGCTTCGTTATCAGAAATTCTCATGGTTTTGAAAACACAAAAACATTGAAAATATTATACTTTGCATTTGTTCGCTCAAAATTAGAATACGGGTCATTGATTTGGAACCCTATTTACGAATGTCATTCTAAAGAAATTGAATCAGTTCAGAGAAGATTCCTCAAATTTCTGGTATTTCGAGAAGATAATAATTATCCTATGAGAGGGCTGCATAATGATATTTATTTGAATAGATTTGATGTCACCTCTTTATCTAACAGGCGAATCATCGCTGCCATTTCGTTTCTTCATAAATTGATTCATAACAACATAGATTGCCCGTATCTCTTGCATGAAATCAATTGGTTTGTGCCTCGCCTAGAGTCCAGACATACTGTTACATTCCATATCAGTATCTCGCGTACCAACATTTCACTTCAGAGCCCTATTAGTAATATGTGTCAAAACTTTAACCGTTTTTCTAGAATATGCGACATCAATTTCGACTCACTAAAATCTATTAGTTCCTTGATATTGAGTGAATTGTCAAATAATTGACTTTTGTGTCTTTTGATACTTATATACTTATATTATTCACTTAAGGTTTGTGAGGTCAAAGTTTGGATATTCAGAGCCTGTGTTGAGAGTATACTGGGGTGGTGGCTGGAATCAGATGTCGCCCCTTTGTCTACCACCTTGTTCTCTGACTTGTCGGTGTATGCTATACTTTTTTTTTACCCCCCCCCCCTCTGTGACAAATATTTTAACACATATTTATGTATTTATTTATTTTCATCTAATTCCATTGTAAAATTGATAAAAATTGTGCTGCTGTCGATAATTATTTAATACTTTGTATTTTTGTATTTTCCTACAATTGGGTTTTTTGTACCTGTTGGAAATAAATGGCTTATTATTATTATTATTATTATTTCAGAGAAAATACTCAGTAAAGCTATTTGACTTTAATTCTCGATATTACTTGAATCACCTTTGCTGAAAATAAGAATTCTGAAGGCTGATTTGAGGCTAGAAAGAAATTTACCGCGAGACAAGGACAAATCCATAATAAGTTCCAAATAATACGATTTTGACTATCTCCTCCTTTGTGACTGGTTCGAAAAACATTGTAGTGAAGTTGCATACACCTGTGATGATTGACTGAGCACTCTTCGAGATGAATATCAAATTTTGAACTATTTCTAAGTTTCGGGAAAAGTACCGATCCCAAGTCATTAGAGGAATTAATTGTTCAATATAGTTCACCACAATGCCTACTTCTGCTCGACTACTCGGGCCACCAGAATTATCTCTAATGGGTTCACAAATTAGGCTGGCATACGTACTACACGAAGGCGGGAAGCTGCTATCAGCCGAAACTCTTGATACGCGATTAGGACGGATGTGCAGAATTCAGTCTTCTGCATTGCCGATATATCAAACGGAAGCCGTCCCAGGTTATTCAATTCCTACTCAAGTCGTTAGATTTTCGCAAAGAGAGAGTTTGATGAACTATGCGAGTGAATCGTAGAGTTTACAGTTCGATGAATCTGATTCGAGTGATGTGTCGCGTCATCGGAAGTTGTATGAGAGCAATTTATATAACCGAGACTTCAGAGAGATGGATTCGTCATGAAATACATAAAAACACATTTTTCACTCAGTTCAATAACCTTGAAGCTAAACTGAAACCATCATCTCAGGAGACGAATTGATCGTGAAGTCTGGGTAATAATTTAGGCTCGATAATTTACAATTATCTAGAAACATGATTATTTTTGTTGATAATAGGAAAATTCAAGAAACAGACCTTTGGATTTTTTTTTCTATAAAATGATGTGAGGAATTATAAAAATTCTATGGAAGGAGTTACTTGAAATAGTCTGCAAACACCTTGTTGATATGTGTATGTACTCCATAGACCTTCGATCCATTTAGAAAATACAAGAAGCTGAAATAGCCGAATCACATAAGTAAATTTTCACTTGTGATACTCAAATGCTCAATATCAGAATTATTTTTGAAATCACGAATATTTTGAAAATTATTTAATTTTCCCAAAACATTCGTGAACAAGGAAAAAAATTCAAAGGAGAATTCAAGTACGCGTGGTCTTTTGAATTGCGTACGTTGGTAAAAATGCAAGGCTACCACCTCCTGTCACCTGGTACTCCTGTCAAACCATTTCAATAAACTTGAATGACAAATGAAAAGCCATCAAAACAAACTACCAATAATCAAATCTGATCACAATGACGATTTGGACATCTAGTAAGTCTTAGTTCAGCAACGAGCACTCAAACATAATAATAGACGTAGTGAAGTGTCAAAATGAATAAAAATCCAGCTCAATATTGTATATCCATTAATCTGCTGAATTGCTCTAGTGCCGAATTTGAACGTGACATTTTGTTTACCCCTGTTAGAAGTGAATATTCACGTTATACAAGACGTTTTTGACTAATAGGACGGATTTCATTCAGAAGGAAATGTTTCTAATTAACTCAGCAATTTTCCTGGTCAGATAACAAGTATGCCCTTCTGCACTTGTATAGATTCCAATATTGATTCTCAAGTTTTTCATATTGTGGTGGGTTAACAACCCAAAAAACTAAACAAAAAAATTATTCCACATCAGAAAAATGACTTTCAAATAGTAGCTAACCACATCATTTCACAATTTTTAAAATGAATCTCATCTTTCACCGATCTGACGAAATAAGAATTGATATCGGAATCTATACAAGTGTAGAAGGACAGATTTCTAATCTACACAAGCACAGCACAGCAATACAATACTCCTTAGGAAATATATAAAATAAACGATTATGCTAAGTTTTCTATGAAAATGAATTATGAATTCCCTAAGAAACATTCTAAGTTTCCTTTTTTTATTATTATCCTATATAATATTCCTATGTTATTATTAATTAGTAATCGACCCTATTCCCAACCATAGAACTTTGTTTTTTATTTTATTGGGATTTAAAATAGTTTTCACTCCCTAGTGAATATTCCCTAGAATACGATGCAGGTGAGAAAGGCCCAAGTAACCGTTTTGGAATAAAAAGGCCTTTACTCGTCCGACTTTCACTAGAATAATGGTTACATGCAATATGTATAGTAACCTCCAAAACAGTCCGTGATAATCGTTCAGCATCCACACTGTTTTTTGCGATTACTCGGTCAAGCAATTTTTTCTCCCTTCGCCTTTACAGTTCCTATTTCAATCTCTCCCAAAGGTTTCTCACAAATGAAACAATCGTTTATGATTGAATATAACAATATGTACGCCTGAGAAAGTCAAAATGCTCATCACGAAATAAAAAATCTTGCCCACAAAACTCATAACCGTTCCTATAAAACTCACAATACTTTTCACAATTAAATACGTCTGCACGTTGCGAAATACGTACAACTGAAAGAAGCAACTTCGCCTCCTAGAGCTGATAACAATAATAGAGATAGCAGGCAGATGTTTTTCTTATCCCCAAACGGTTACCTGGACCTTTCTTACCTGCACAGGATTCTCGTGAATGTACACAACTAAGCCTAATAATTCATTTTTATATGTATACAGTCAAATTCGGTCCGCTATAAACTCTAATAATTAAATTAAAAATTACAAAAATCAATAGTGGAAATTATTCGTTGAAACCTCCCCTATAAAAATGTTCCGATGTTTATTTTGAAATGACTGGAAAAACATATTCCACCTAAAAAAGTTTGTCCAGAAATTTTCAATATTATTTTCGATCAAAACTTTGTTATTTTAGATTTAAAGATAAAAAGGAATGATAATTAAGTTGTAGGGAGTTCGCAATAAACAATTCTCCTATAAATTTTCTGTGGGATGAATATTTTGGCAGGCGAAGTGCGGAAACCATTTGCACCCCTTTTTCCAAGATGGCGGCTGCAGGACAAGGGTGGCGACCCATCAAAAATATAAAATTGCATCCAATGGAAAATGCAACCCCACATGACTGTTTTCGATGGACCATTTGGTTATAATTCCTGTGCAACAGAGTTAGGCGTAACCAACAACTATTTTGTAATTTGATTTCTGATAACGACAACAAATACAGTACTACAAGTACAGCTATGGGGCAAAATCCACGAGAAGCATCAAAAAGTCAAAACTGTCACCATGAACGCTTTAGTACAGTGCATATATTATATCATTGTAATATAAGTTCCTCCAAAATGAATTCTTTGAAAAAATTCACCCGTGCGAAAAAAAATTATGTATTTCTGTAGTTGTGATTACATGAAATCTAACTACGATAATTAGGTCGAATATTCGTTGATCTGATTATTATATTTACAGATTCTACTTGTTATGCCTCAGAGTTTGTATTTTCGAAGTATCACCAAACTCTTTGTGATTAGATTTTTTTCTGTTGAAGAAAAAAAATATCTATCCACTCGTGATTCAGGAAAAGTATACATTGTGTGACTCGCATGGTTCGTGGACTATTCTAAGAATGGTTTCTTACCCTGTATGCTTACCTATTACGAATCACTTTTCTCTCCTAATAACAAAATATAGTCAATTCATCATCATAAATGAACATCAATTTGTCAGTAGTACTACTGGTACTAACACAAAAAATCATCTTTAGCATTCGGAATTTTTTTGCAATTTTTACTTGTAGATTGTCGTTCAATAGCATAGTCAATCTGTCTATCTCATAAATTATACGCTTGCTTACAAACCATTTTTATATTACAGTACTTTTTGAATATTCCATGTTTTCTTCAAATACCTTCAATGTCGCTACTTTCGTTATCCAACAATTTGAAAGGAACTTCTTCATGCAAACAAATTGGATATTTAAACTTTTTCTTCTTGAAATATACTGAGTGCATAGTACGGACCGCGAACATATCAGTTAAGATTCTGTTCATATCCATGTTTGATAAGCTATAAGAAGTATTTTCAAAAAGTATTCGTTTAATCGTGATTGCAACTACATTCAGTAGTAAGTAATCAAATTGTTCAACTAATTTTCAAGATTATTTTCTGAATCATTTCAATGTAATTTCCGAAACTAAATTTTGCCCAATACTGCTCTGTGCAATAACCGCAGGAATTTCTTACCACAAAAAAATAGTTTCCTTAGCTTCGTTCTACTCAACCGAAAGTCTCTAACCCTAATAATCCGAACTTCGATGGACGTACCTGAAACAAAGAAAACACCGTTGAGCCGCTTTTACGCCAAAGAGGATTTGAAGCTTAGTTTCACGAGATCAATCAGCCCCAATTTAGCGTGGTGTGGACAAGCCAGATAGGAAAGCTGGAAAGTGATTAAAGTCCGATCTGATGACGATATTATGCATACGTGCTGACGGCAACGATTCATTCATCAGAGTTGAATTGGATTCGGTGAATTCAATGAACTGGTTGGATGTGGCAAACTAGTCGGTCTGAAAATTATAGCAGTTGAAATAGCGATGTGTGCAGCTGTATCATTCTTTCGATTTATTTGTTGGATACCTAAAAAAGGATGTAACATAGAGAAAATGTTCGTATAACATGGGTTCCGATTGTTTACAGTTTCAGATTAATCCTCATTTATTTTTGTGATACAATAATAAAAAGCTGTTTCGTTGAAAGATAGAATAAAGATATTCAAACGAAAGATACGAAGTATTATTATTTCTAGTGTCTATATTCACTATTTCATGTTATACAAGCAGTAGAAGTGAAAGTTGAATATCATTATTCTGTGCACAAATTGACCAAATCTCTTATCTCCTTCGAAAGGAAAATCTTGTCTTGCCTCGTTCGGGACATGACAAGGCCACCATCTCAATAGTTCTCTATAAATATAATCACTTTTCTGCTTGAGATCTCTTCAAGAAAAAGTTCCAGGTATCTGTTGATTCGTATATAAAGATTTTGGTAGAGGTCCAATTGACCTATAGGACCTAGTATTGAAAAAATCAACTCTCTTGATAGAATATGGGAATATCCACTGAGAAAAGACGATGAAACAAGTTGTGAAAACGATATGGTATCGGATATGGTGATTGAAAATATACGCCTTCGTTGGTTTTATTGGGAAAAAAGGGGAACTATGCCTTTTCTGCCTATATATATATATATATATATATATATATATATATATATATATATATGATCGGCTAGGCTTCCGCGGTCAGAAATGTGCTGGCTGGAACTTCCGGTTGATCCGCGTCTGGAAAGATTTACTTGTCTACGTTTCGACTCCCATTTCGGAGCCATTTTCAAGACTTAGTGACCTTGCGTCTAGGTCTGAGTTGTCTCACTAGCTGGCTATCATCACTGGAGAACGAGGATAGAAGGTTGGTGGGATTTAAGGGTTCATTAGTAGTTGTGGCAGGATCAGGGATCGGACGGTCGATGGGAGGTTCGAACGGATTAGTTCCCAAGTCGGAGTGAATAGAAGTATGTCGGACCGAAAGTGGTTTCCAGGTATTGAGGAGTCTTTGAGAATCGTCGCGTTTATTGAGACAGTTGGGACGTTTTTCGATTTCAATGGCTTCACGGGTAATTCTGGTTTGGAGGGTTTTGGCTGTGGCAACGGTTTTGGTGTTTTTGAAATCTATTTTGTGGCCTGTTTCTAAATGATGTTGGAATAATGCTGAGTTTGTGTAAGAATTACGGACTGCTCGTTCGTGTTCATATGCTCTACAGGACACTCGTCGGTTGGTCTGGCCGATGTATGTTCTGGGACAGTTAGAGCATGGTATTTCATATATTCCTTGGGTTTCATTGGGGATTGTGTCTTTGGGTGTTCGAAGGTAGGTGGATATTTGGTTGTTAGCTGTGAAAGTGGTTTTGATGTCATGTCGTGTCAGAATTCGACTTATTTTATCAGTAACACCATGAATATATGGAACAAAGTTGTTTTTTTTTTCTATATCAGGGCTTCGGTCTGAAGAAAAAGATTACTCTTTTTAGCTACCCGAGCTTTCGCTAATTTTTATTAGCTTTTTCGAGGGCTACAATATAAAATGGATATCAAAAAGTATAAATATAAAAATAGAAGGTACATACTTGTGCTATTTGAGGTTTTTTTTGTGAATGAAATGTAAAGATAAATTTACACATCCCATGTTTTATCTTTACATTTCATTCACAAAAAAAAACTCAAATAGCACAAGTATGTACCTTCTATTTTTATATTTATACTTTTTGATGTCCATTTTATATTGTAGCCCTCGAAAAAGCTAATAAAAATTAGCCATGGTAACGAGAAACAAAATACGCATTTCATTTGTCGAAAACCATTGGTGTGAAATTTTCAATAGAATTGCAATTTTTGGTACGTTGTGTCAAAATGTGACACTGGCATGACTAATTCATCAAAATCCCTATCAAGTGTTGATATGACACAACCTTCTTCAGCTGAGAAATAATATTTTATTTCTGCACGAAAATCACCTGAAATGAATGATCTGATTCACTAGTATTTCTACAAATAAACATTCGTAGACGACCTCACATAAAGTACTTTCGATCAGACATTGTTTTTCCGATAACGACCGTTTTTCGAACCTCAAATTTTTAATAGCTGTGAATATTCGTATCATACACCCACATATTGCTATGGTCGATGGGACCTAATAGTATATGAACACTGATAAAAGCACCACGCCAATAACACTGACCATAAAAACGGGACACCAACTAAGTTACAAAGGTCACGTAGTCATTTTAGTGCAAGGTTTACCCTCTACGATGCTGGGATTCTGTTTCATATTGTTTATTTTCCTTTCTGCTATGGAATATCTTTCGAAATTATCAGGGTATCTGACCAACAGGGGTCCAGGATTGTTCATTTTCCTCATTAAACGGATCATTTGAAAAACAGTAGTAATCAGATACCTACTGTATAGAACTTTTCTGGGATATCGAATAATGTAAAAATTATAAAATCATGTTCGCTGCTCATTTCATCTCTTTCTAGACTGAATAGGTTCTACTGTTGCGTCTCTAACGAACCTTTATCGAGCGAAGTTCCACTTCGAGATGCAAGGTGGCTCTGCTGCATATAGCCATGGATTACGAACTTGCGACAAAAGAACAGAAGAACTTTTTCTACCGCTCAACATGTTCAATTATTATTGAGGTCAAGTGAGTTATTTGGAAGGCAAAATAATAAAATATTATAATTTTATTTCATTAAATGACCTGCGTCAATCAATGTAGGTATGTTTATACGTTGCGAAGTAGAACAATATTTTGTCACAGAATTGTCAACAACTTGCTGTTGATCTGTTTGAGAACGGAGAAAATATTTTTTGAACAATTTGCAGGTTTATATTTCGTCCGTACATTGAAACTTCTTTTGTCAGTATATTTATGTATTTCATTTTTCAAAATGAAGCCTCGTTTTTGATTTGCTGTTAACTCCTGTCCAAATATTTGTTGGAGATATAAAGAGACTTATTTCAAACGAAATAAAATATCAAAATACCATAATCAACATGAAATGCAAGCAACCTCTACCAAGAGGTCATCTGAATAAAACTTCTTCTAGAATTAAATTACCTTAACATCAAACTGATATTTTTGCACTCAATGCCCATTCAGCTAACAAGGTGACAATACCCTTTCAAATATCATAGAATGCGATGTCCGCAGTTCAGCATAGTTTTGTAGGAATCTCGTACAGTGCATTGAGTAACCCATGCACTTGTCTGCATGAAAGGCGTGCAATGTTTTACTGATGTTCGGGTCATTTCAATCACCATTTGAGCTGCACGGTTTGACATCAACACAATTTCATTTCATATCCTCGATTCAGCACTCATTCCACTTCTGATATCAAAGAGACTACTATATTGACGGATCGAAGTGAAAGAATAATATTTTTATATTATTATTATATATACAATATATTATATTATATATATATATATATAATTATTGTTTACAAGGCACCTGCAAACAAACCACTTGGAATTACGCTTTAGAACGAAAAAAAACCGTAACGCACTTAGCCGATTGAACTACAGAGAGAAGTTGTTTTTCAATTTGGCGAGACTCTAACCTATAATATCCTAATTTGAATATCAAAATAAGAAGAATCCTTCGCCTGAATCTGATAAAACGAATCGCATTTGCAGGAATCGGCACTTCAATCTGGCGCTGAAAAGGGTCTTGATTTCTCTAAGGAGTTTATCCTGGTCAAAGGAACTGATAACTATTCTGTCCATTCTACTCAACCTTGGTATAGGGTGAGTCAGATCACACATTGGTATTCGTGTTTGACGATGCAACTAAAACGGGGATATTTTTCAATGAAGATTTTTTTCATAGCATATTATCTTTTTCGTTATTTCATTCTTGTTGCGGAAACTGGTGCCAGTTTGTTATTTTTAATTTTCGTCGTATCTAAAAATGGCATCAGGCGACTATATGCTTAAATTAGAACGCCACCTACGAGAATAATGAAAAACGCACACCTATGTGCACTGATATAGCTGAAAAGATGGTTCTACTTGTTGTCCAAATCGAAATTGAAGAGTAAACAACTCCATAAGAAATTACACCAGGTGCAGTTGCAAAGTGCAAGTAATTCTGGTGTTTACTATTGAAAACTGCTGACATTGCCTACTTACACGAAGATTTTGACGCATAATGTAAGTAGTTTTATGCCAAAGTTTTTTTCTCTTTTCTTATTTGTTGCTTTAGCCATACAGTCCATTCAACATATTTCGGAAACCTTTCTGATCAATTCAAAACGAAGTTCCTCAAAGAACGCATGCTGAATGTTCTAGTGGACGTTCGGTAACATATTGATTTATTGCTTCAAACATTAAAAACATCCTCTAGGTACATTTTCTCCCAGATACGAAGGTTGGGCTTTGACTTGGATAGTATCTGGATAGTAGGGAGGAAAGGTAGAGTAGAAGCTCATCAAAAATCGAAGATAAAAAGGCCACAGGGTGTTGAAAACTGGTTGGTATAACCAACTAGGCTATACACATATTGATTGATGTGTATTCAGTATGTGAAATAAAGAATATCCACTGCTATATAACGCGTATAAGGAGGGTCATTAACCAATTTGTTCAATTGGTTTGCACTTAGATTCATGCAAGCAACGTCCTCATAGTCAATTATAGTGAAAACAGTGAGAGAAACAGTTACGTTTTCGTTTTCAATGGCAATGAATTCTTCAGAAGATTGGGCTTATGTAGAGTGCAATAAAATATAACTTGTTACTCGTAATAATAAGCTGTTTTTTTCATGAAAGAGTCTGGTCCCAGATTCCTCAGTGTTATAGCGAAAGGAGTTCCACCACCATCGATGAGATTCAGTAATCCTTATTACCCAATATGATAGACCGAATTGGGATTGGATTCCAAACAAGGTCTATTTCTGAAGAGGAATAAGATATTTGTAAAATATCCCCATTTATTTCCAAGATATTTTCGCCAAGTTCCTCAGTGGATGTGGTTGGTTAATGATGATATATATAGGGGCAAAAGCAGTGATCCCAATACACTTCCCTGAGGAACCCCATTCTTTGTTTTCAGCCAACCTTAGTGGTTATTAATCACAATGATATCCGCCTATTGAAAAATGAGAAAATCCGCGCAGATCTGCTAGTAAGGTCGAAGTCGATCATATCGATACGTTTTACTGAAACCCAAAAGTACTATGATTGTTAACTGGTTATTATCCACTGCATTACTTTAAGCCTTGGTTATATTTTTTTTTATTCAATTCGGAGTAGGTTGTGTCGAAAATCAACACTAGGTATAGCTAATAAACGATGAGATTGGAACCTTTGGTTCAGGAGAAGAAAATTGATATTGAGAGTATCAAATTTCTTCTCCTGAAGATGCTAACCTAGTTAGCGAAACGCGCGTCTAGTGCAAAAATATCTGTTTGGTGATAGGTTTATTGATCTCTAAGAAAAGTTTCAACTAGGTATAGCTATGATGAACGAATGAGTCATGCCAGTATCACATTTTGACACTACGTACAAAAATTGCAATTTCTTCAAAAATTTTCCAAAATAGGCTTGAAAAAGAAGGTATACGCATTTTTCAATAAATCGTTGATTAAATATCCAAATTTATGAAAATACGATACGTAACTGATGGAAAAAGTTCTCAAATTTTCATTTTTTTTTCAAATTTTGCAGTTACGCATCGGGGCTGATATATCAATTTGCTCAAAGAACAGATATACTAAGAACTCAAAATTTTTCCGTTTCATTTCAAGAGGGAGAAAACCCAAACGATGGATTCCAGAACATTTCTTCCTCCTCAACAAACATTCTAACAATATTTGCAATCATCTTTGCCTAAGCGAAAACAAGAACCTCAGAAACTTTCCTCCCAAAAAAGTGTAGTAGTCGAAAGAATACGCCTGGGTAGGTTTAGCTTCGAACAGTAATGTCGAAGTAGCCACTGAAGTTGAGAGTACCTTGCCTACAAAACCCCTGTTTGAATTATGCACTATCACGGAAGACAAGATTGAATAGCGTTGTATGACATCAACTCAAAAGCTGTTGGAGGCAACTGAAATGGAATTGAACTTCTCGCCCATCACAAACAGGATTTTGCCGTCCTTAACCCACATTCACACTTTTTTATAGTATTAGAATATTACCAATCACGTGAATGACTTTAATGATTTAGGCCCTATATTGATTCTCCTTGAGTTTTCAAAAGATTTAAAGTACCTGATTTATAATCATGTCATCTAATACAATCTCTTCACATCTCTCTGGAAAATAACCAATGGTAAATAATGCAGTGGATAATCATCAGCTAACAATCTTAGTACTTTTAGATTTCAGTAAAACTTATCGATATGATCGACTTCGACCTTACTAGCAAATCTGTGCGGATCTCATTTTTCAATGGGCTGATATCATTGTGAATGATATCCACTCAGGTTGGTGAAAACGAAGAATGGGTTTCCTCAGGGAAGCGTATTGGGATCTTTTTTTTGCCACTATATATTTCATCATCAACCAACCATCGCCGCGGATGAACTTTATTCTGGGAATAAATGAGGATATCTCACAAATATCTAATGTCTCTTCAGAAATAGACCTTGTTATGAATCCCATCCAAATTCGGTCTATCATATTGGGTAATAAGGATTACTGAATCTCATCGATGGTGGTGGAACTCCTTTCGCCATAACACTGAGGAATCTGAGAATAATCATAGACCAGACTCCTTCTTGGAAGAAACAGCTCACTAATGCGAGTAACAAGTTTCATTTTATAACACTCTACATTAGCCAAATCTTCTTGAGACTTTATTGCCATAAAAAACGAGAACGTAACTGTTTCTGACGTTCATTCACAATAATCGACTATGAGGACTTTGCATGAATCTAACTGCAAACCAATTGAACAAATTTGTTAATGATCCTTGTCATACGCGTAATATAGCATTGGATATTTTTTATTTTACATACAGAATACGTTTATCAATATGTGTATATCAATCGAGATATCAATAGGTTTTACCAACCAGTTTTCAACATCCTGTGGTGCTTCAATATTGGTCTTTTCATCTTCAATTTTAGATAAGCTCCTACCTACTCTACCTCTCCTTCCTACTATCCAGATATGCAAAAAGAAGTCACGCCATTTTCATTTTCTTTTTCAATTAAAAAATTGATGTTTATTCAATTTTTTCACAATTTTGGTGTATTGGGCTGTAGCTACATGCATGCCATTTACATTCATGACTTGAAATAAGGTGAATTCATGAATTTCAAAATAGCATGCAAAAACAAGTCACCTAAATTTGCTCAGTGTTTTTGCAACTTTCGTCACGCATGCCTCTATTTTGCAACGCCCTGGTGTGCATGCCAAATTTTCTTCTATTCAATAATGGTACGAATTAAGTATTTTTTCAATGGCATGCAGTTTGGAATCACGGAAAATTGGTGTTAGAATTTCACAGAATTTTCCGGAAATTTTTCACCGTTGGTCCTACGGGGGGTGCATGCCAATTTTCCCATAGTATTTTTATTACAAAAACTTCAATTCTTCACATCGGCATGCAATTTGAAAACACGGAATTTTCCTAAATTTTTTTTTAGCTTTTCACAACCCTTTGATCATCTTGGGCCGCTGCGGGGTGCATGCCATCAATTATTAGAGCTTCAATTAGTTTGAACTTCCGTATATTACAATGGCATGCAGTGAAATATCACGGAAAAAAACGAAAATTCGCTACAGAAAGAAAAGCGTTTTTCCTTATGAAGAGGACGCGCGGGGGGGCTAAAAACCCGACTATCTTTGATATTTTAGGGTTACTTATCAAGCCTTAAAAAGGCATGCACGAAAAAATGGTGGAACGTCACCTGTCATGACCTCCCGGTCTAATACTGTCTAACTAAGTCAAAGCCAAATCTTCAAATCTGGAAGAAAATGAACCTAGAGGATGTTTTATTTGTTAGCGGCAACAAATCGATATGTTGCCAAACTTCCACGAGAACATTTGGCATGCATTCTTTGAAAAACATTGTTTAGAATTGACCAGAAAGGAAGTTTCCGAAATATATATTGGATGAGCTGTGTGAATGAAGCAACAAAAAAGACAAGAGAAAACAAACTTTGGCATAAGACTACTTACATTATGCGGCAAAATCTTCATGTGAGTAGACAATGATAGCAGTCTTCAATGGTAAACACCAGAATTACTTGCACTTTGAAACTGCACCTGATGTGATTTCATATGGAGTTGTAAACTCTTCAATTTTGGAGAGTACAACAGGACCATCTTTTCAGCTAGATCAGTGCACATGTGCACATATAGGTGGCGTTCTAATCAAAGGATATAATCGCCTAATGCCATTACTAGATACGGCGAAAATTAAAAATAACAAACTGTCACCAGTTTCCGAAACAAGAATGAAATAACGAAAAAAATTATATGCTATGGAAAAAATCTGCATCGAAAAATAATTTCGTTCTAGTTTCATCGTCAAACCCGAATACCAATGTGCGATCTGACCCACTCTATACAAAGGTCGAGTAGAATGGACAGAATAGTTATCAGTTCCTTTGACCAGGATAAACTCCTTAGAGAAATCAAGACCCTTCTCAGTGCCACATTGGAGTGCCCGTTCCTGCAAATGCGATTCGATTTATCAGATTCAGGCGAAGGTTTCTTGTTATTTCGATATTCAAATTGGGACATTAGAGTTTAGAGTTTCGCCAAATCGAAAAACAACTTTTCTCCGAAGTTCAATCAGCTAAGTGCGCTACGGTTTTTTTCGTTCGAAAACAACCTTCTTCCAAGTGGTTTGCAGGTGCCTCATAGACAATGGAGACAAGGACAGAAGAGTACTACTTGTTATTATGCTTTCACTTCGATTCGTCAATATAGTAGTGTCTCTTTGATATCAGAAGTGGGATGAGTGCTGAATCGAAATGAAATTGTGATGATATCAAACTGTGTAGCTCAGATGGAGATTGAACTGAACCGAACATCAGTGAAACATTGAACCGCTTTCATACAAACAAGTGCATGGGTTACTGAATGCACTGTACGAGATTCCTACAAAACGATGCTGATACTGCGGACATTGCATCCTATGTTGAGCATTGAATTTGTTATTTAACCCTTCTCGCACAGCCTAATCTCGATAGGGAATATTTTGAAAGGGTATCGTGAATGTTTGTGACCGCATTCTCGATGTTAGTATTTGAGGTATTAACAGAGAGTATCCAAATGGAAATTGGAATTGGTTGAAAGGAGTAGGGAATGAGTAGTGGGGAATGTCAAAAGGAGGTGGTAAACAGGAACAAGAATGATTTTGCGGAACTCTTGTCGGAATTTAACGTAGAGTATTCCTTGGTAGAATTGTAATCTCGTTAGTGTAGGATTCAACGATTATTAAAGTTTTATGTCAAGGATGCAATAATAAACTCGAGCATAAAATTTGATCTAATGCAGAAAATAGAGAAGAGATTGAAATTTCCTTAGTTACAGGATGATTTTTGACTGACCAAAGGCAGGGTTTCTGTGATATTGTCTTGGCACGAAGCATCTAGGTTTCGATGGATTGCAAAGTATTTCCAATCTTCGAATAGTCATCGATATAGTAAAAATTCTGAAATTCCAATGGGAGAGTTGTGTATGAATAGCAGATTCTATCAACCTGAAAGTCCAATAATATAAGGTTTGAAAAAGTCGTTACTAGGAAAAAACAGCAGAACTTGTTTCTACAAAACCTACAAACTACCCAATCCTCCCCAGAAGATAGTGATGCAGTTGCCACAATGAGCATAGTATAATATTCACCTCAAATAATGGCTGAACTACTATCAGACGGAAATTCAGAACGTGCTAAAACACTTACCAAGATTAGATGAAAGCAGACGTTCTACAGTAATTTCATTTGTTCAGGTACATTCTGATTTAGATTTTTCATGTAGTAAGATATTTGAAAATTCAAAACTGACATTATTTCATAAGTCTTAGAGTATTAGGGCTTTGCACTTACCATGAATTTACTCCATTTCAGAACAATATATGAAATGTTTCGAACATTTGTACATGTACTTTGGTCCTATGGCATGAAGAAATATTTTATTTATACGCATACCAAGTTTCAAATCATCCACCCAATCGGGATATGAGGACAATATCACATATGAAAAAATATTTACAATGAACTGGTCTATCGGAAGTCTGAATAGTCTTGAAAAACTATTGTAAGCAAGATGCATAAAAATCCTGATGAATAAACTTAGATGCTATTACAATGTTGATGTTTTCGTCAGAAAGACTAGAACAACGGCTAACTAGATAACAGAAATTGGCGGAACTTTACATTACTGGAATCTGAAAATGACGGAAATCGATTCTCACAACTACTTGTAAACCTCCACAATTGATAGTCAATGCCTGTGTAAAAAGGATTTCGAACGATTTTGTCACGCCATCTGCAGCTTAACATTGCACGACAGTTTCCCACTCAAAGAGAAAAAACTTGCAGAGTTCTGCTTTTCAGTTTGGCTGAGATATTGTAAAAAGATAATGAAGCTTCAAAATAGAGCTGACGATAGAACTTTATGAAGGAAATGAAAGTTAAGGCATTAAAATAATGTTTAAAACATGAACGATCTACGACATGGACAAAACATTCTTTCTGAAAATATTGCCATCTTCTGACATTATGCTAGAATAATCAAGAAAATAAGGAATTCAATCTATGACGTCCGTGACTTGGAAATGAAATCACCATACACTGTCCATCCATCACTCAGACAAGGCTGCTCGTACAGAGTCTTTGGTCTTTTTTGTGGACTGTAGGGATACATATTAGCAGTTTCTACAGTAGTATCAGTACTAGACTTTTAAAAATTTCAAACTTCAAAATAACGTATACGTACACACCACAAACTTCAAAACGTAACTGACTACTCCGACACTGTAGCACGAATTCCACAAGTCGATTGCATTCAATTTCGATTGGCCATCGTAAGGAGGAATGTTTATTCGACCCAATAGAATAAAATGTATGTGGTAATCCTGCTTCAATCACGCGTTGATCACGCAACTATCGTTGTTTTTTGGGTAACTCTCTTCATTGGATGGATATAGTAAAGTGCTGTACCTGTAGTATCCATCCCTTCAAATGATATTGCCACATGGTTGACAGAATATAACTCTATAAACAACGACAATGATCTCACAAGGGATTGTGATCGTGAGAGATCGTCAGTGACTGATGGGTACGAACGAGCACTCACCTCGGCCTACCGGAGACCACCCCTCACTCAACCTCACCCAGCATACATTCCCGAGAACGGGATATCTGTTCGGCGTCCAACCGACCCTTTCCCAGCCGCCCCCCGCCTCCGAACGTGTGTGCATGAAGTGTGCTGCGATTTGAATCGGTTCCCTGGCGGAATCTGCCTTTTTAGCTCGACGACCTAGCGTCACTCGCAATATGTTACGTGTCTGTGCCGAACGGGATTCGCTCTGTTGTTACAGAGTAGTAAGTAGTTCCGGCACACGGCCGCCGTCGCAGCCAGCAGCAACGGGACGACTCTGGAGAGGGCCATATGGGATTTGTTGAAATTTGGTTGGCAAATGACGAAAGGCTTATAAAATACTGTTTGTAAGTCGTTGTTTTGTGCTGGATGAATGTTTCCTTCCTAGCTTTCGAGTTGGTACCCACCACAATCTGAACAAAAAATTTAAAATCAATAATGGAATCTATACGAGTGTAGATGAGCAGCTTCCCAAACTACCCAAAAAAGCTACACGAACACGTCTTATCAGTCAGCAACTTCTCGTATACCGACAGATTTGCCCATCACAAAAGATCCAACATAATTAACACATATTTCTTAACCTCTGCCTTCAAACCCCTATCGAGGAGCTGTCACAAGTCTAATATTTCCTTCCGAAAAACAAAAATTCGAAGAATCATTCACGTCAATGAAATTAACGCTGCCTTGGTGAAAAATAATAGAACATGAACTTAATGGAATTCAATTCTTGGAAACCCCTGGCATGTCCCTTTTCAAGGAAACTATCATCATCGATTATTCAGATGTCAGGAGGAATAACGATCAGTAATAATCTTTCATGGAAAAACCATGTGATATCGATAGCTAAATATGCTTTCCAGAAACTTGGATTTCTATTTCGTGCGAAGAAATAATATAGTTGCAATATAGTTCTCATGTATGGAATTCGGCACCAAAACATTCATTGAAGCTTCTCGATTCTTTTCAGAGAAGAGCAATCCGTCTTGTTGGTGATTTTTCGTTCACAGACTCGCCCACTTCATTGAAGCATCGTAGAAGGGTCGGAGACTTGTGTCACTTCTACTGATTCAGTTTGGTATCTTTGAAAATTATTTCAACTTCACCAAACAACATAGCTTATCCTTATTCAGAAAGAGTAGCAATTGTCAGCTTTGATTTCCAAAAAATTGTTCCGCTAGACTCACTGCTGCCAAGTTAGTTAGGGAATTTGTCGATACCTGATTCGTCTGTGATGTGAAACACCTAACAGAAGAGGAAACTTCAGTGCATAATTATTAACGTTTCGGAGACAGAATCTGTTTCCGTTATCGAAACTTTTTCACAATAGATACTTCAATTATATGTAAAGTTTTTGGAAAATATGTCGAAGATAGGAGATTTCACATGGTATTTTTCCATTCAAGAGCGGCAGCTAGGTGCGGTTTATATCAAACGAACTAGTGGAGATGCAAATATCCTTAGACAGCACGATAAAAGCACATTCTTCCTCATTTTCTGTTTCCTCCATTGCTCTTCCTTGCCATCATTTGAGTGACATTTCATTCCAATACGTGATCTTCATCGGTAATGAGAATGTGTTCTGATATTTGGTACATCAAAAACAAAAAGATTGATGGAACCATAGCCAAATTGTAAATAATAGAATATTTGGAATTATAATTGATTATTCTATTCGAACTCCAAATCATTTTGAAGATTCGATAAAAAATTCTATTATCTCAGCTTTCCTTCATGATACATTTGTTTTATTGGCCGATATCATATTTCCATAATGATCATTGTCAATGATATTCATAAAACCAATGCGAAAAATTGTTTGAATTCATTTCATCATAATAGTCACTAATCAAGGTTTTTGGGGAAGCAAAAATTTTTGCATTTTGAATGAACCCTTATCCATTGTCAGCATAGTATAATGGGCCTTAAAATATTTTGATGGAACTTGTGCATACTTGTTTATGATCTCGTATATCATGACAAAGATATGTTTTCTATAGACACATCTTAAATGCCACTTTGATAGTGTTGGTTTTTCATCGAAGATCGTGTACGATAATTTGCTTCAAAATGATTTGTTTCAAAAACGCAGTATACTATAATACTATGTTTGAAGTATTCACCAAAACACAAAGCTGTTATTTTCAAATCACAGTTTTCAATTGATGAACATAGAATTAACGGTGGCAACACTGTCAAGCTCTATCATTTTATTTCGATGAGGATTTGATGA
This sequence comes from Zygogramma bicolorata, assembly GCA_032362365.1. Lineage (NCBI taxonomy): Eukaryota > Metazoa > Arthropoda > Insecta > Coleoptera > Chrysomelidae > Zygogramma > Zygogramma bicolorata. The sequence continues at coordinate 158,015 of JAVJAQ010001055.1, forward strand.
GGTTTCGAAGAGTTTGTCTAGTTTAGACATTGACAGGTCGAAAAAATACAACTCATGTAGGATCAATGAATGACGATATGTAAGAATAGCAATGACATTTATACCAGTTTATGGTGGAAAAGAGCTGGCGATAATTTAACCAAGATTTTTTTTAGAGAAATGTAGTTAATCCTTGAAACTGAAATTATTGGTAAAACTGTATACCTTCACCAATTCAAATAAAATTAAAATCTCTGTGTGAGCACAATTAGCCGAATCTTTCCTTTCCAAGAAAAATTGAACTCATTAGATTGAAAACAAAACACATAAAAGACACAATTTCAGCAAATCCTGTAAGTTCATTTCAGATGCCGGTATACCATTCCCCACGAAAGAAATTGTTAAATTCACGTTGAAATGTCATTCGAGAGGTCGATAAAACGTATCTTCGATGGAAATATTTACTGTATATTCCTTTATTATCGGAAACTCGATCGTTTATTATATTCATCATCTCAAAAATCAAATCAGTTCAGGAGAAGCCATTCTTCGCTTTACGACTTCCCATAAAACGAAATAAAAATCAATGTCATAACACGAGATATCAATCCTGTCGGAGTCGTAAACATCCCGGCTCGTCTATTTTATTAGAACAAAAATGCCGCAATTATTTTCCGATGCACTAAAAGTTTTAATGCTTTCGTGCTCGGAATGGTTGTACGTTACGGTACAACTCGACATTCCCGAGTAATGAAACTTTATCGATTGCCCATTGAGCATAATCAATCGCTGAATAATACATAGCTGTTGGTGCTCAGTCTCAATCGCGGTATCATAAATTGCTAAAACCCAACTTCGTTGAAATGTTTTTATTTTTCGATGTTGTCCTTCATGATTATTAACACGAAATGAACGATACTCCCTCTGGTGTCGATTCTTCCAACTAGAGAAGAATACATTTCATCTCATATTCAAGAGATTTTCTTATTTTTCCAATATAAAATGAACTTATATGGAGATTGAACTAGGACTGAATGAGTATATAGATGGACGAAAATCATGTATAAATCTAATTATTTGTTCATTTCACTCTGAAGGTGCATCCAAATTTCGCTTTTTTCCTAACCAAAAATACTATCCCTAATATCGTATTCATATTTCAGTAGGTTCATGTTTTCATAGAGGAAAAGATGGAACATTACATATAGTTTTTGAGGCCTCGAGGAGGGACTGGTGGGGAGTAAACACTCTAAATTCTAAATTATTGAATAACCCGTTTCAATGAACTAGTGCGTATTCATATTTTTGAACATGTTTTTATAGAAGAAAAGAACCCTGATGGCTCTTTACATATAGTTTGTAATGACGTGGATAACCTCAGGCTGGTCGAATTTCCAATATTGAATTCATTAGATCTTTGATAAGTTCCAATGGACTGAATGATTTAGACTATAGTATTCCGAACCGAACCAATAGCACTCATAGCCAGCTATTCTTTGATGTCGGGAGTGTCTTCTTCTGCCCAATAAACTTCGAATATTTTTTTCATGAACGAATGTACAGAATCTTCCAGGGTTTGGGCCTAGACGACTGTATGTATTTTAGATCATTACTTTTGACAAGAGCGAACTTTCCATCGCTTTTTCTGGATTTTAGATTATATAACTATCTGAACAATTGCTCAAATCCCTCCTTTTCTCCTACTTCAAATCGGCATAATGCACATTCTGGAATATTGTTTCTATTGGTTGGTTGTTTTCAAGAGCGGTTGGAACAGAAATACACTGATCAGTATTCAATTTCAATTGCCAACGTTTCGGCGATCGATTTCTGCCATCCTCTGGGATACAAAGATGGATAAGATTGTACATACCTAAAGTCGAGCCTAAAGTATTACCAGACAAACTCCTGTGCAATACCACCAGTGAGTTTACTTTCCCATTTGTTTCAGAAAGCACTGGTTAGTAGATTCAAAACCGATATTTTTCAGTTGAAATTACGAAAAGATTTACAATTAAGAGACTATGGTTTGAAATTGTTTTCATTCAATCGATGATGACCTGAGGACGCCCTTATGTCTCAGCAATTGATCTGTTGAAGTTTTAGCAACAGATTTTTTTAGCGTATTTAATAATTATTTCTTGTATTTTTCACATATTTCAATCTGTTCTGTATGATTTGTTTATTTTTTTTTTCTGACGTATCGAAAACGTGTTTGTAATCTGGTCAAATAAACCTATGCCATTCTTTGGTGCAGATGGTAGTACCCGTAGAGGAGAACCGCCATCTGCTAGGGTTTGACACGATTACTCAAACTTTGGCCCTGATAATAAAAAGATGAAGAAGATATCTAACAACGTGCGACGGTCAACAATTGACATTTTTCGAAGATTCGACATCAAATCTTTGACAGAGGTCTATTACGACAATTGTCAACAACAAATATTTGCATAGGCAAATATATATATATATATATATATATATATATATATATATATATATATATATATATATATATATATATATTGGTCGTAAACAATTAACGCAGCAACCTTCCTTGCCCTTCTACACTTGTAAAGATCGCAGTATTAATTCAGATTCCTTTACATTTTGGTTAAGTAAAAACCCAGAAAATACGGAAAAAATATTTATCCACCTCCAAAAAATGACTTTCAAACAATTGAATAACATAATTTTGAAGTTGAAAAATCCATCAGGCTAAATAAAAGTCACTGCAAAGATAAACAGCAGTTTCGTATAACGAAATAGTATTAGAAAATAATTTATTGATTCCAAAAAAAATATTGACCACGTGGTAGATCATGTTTGTCTACCGCATATCATTTATCACCACGAAAGACTAAACGATGGGCTATTCTTTGATAATCATGAAATGAAAAAGGCATATTCATTTCACTCACAATGATTGCATTGAAATAACAGTCCGAGTAACAGTCATAAACCGATAGTAATCGTGTAATTTCCGTATACTTCGACATACAATAGTAATCAATGTTCCGGAAAATTCACTATGAAAACTTCCACTGATATATAAACTGATATTTTTGCACTAGACGCACGTTTCGCTTACAAGGTAAGCGTCTTCAGGAGAAAAAAATTAATATCACAAAAGATACCAACGTTTTTAGCGAAACGCGCGTCGAGGGCAAAAAAGTATCAGTTTGTTGTTAGGGTAATTGATCTCTAGTAGTCCAAGATCCCAGAGCAATCAGACATAACTTATTTTCACACGGATGAAACCTGAAATTTGCAGTAGCGTCTTGTGTGCCTTGAATACCTACGCGCTTTGTGGAACTTGCCGAGTGACACCTGGGCAGGTACCAGGTGAGAAAGGTAACTAAAAATAAGAATTATTTTACTTAAATTCACATGGCTGATTTTTATATATGTCATGTAGAATATTATTTTAAAGTAATATCATAAGTGTCAGACACTTTTGATGGAGCAGAGCTTTTAAAAGACGCTTTTAAGCTACCCAAAAAATAAATGAACTTTACTTATTTTTACATGTCTGATTTTTTAATATGTTATTGAAGTATTTATTTGAAAGTTATATTCAATCATTAAGACAAATTAGAGTGACCAAACATCCCCTAAGACAAAAATTATTCAGCCAGAAGTATGAGGGCGAGAGTACTATGCATGCGCTTCAGAGTGAATGAGACGTCCATAATAACTCGGTTTCCCTTCTCAAACTCACCATCTGTTTCAATTTACTGTGTAGGTGCTGTTTGTGTGTGATATAACTTATAGTATACAGTATAGTTAGTGTTGTTTTTTAAGGCACAATTGTGCCAAAAGGGGCACTATGGTAAGCACTTTGAGAAATTGGTCGAAAACGGGCACAATTTTAAGATTCCGTATTTTCGTGGTTCCGTGGTCATTTTCACTTGTCTAAATTCTCACTTTTCATTTCATTTTCCTCAACAATCCTGTTTCCTGTTAGTATGAAATTTAAAAATTATGATTTCTATGCAATATATACATGATTTCTCAACGTTCAGATTGGTAAACATTAAAAAATGGAGCTTCATGTAGTATTTGATATGCAATTGATGGAATTCCGCAGGTTTCTGGGGCCAAAATTGCCTCCTTGGGGGCTTTGGACAAACCGTCTACTTTTTGCGAGGACAAACGCTAACTCGAATGTGACTCAAGTGACAATTTTTCATATTTATAATATATTATTGAATATAATTATATTTTTACGATGCAGAAAAACTCAAAGTCGTCTCCACAATTTAATATTTGAAAGGTGTTCAGTACGGTGATTCAGTACATGTTTCGAAGCTACATAGGATCATCATCAGCTGAATTTACATTTAATTCTACAATAAAGGAAGAGTAATATAATTTTAGTTGATGAATGGAGTATAAAATTTACTTACATGGAGATGAAAAAAATAGCAAATTCACATGGTGAAGTTCAAAAGGACATAAAAAATTTGGTAGTGACAATTATGATTAATTTGATATTAGGGGAATTTGGGACATCCCTAACACCATAAATACATTAAAGATTGGGGGGCTTGGAGCCCTTATGCCCAATATGCAATATTAGAAAAATAACCTAACCCAACCAAATTTGCAAAAAGTAGACGGTTTGTCCAAAGCCCCAAAGGAGGCAATTTTGGCCCCAGAAACCTGCGGAATTCCATCAATTGCATATCAAATACTACATGAAGCTCCATTTTTTAATGTTTACCAATCTGAACGTTGAGAAATCATGTATATATTGCATAGAAATCATAATTTTTAAATTTCATACTAACAGGAAACAGGATTGTTGAGGAAAATGAAATGAAAAGTGAGAATTTAGACAAGTGAAAATGACCACGGAACCACGAAAATACGGAATCTTAGGATTGTGCCCGCTCTCGACCAATTTCTCAAAGTGCTTACCATAGTGCCCCTTTCGGCACAATTGTGCCTTAAAAAACAACACTGACTATACTGTATACTATAAGTTATATTACACACAAACAGCACATACACAGTAGATTGGAAACAGATGGTGAGTTTGAGAAGGGAAACCGAGTTATTATGGACGTCTCATTCACTCTGAAGCGCATGCATAGTACTCTCGCCCTCATACTTCTGGCTGAATAATTTTTGTCTTAGGGGATGTTTGGTCACTCTAATTTGTCTTACTGATTGAATATAACTTTTAAATAAATACTTCAATAACATATTAAAAAATCAGACATGTAAAAATAAGTAAAGTTCATTTATTTTTTGGGTAGCTTAAAAGCGTCTGATAAAAGCTCTGGTCCATCAAAAGTGTCTGACACTTATGATATTACTTTAAAATAATATTCTACATGACATATATAAAAATCAGCCATGTGAATTTAAGTAAAATAATTCTTATTTTTAGTTACCTTTCTCACCTGGTACCTGCCCAGGTGTCACTCGGCAAGTTCCACAAAGCGCGTAGGTATTCAAGGCACACGAGACGCTACTGAAAACTTCAGGTTTCATCCGTGTGAAAATAAGTTATGTCTGATTGCTCTGGGATCTTACTCTATAGGAAATGTTTCAACTTTTACACCGAAGGTTTCAATCTCATCGTTTAATTCACTCAACGTAGAGTAATATAAATGTCCCCTTACATACAGTATGAGTGTGAGTCCTTTATTTTCAATACATTAGACATACATACATTAGATCAAACCAAAGTGGAACAAGTCACTTCTTTTGAAATTTCGACAGCATTTGATATACTTATGCCGAAATCACGATCACAGTTCAATAACAAACTTTATGAACAGGATTCAGGTATTCCAATGGGCTCACGCTCTAACACTTTCAGCATGTTTATGGACAACTTGGAAATCACAATAGGAAATTCGAACCTGGGTTAAAAACATATCCATCATCCGTTTCGGGACAGATACGTGTACAATATTTTCGCCTGTTGCAAAGGAAACAACTACACGACTACTAAATGGGTTGATGACTTTCAGAAGGACATTCATGAATCCCAAAAAATACAGTCAACACTCATAAGACAGATAGAGAAATATCAATCTCTCAGATGAAGCTGAAACTGGCGGCCGTAGCTAGCGGCCGGCCAGAGAAGTACTAGCCCATTCGCCAAAAACTGGAAATATTTTCACAGCCTCGAGGAATCGAGTGGATATAAATTGAATTAACTACTCATTGACCTAAACGAATTTAGTAAGGGAGTCACAATAAACCACACATCGCAAAACGACGAAAGCGATGAATGTGGCTGAAATGGGTGGTTCTAACGGCCATAAGTAGGTGATGAAATTTTCAGAATACGCAAATCATTAGTAATGCAGTCTACTGGATCGCATCTGATTCAACAAGATAATATCGGACCGTCAACAGAAATATCATATAACGGTATAAGAAACACATCAGATTCCGATTTGATAGTTGGAACGGGTAAAGAAAGTCAACAGGGAAGCATCATTAGCGTTAACCGCGAAATCACACGTTATACGCGATAAATTCGTCTGAAAAAAACTTCGAATGGCCTTACGCAACATGAGTTTTTTATGGAATAGTCGGAATAGATATGCCAGATATGGATGGCCGCTGAATCCCACGATATATAAGTGATAAAAAAAATTCGAAGTGTTAACGTGATGATGCCGTCAAAAATTGCGTCTAACGGCCTTACGCAAAATGAGTTTCCGATGAAATATTTGGGAGGGATGGGGACAATATTGCTGAAATCAACCATAGCATTGGCCGCTGAATCCCGCGTTATATAAGTCATGAAAAAAATTTAAATTGTCAACGCGATAACTTCGTAAAAATTCCGTCTAACTGCCTTACACAAAATAAGTTTTCAATTAAATTTTTTGGAGGGATGGAGAAAGTATTGCCGAAATAAACGATAGCATCGGCCGCTGAATCCCGCGATATATAAGTGATTAAAAAAATTCGAAGTGTCAACGTGATGATGCCGTCAAAAATAGCGTCTAACGGCCTTACGCAACATAAGTTTTCGATGAAATTTTTGGGAGGGACAGGAAATATAGTGCTGAAATCAACGATACCATTGGCCGCTGAATCCCGCGATATATAAGTGATTAAAAAAATTCGAAGTGTCAACGTGATAATGTCGTCAAAAATTGCGTCTAACGGCCTTACGCAAAATAAGTTTTCGATGAAATTTTTGGGAGGGATGGGGACAATATTGCTGAAATCAACCATAGCATTGGCCGCTGAATCCCGAGTTATATAAGTGCTGAAAAAAAAAATTGTCAACCCGATAATTTCGTAAAACTCCGTCTAACTGCCTCACGCAAAATAAGTTTTCAATGAAATTTTTTGGAGGGATGGAGAAAATATTGCCGAAATAAACGATAGTATTGGCCGCTGAATCCCAAGTTATATAAGTGATGAAAGATTTTAAATTGTCAACGTGACAATTTCGTCAAAAATTCCGTCTAACGGCCTTACGCAACCTAAGTTTTCGATGAAATATTTGGGAGGGGTGCAGAAAATATTGCCGAAATCAAGGATAGGAGTGGCCGCTGAATTCCGCGTTATATAAGTGCTGAAAAAAAATTAAATTGTCAACCCGATAATTTCGAAAAAATTTCATTGAAAACTTATTTTGCGTAAGGCCGTTAGACGGAATTTTTTACGAAATTATCTCTTTGACAATTTCAATTTTTTTCAGCACATATATAACGCAGGATTCAGCGGCCAATGCTGTCGCTAATTTCGGCAATATTTTCTCCATTCCTCCAAGAAATTTAATCGAAAAATTATTTTGCGTAAGGCCGTTAGACGGAAGTTTTTACGAAATTATCGCTTTGACAATTTCAAATTTTTTCAGCATTTATATAACGCGGGATTCAGCGGCCAATGCTGTCGCTGATTCCGGCAATATTTTCTCCATTCCTTCAAGAAATTTAATCGAAAAATTATTTTGCGTAAGTCCGTTAGACGGAATTTTTTACGAAATTATCGCTTTGACAATTTCAAATTTTTTCAGCACTTATATAATGCGGGATTCAGCGGCCAATGCTGTCGCTGATTTCGGCAATATTTTCTTCATCCCTCCAAAAAATTTCATCGAAAAATTATTTTGCGTAAGGCCGTTAGACGGAATTTTTGACGAAATTATCGCGTTGACAATTTAAATTTTTTTTAGCACTTATATAACGCAGGATTCAGCGGCCAATGCTGTTGCTGATTCCGGCAATATTTTCTCCATCCCTCCAAAAAATTTAATCGAAAAATTATTTTGCGTAAGGCCGTTAGACGGAATTTTTTACGAAATTATCGCTTTGACAATTTCAAATTTTTTCAGCACTTATATAAAGCGGGATTCAGCGGCCAATGCTATCGTTGATTTCAGCACTATATGTCCTATCCTTCCCAGAAATTTCATCGAAAACTTATTTTGCGTAAGGCCGTTAGACGGAATTTTTTACGAAATTATCTCTTTGACAATTTCAATTTTTTTCAGCACTTATATAACGCAGGATTCAGCGGCCAATGCTGTCGCTGATTCCGGCAATATTTTCTCCATCCCTCCAAACAATTTAATCGACAAATTATTTTGCGTAAGGCCGTTAGACGGAATTTTTGACGAAATTATAGCGTTGACAATTTCAATTTTTTTTTAGCACTTATATAACGCAGGATTCAGCGGCCAATGCTGTCGCTGATTCCGGCAATACTTTCTCCATCCCTTCAAAAAATTTAATCGAAAAATTATTTTGCGTAAGGCCGTTAGACGGAATTTTTTACGAAATTATCGCTTTGACAATTTCAAATTTTTTCAGCACTTATATAATGCGGGATTCAGCGGCCAATGCTGTCGCTGATTTCGGCAATATTTTCTTCATCCCTCCAAAAAATTTCATCGAAAAATTATTTTGCGTAAGGCCGTTAGACGGAATTTTTGACGAAATTATCGCGTTGACAATTTAAATTTTTTTTAGCACTTATATAACGCAGGATTCAGCGGCCAATGCTGTTGCTGATTCCGGCAATATTTTCTCCATCCCTCCAAAAAATTTAATCGAAAAATTATTTTGCGTAAGGCCGTTAGACGGAATTTTTTACGAAATTATCGCTTTGACAATTTCAAATTTTTTCAGCACTTATATAACGCGGGATTCAGCGGCCAATGCTATCGTTGATTTCAGCACTATATTTCCTATCCCTCCCGAAAATTTAATCGAAAACTTATTTTGCGTAAGGCCGTCAGAAGGAATTTTTGACGAAATTAACGCGTTGACAATTTCAATTTTTTTTAGCACTTATATAAAGCGGGATTCAGCGGCCACTGCTATCGTTGATTTCAGCACTATATTTTCTGTCCCTCCCAAAAATTTCATCGAGAACTTATGTTGCGTAAGGCCGTTAGACGCATTTGTTGACGACATTATCACGTTGACACGTGCTCTATACTCGATATGACTCATATGTTGTTCATTGGCCATTCAATTAGTTTTTTCCATTGGATAAGGGCGCGGTTCCCTATTTTTGTAATATTATTCTTCGTTTCTCCGATTTTCAACAATGCAGTTGTATGTTTTTACCATACAACTGCTTTGTTCACAATTGCCACTTATTACATTTTTGGCGGATGGGCTAGTACTACTCTGGTCGACTGGCCGCTAGCTCCGGCCGCCAGATTCAGCTTCATATCTCTCAGACCTGACCATCACACCTAATTATGACAGATTCGAGTTTGATTTATCCGGAAAACCAACCTATACATATTTATATACATCAAAATCCCAAATGATTCTTTCCATTCCAAGAGTCTAAATCAGCAGCCTACAATTTGATGTTGCAGAGTGCATTCTCGTTACCTTCGCCTGCTGATAAAAGAGTAATTATCAATTATGCAGATAGGACAAAATAATGATTTCAGTGCATGCACATTTCAAAAGTTAGGAAACGGAGCCTCAAGTTTACTTACAGACTAATATTCCCCCCGGTCGAACAATCAGTTGTTGATTTTATAACCCTAACATAGTTTGGATGAAGATCAAAGACGATGGTGGGAAAAAAATGTGGAAGTTGCATCCAGGTCACATGTCAGTTTATATAATTGAATTGAATTGAATCAGACAAGATGGGGGAATCTGGACTTTATTAGCTTCGGTGTCAGGAATAGAGTAGCGTTCATGTGGGACAGTGTGGCAGAAATTTTTCAAAATGTAATGAGGAACATGAGAGATTCCCCAGACTAGGTATTTTATGTACTTCAGGTCGGTTTTTAATGCTCGTTTGATAATGTACGTATATAGGACGAAACTGCAATTAAGTTATTTGCGAATATGAGTTGATATGAAACATGGGAAGTTTAATTCTTCCATTTTCGAATGTTAATGGGTCGGACTCCCTTTCTCTATTAACTATTATTTACTCTATTTAAACCTGTTGCTAAAACCGGAAGGATGAAAATATCAATTGAGTGAGATAATCAAATCCCAAACGAAAACTTGGAACAGATATTTCGGTTAATAATGAAATAAAGGATCGATTGATCAAACGAAATAATGTGGTTGAATCGAGATATGGAATGTGAGTCAAGAAAATTTTAAATGAAGAAATAAATGGAATAATATTGTGACAAGAAAATTGGGACTTTTCCTAGAGATCAATTACCTTAACACCTAACTGATATTTTTGCATTCGACGCGCGTTTCGCTAACAAGGTAAGCATCTTCAGGAGAAGTAAATTCCGGTGAGGTGAATTGATACTCATCGTTCATTAAGAAAATTGAGAAATAAATGAAACATTATGAATAAATGTTGAAACCAAGTTTCAATAAGTTGAGTAAACTCGCGACGTTTCGATTGCTAGTATCCGCAATCGTCTTCGGGTGATGACTGATAATATTTCGAGGTGTGGTCGGTTATAAAGCCCCGATTTCCCTGTGGTGGGAGCAGGGGCGGTACCAAGAATGAGGCGAGCGGGTGCTACTACTAGAATTGTGCTGATCGTTTAGTGACTGACTAGGATTTCACATTCGAAACCTCAACTTTCTTTTCACGATATCATTTCATTTATTTCTTCATTTAAAATTTCTTCGACTAATATTCCATATTCGATATCTCGATTTTTTGTAACAATATTAGTTTCTATGATCAATCAACCCTTAATTTTATTATTGACCAAAAGATATATTTCAAGCTTTCGTTGTGGGATTTGATTTTCTCACTTGATTTCTATTTTTATCCTTCCGTTCATAGCAACAGGTTTCAATAGAGTTAATAATATAGACAATGAAGGTCCGAACCATTGCCATTCAGCAAGGAAGATTGTCAACCACATTCGAGCAAACGTCCTCCATTTTCATCAGGAAAAAATTAATTTGAGATCGTAAACAGGGTAAGTCTGGGGCAAAATCACAACTCTTTTCTGTCCCACATTTCTCTTTTTATAACGGAGATATCTCGATTCTGGGACGCCCGGTATTCCGCTTCTTTGTCGTTATAACATTTTCCCCATTATTGAGGTATGTTATCTGTCGCATTTTGATATTCTTCTAAGAATTCGATACGCCGCTCTGAGCGGATTTTTCTCCAATTCGAAAATCCGATACACCACCGGAGATGCTTCATCAGTAGAATACTCTCGGATGCGTTAATAAACGCCCCGGGGGAGTGTCGACTTTCTTTCAATTTCCGCACGTACTTCACGATAAATCGTCCTGACGAGAGCGGCTGCTCCGACAACTAATAACCGGAGAATATTGCATTTCTTCCAGCGAGATAATTAATGAGGGCCGTTAATATCCCTCGAAACAAAAAATTCAATTTTTCGATTCGATATTCGAGAGCCACCGTACTGGGTTATCGCACGGTAGAGGGTAAGGCCTCGTTAATCCATTGATAGCACAAGTTTAGACTTCTGAAGGTCGACTTTCGTCAGCTGGTTAACGGAAAGAACAATTTCAGAACAAAAAAAAACAGTTTTGAAATATTGAAAATTACTTATGAGTCGATTATGTCAAAAAGCAATCCCTCTTTCACGGTTCTCGAACGAAAAGACATTTTTGCAGAATCGATCCCAAGTATTGAATGATGTCTAGGCGAGAATAATTAGAATGGGCAAAATCAACTTGGTGGAATTGAAGCATCGTAGAAGGGTCGGAGACTTGTTCCTCTTCTATAATAATAATAATAATAATGAAATGTATTCAGTAGAATTATCAAAAATGATATTGAATAAGTCCAAGAAATACAATACAACAAGACACAAATAACAAAATTTGCAATAGCAATGTCATTAATGAGATTTGAAACGTACACATAGCTATTCAAAAATTTATAGTATCGACTTTCTTCTCCTGAAGATACTAACCTTGTTAGCGAAACGCGCGCCAAGTACAAGAATATCAGTTTGGTGTTAGGGTAATTGATCTCTAAGAAAAGTTTCAAGGAATGAGATTGAATATTATTATATTCAAGTGTAAAATTATTATTGGTTGCACATAACATATCGTTCTCAATGAGCTCCCTTGGAATGTTATTAAAATAATCTATGAAACAGTTGGACACCTCTTCAAGTTCCAGTAGCTCAGAGTTATACAGGTTTTTTTTTGCTTTATCCAGCAATTTTCGATGAATCTTTTTTTTGTACTTTAAATAGTGATTCTTAATTTCTATATCTCCATTCCAAGTGAGAAAGTACATGTCTGGATATTTTCACGGTCGGTGCTCTTCAGAATTGTCGACAATTGTTCCACTCTTAGCAGTATCAACGCGGATGACCCGACGAGTGCAGAATTCCCACCTCTCTGTTTTGAACGTGGATACCTTTCGAGCCTCTCTTGCTAGGGAATTTTTTTTAATACGAGAGCTGAATTTTGGAACTCCTTGCCGAGGGAGGTTTTTCCTAAGGTTTACAATCTTAAAATATTTAAATTTAATGTAAATGTAGTATCTCCTGTCCCTTGGCTCACGCGGTGTTCTTTGGAGATTACAGTGGTCTGCAGGTTTTTGAGCCTAACATTTCGTCTGCATCTTTGGTGGACACTTCCAAAAGAGATGCGGCATTAGTCGAAGTTACAATCTTTGTTGAATATGCCTATTCGACTACTACCGATAAATTCAATTTTATGTTTCATTGCACTCAGGTAGTTTCTTGGGTATTTCAACCTACCACAATCTGGAGAAATTAAGAATTAATTTGGAATTTATAGGAGTAGAAAGGGTTTTTTTCTAGTTTAACCCTGGAAGTTGCCGCGCTAGAAAAATTTGCTATCAAATGAAGAAAACCCGGGAGTAAGTCAGCAACTTTTTGAATCACTTGAGATAGTTCACAAAATAAACATACGTTGGATTTTATAATAATAATAATCCGGTCTTAGCTATCCCTCTCGGAAGAAAAAAGGAATGTCATGTCAAGTCTCAAATCTGTATCTTGAAACAAACTGATATGAGTAACACTCGACGCGCGTTTTGCTTAAAAGGTTAGCATCTTCAGGGGGAGAAAACTGATACTCTCTCGCTTCTCCTGAACATGCTGACCTTGTTAGCAAAACGTGCTTCGACTGTAAGTAATATAAGTTGATGTGATGGTCATTGATTTTTACAAAGAGTTTAAACTTTCACACCAGAGGTTTCAATCTAAACTTTCACTTCAAATAAGCTGTTTTTTCATTCAGAAAGAAGTTTTACACCATATGAAAAAAAAATTACGTTTTCAGATGGTCGTGTCAATTTGTATCAGCAGTGGGATATAATTTCGAACGGACAATTCGCAAATTCCGAATTTCCTCGCCATGGAAAATAAACTGAGCAATTCGTTACAATGTACTGTGCACCACTAAATTCCACATTAGCGGCTTATGTGTTTAGTTTATGAAAATAGAGATGCTTTGGACGTTGCTTTATGATTTCATATTGCTTCAGCGGTAATTGTGTATACGAGTTGGAAATAGATATAATTTTCAGGAAAATACGAACGAAGTTACGTGTTTATTTTCATTTCGTAAAGGGATTTGGGGTCTTGAACAAACGAAACGAGTTCAAGGAAGACCTTACTTATGTTAGCATTAGTGTGAAACATAAGGAATCTCCGTCATCTTTTCAATTAAGGTTATTCAGACAAGTTCCATAAAAAAACACGTACTAGATATGTTTTCATAGGTGCAGCCATGGAGAACGAAATAATCAATAGGTGTGAAAAGAGAAAGAAAGCAGAACAGAATACAAGAATGAATGTTTTTACGGACGTTGGATGACATTGTAAAGACAGACATATCTCTATCAATATCACAATCTAACCAATCAACCTCCTTACGAGTTGAACAGCCAATCCACAATAATAACATCGACAGCCTGTTCTGCCCTCGAGTCACCGGTGAATTAATAATAGTTGAAAAAAGATGATAAATACGTTTTTGTGGAAAAATGAACTGAAAGTGAAATAGTAATTTACGTAACGAGTCCGGAAAATACTGTTTTTTTGGACGAGTAGACAAAATTCTAGGGCGAGCCGTAGGCGAGTCCTGGAAGTCTGCGAGTCCGAAAAAACTGTTTTCGGTCGTGTTGCGTACACTATTTTTTCGGCAACCGACCCACTTCCCGGACGCTTTTTCTTTGAGGAAGTAGCATTTTCCCGGCCTAGTCCGGGAAGCGTCCGGGAAGTGGATTGCCGAAAAAATCTTTTGTTTATCTGAATTGAGAAGAGTGTATATGAAAACTGTTTAATCCAACTATTTTTTCTTGATTATGATGTATTATTATGACCATCAGCACCAAAATGCCCAACATGGAAAACGTCGCTGAAATTTTAAAGAAGCATATATTATTAAAAACTGCAATTATTCCTGAGGAGTGTGAATGTTTAAGTTTGATTGATGATTAGTAGGGTGTTACCAAGAAATGCAAACCGGCTCCTTCGCCAAAAAGTCGTTCTGTGCAAGGTCCGGTCGGTAGGAAAACTAATCGTTAATTCGGAGGGTCCTAGTAAGAATATCAGGACGATTTTCATGTTTTTGCATAGGCATCGGTCTCTGATATGTTTCCAAAAATTCCAATCAATCTGACGTTTCAAAGTTGGTCTAAACTGCGTTCAAAATTTCCGTTACAAATATACATACCTACCAAGCTAATAATAAATGCGTGTTGAAATTATTATTCATTAATAAAATACCCCTGTCACAATTTAGTTCGAACGACATTGTTCGATGCCTCGTTGTATTGTAGTTTGGGTGGTCAATTCGTAAGGAATTGGTCAGATATATGTATTAATAGAGATATTTCTTTAAGTTCTTGATGATGACTTCAGCATGGCAGTCGAAACCTGAAACATTTCTACATTTTTTACACGGATTAATTCTCGGAAGGACTCTTTTCTATATTCCTGCGTCCATGAAAACATTGATTTCAGCGCCACACTTGAACAGTAAGGCGATTCATTTGACAGTAATGCTATTTGTCCAATAGAGTTTTAAGGAGTTTCATTAGCAATCGGACCAAATTTTGAGAGGAGTAAGGGAGTTAATTGGCTAGATTATGGTATTGATAGAGAGTCTATGAATTTTTCATAATGACTCCAGCATAGAATTACAACAAATTCAAGTGAATGATATAAATCACACAAAAATCTAATGAATCCAAGAGAAAACGAGAAAGTAACTATTTTCATAATAAAATCAATATATCGATGAGAGATTCTCGAAAAAGCATTAGATTTCAACATGAGGGAAAAAAATGTTTGAAACGATATCAAATATGTGAAAAAAAAATCCATTTACATCAAAAACGAAACTCAAAAATTGGTCGTGAATAATACACAACAATCGACAAAAGCGGTAACAATCTAGGAAAACTAGGAAAAACGAGAAAGTAATTGAATGTCATGTATTTAACAAAAAAAAAGATAACTCAATTTCAAAACTAATTGCCAATATTCTATATGTCATTTCTATTTTCCAAATTTCATTCAATGAAGGTTTTTTCCACAGATTATTTCCTTGAATTTTTGTTTTTTTTTTTTTAATTTTCAATTTCGCCTCATTGATCACTCGTCCGATCACTCTTCAATGTTTCTCTATTTCTTATATATTCCAAAATTTTGATGATTCGTATGAGTGTCAAAGGAGTTGAAAATGTTATGCACAGGAAGTTTGTTGATTACATCAACAAAGGATACGCTTCTTTCATGAAACATAAGTATCTAGTTGAATCAACGGCACTCTTTTCGATTTCTCCCGAAGTTCATCAATCATTTGCTTTCACCATTGATTCCACCAAACTTCCAGATTTTCAATGAGAGCTCCGGAAATACCGAAACTGCTTTCCAAAACTCCGGAAATGCTGATAATTGCAAAAATCTCTCAGAAAATTCGACTTGGAAATATACCGTGTGTCACAGACTCTGGGTACACCCCCGTTTTCTCCTTTGCTTCTTTAGCTATATTTCTGAAAGGACCCCGCACTAATCTTATGGAAAACCGGTTTCGGTGAAAATCGCTGAAATTTCAATATAATGTCGCCCATGCCATCCTGAATAAAAGTTATCATTGCGCCAACTCTCTGAATGCCCGCGTTTGGATTCTACAGGGGGTCAAAGTTCGATATTTTGACGATTTTTCAAAAAATCCGGAATTTCATTTTCATTGTATCGATCTGAATTTTTATAATGGAATAGTCCACAATATGTGCATCAAAAAGTTCAAATGACAAAAGTTTCTAGAATCAAAACTGGCGGGTATACAGAGGGTTGAACTTTGTTTTTGGTAATTTTTATCGAACTTTTTTTGAGAAAATATTCGTTTTCCTGCAGATCCATGTGCAATTGATGTTACTTACAGTACATAAGAGGGCGATCATATTTTCCATTTGAACTAACCATCCAACTTTAAATATTTGAAAGGTACGGGGCGATCAAAAATATATTTTCAATTTCGGAAAAATGTATCCCTTTGTATAGTCAGCTTTCACCAATATATTCAGCTGATTTTTTGAAACTATGTAGCTAACATACATACAAATGTGTCAACGTCTGTGCTCATTAATCTGAATCCAAATAAAGTTGCGGCGATGGTCCAAAAAATATGGAGAAGGGATGTTTCGGAATAATTTAGAAATGATTTCTAAAATCGTCCGTGAATTTCTTTTATTTTCTGATATAATGTAGATGAGTTATTATTGATCAAAAAGTTCTACAGTGCCTACCACGCGAATGCCACGGTTTGAATTATACAGGGTTTTGAAGTATAGTATTTCCTTGATTTCTGGAATAATCAATAATTTCTTTGTAACGGAAAATAATATTGTTTACTAGACAAACTTCGAAACATTTCAATGACCAAATTATCTGAAATGAGAATTTATGAATATACAAAGGTTGGTCCAAAAAAAAATTTTTTTTTCAAAAATATAAGTATCCGTTTACTATTCATATTTTTTATATATTCAGAAACTCTATTAGGACCAGGACCACCTTGTCTCCACCCGATGTTTTAGGAAAATCCAGTATGAAAACAATATATTCTCGAGAAAGATCGTGTGCGGAAGAACAAGTAGAGAGAAATGAGATGATTTGGTTTATATTCAGGTCTTCGCAACTGCCATTGTCTTCAAAAAATTGTGACCGCAACTGACAGATATATGAAATATGAATTAAAGTAAGTACATAACATGAATTCAGCACGATTCCAAGCATATGGGCTGATTCAGAGAAAACAGAAATGATGATAGTACTACAACAGCTACTGAACTGAGTCGAATCAATTCAGCAAGTACATTTTTTCCATGAAGACAGCCTTTCGGACGATTCATATTTCGTTTTCCGAAACGAGTTATACCGGTTTCGGGGTTTTGCCCCTCATCAGTGTAGGGTAGGTCTTATATAGATATCACTGAATAGAGCATGCGACATTCTGAAATAATTGGAAAAATCTTCCATTACAATGATTGAATCTGCAGTTAATTCAATTGCAATGAAGAATGAGGATGCAAGTGATTTCTATCGCAATAAAGAATTAGACTTCAGACGAAATGTCATGCATCCAAATTGACCACCTACATACCGGTCTTGGGTTTTTTGAGATGTTATTCAAATAAATTGTGAGGAGTTTATTCACCGGCATGACTGTCATCGTTTCACTACCCAACTATTTCAAGCGCACCATCAGGAACCATTTGTTGTGGTCTATTTGCCGCGTCCATTACTGAGTTTAGTAGGGAACTTGAGGGGTATCGACTGTTGGGGTCATGTCGAGCATGACCAAGATACCATAGAACACTGGCAACATGCGCACATGTTCCTAAAGTTCTGGCGCCGGTTTTACAAGTACAAAAATATCCTAATATGGGCTCGTTTGGTTCATCAGGTTCTTCTCCATCATTATATTTGATCCACAGTTGATATTTTGTGGCATTTCTGAACCTCGAAAAAACCCTGACTCTCATGAATCCAGGTTCCTCTTCGAAAATATCGACCTGAAACTCTTCATTTTCTTCCCTTTGCAATTTATCCTGTATATACGAAGGTGAAAGTTTAACTTGGTATATACCTACGGTCAAATCTCTTAGATATTCTATCGTAAGGCGAGGAAAGTTTGGAATCAGGTTTCCATTCATACGGACCCATTGACCATTTCTCAGATGAAGATTGTCCACTTCCACTCGAGCCTGGACGACATTTACCTCCTGTGATTTTCGTAACAATTCTTGTGCCAGCTGAGCATTGGCACCTCTCATTGAGACTGGGGGGTGGAAGCTGTTGATGAGTGCACCAGCGATTTGATATAGATCGCTAAGATTGTGTACGTGTGGCATTTCGATCGTTTTATCAAAAAACTTAAACATGCTTTTCAAATGTCCATTTCTTGCTTCAACTATCCATCTAGTTTTCGTCACTAATCGAGATTTATTTGCTTCCTCGGTGGAAAGCTGTTGTTGCCCTCGTGGAACAATCGCGGGCATTTCATATTGTATGCCAAGATTATTCAGTAAGGGTATGGCATCTCGATAACCCCGATCCACAACAAAAATGTCACCTTCATTAAACCATCCCCTCATGTCTTCTAAGTTTCTTTCAAACTGATTCTCCAAAATTCTTGCGTCATTGTTGCGAGCGTCTGAGAAATAAGGTCCTTGAATACTCAGTATATATCCATCCGGGGCCACAATCAAAACTGGTTTCACCAGATGATGTCCCTTGTACCGGCAGAAAGATTGGCGCAATATCCTGAAATTACAACTTTTATTTATGGCGGCGTATGAAGTCTAATTCTTTATTGCGATAGAAATCACTTGCATCCTCATTCTTCATTGCAATTGAATTAACTGCAGATTCAATCATTGTAATGGAAGATTTTTCCAATTATTTCAGAATGTCGCATGCTCTATTCAGTGATATCTATATAAGACCTACCCTACACTGATGAGGGGCAAAACCCCGAAACCGGTATAACTCGTTTCGGAAAACGAAATATGAATCGTCCGAAAGGCTGTCTTCATGGAAAAAATGTACTTGCTGAATTGATTCGACTCAGTTCAGTAGCTGTTGTAGTACTATCATCATTTCTGTTTTCTCTGAATCAGCCCATATGCTTGGAATCGTGCTGAATTCATGTTATGTACTTACTTTAATTCATATTTCATATATCTGTCAGTTGCGGTCACAATTTTTTGAAGACAATGGCAGTTGCGAAGACCTGAATATAAACCAAATCATCTCATTTCTCTCTACTTGTTCTTCCGCACACGATCTTTCTCGAGAATATATTGTTTTCATACTGGATTTTCCTAAAACATCGGGTGGAGACAAGGTGGTCCTGGTCCTAATAGAGTTTCTGAATATATAAAAAATATGAATAGTAAACGGATACTTATATTTTTGAAAAAAAAATTTTTTTTTGGACCAACCTTTGTATATTCATAAATTCTCATTTCAGATAATTTGGTCATTGAAATGTTTCGAAGTTTGTCTAGTAAACAATATTATTTTCCGTTACAAAGAAATTATTGATTATTCCAGAAATCAAGGAAATACTATACTTCAAAACCCTGTATAATTCAAACCGTGGCATTCGCGTGGTAGGCACTGTAGAACTTTTTGATCAATAATAACTCATCTACATTATATCAGAAAATAAAAGAAATTCACGGACGATTTTAGAAATCATTTCTAAATTATTCCGAAACATCCCTTCTCCATATTTTTTGGACCATCGCCGCAACTTTATTTGGATTCAGATTAATGAGCACAGACGTTGACACATTTGTATGTATGTTAGCTACATAGTTTCAAAAAATCAGCTGAATATATTGGTGAAAGCTGACTATACAAAGGGATACATTTTTCCGAAATTGAAAATATATTTTTGATCGCCCCGTACCTTTCAAATATTTAAAGTTGGATGGTTAGTTCAAATGCAAAATATGATCGCCCTCTTATGTACTGTAAGTAACATCAATTGCACATGGATCTGCAGGAAAACGAATATTTTCTCAAAAAAAGTTCGATAAAAATTACCAAAAACAAAGTTCAACCCTCTGTATACCCGCCAGTTTTGATTCTAGAAACTTTTGTCATTTGAACTTTTTGATGCACATATTGTGGACTATTCCATTATAAAAATTCAGATCGATACAATGAAAATGAAATTCCGGATTTTTTGAAAAATCGTCAAAATATCGAACTTTGACCCCCTGTAGAATCCAAACGCGGGCATTCAGAGAGTTGGCGCAATGATAACTTTTATTCAGGATGGCATGGGCGACATCATATTGAAATTTCAGCGATTTTCACCGAAACCGGTTTTCCATAAGATTAGTGCGGGGTCCTTTGGAACATTGAATATGCTCACTGAGCAGCATTTCTCGACATATCTGAAAGAAAAAAACAACTTCCAATTTTTCCGGAAATGGCATCAACTTTCGATTCTTGAATGGGACACCCTGTATATTGTTACATGATCGTTTAGGGATGATCATGAGGAATCCAACGATACCAGGTTTGATGATGTTATCTCCAATGACTGCGGAGATATCGCCATTTATTTTATTCATAAGCTCAATGAGTGGGAGAGAGAATTGGATTGACCCGCCAGAAAAAGTTTCTCTCTCCTACTCGTTGAGCTTATGGATAAAATAAATGGCGATATCTCCACAGTCATTGGAGATAACATCATCAAACCTGGTATCGTTGGATTCCTCATGATCATCCCTAGCCGATCATGTAACAATATACAGGGTGTCCCATTCAAGAATCGAAAGTTGATGTCATTTCCGGAAAAATTGGAACTTATTTTTTTCTTTCAGATATGTCGAGAAATGCTGTTCAGTGAGCATATTCAATGTTACGAATTTCAAAAATATATCTAGAAAAACAAAGGAGGAAACGGGGGTGTACTATGAGTCTGTGACACACGGTATATGTTTGAATAATTTTCTGGCTAGTCAATCTTCTCTCTATTGAGGATAAAAAAAATTACCGAATTTCTCTATCAAGCTTCTCTTTGTGGTTTATTTCTTAAGTTGAAAAAGGTACACGTTATGAGGAAGAAATTCTCAGAAAGTATAGATCCAAGAGCGAATACGAAAAATTTGTTAATAGAATCACTCCCGTCAACTGATAGGATCACTAAATTTGTTCTGGTTTTAGTTCTTATAGGTCTACAAAACACCGTGTTGAATATCCATTTGGACCACTGTTCCTCAACAGATTCATTCATTGTTTCTTTATTTCTCATATAGTCATCAAAATTTTGATGGTTTTTATGCGTTTCAAAAGAGTCGAAAATTGTATGCAGAGGAAGTTTATTCATTTCATTAACAAAAATTGCGCTTCGTTCATGAAACACAAGTACTCTAATTGAATCAAAGACAAGGTTTTCGATTTTCCCTAAATTCTTCAATCATTTGCTTTCACTATTGATTCCACCAAACTTCCGACCATTGAGAAAATCAAACCAGCATCAAAATAAAAAACCTGTCGTTTCTTCGTTACTTCCACCTAATTGAAAAAAAGATTTTTCAACGAGAGGCTCCGGCGATACCGAAACTGCTTTCCAAAACTCCGGAAATGAAACCTATTATTGATAATCGATTCTGGAGTGGCGAGTATATGCCCGGCCGATAGCTCGTATATTTTCATTTCCATAATTGACAACCATTGGAAGGCCGTCAATTCATTACCGAGAGCTATTTTCCTTTCGCCGTCCGCGAATGAAAAATGTGACGAGTTGGGAATAAAAAACTGCTGGGAATAAATGCGGACAATAACTCGATTTTTAGCGAAATGAATGAACAATACCGGATCAAAAGCTTATCATCTGGATATAGTGTAACGAAATATCTAGAGAAATATATTCGACTAGAATAGTCATTTCCCAATGGAAAAACCAGATCAACTGTCGAATACGGTCATGGCAGAAGCAGAAAATTCAAGCTGATTGACGAGTGGAATTATTTGCTTCTGGACAATCGGATTCCAGCTGATTGGCTTCCTCAATTCGGCCATTGAATTCATGAAAGACCAGATATTACAGAATGCTACCAAAATATCCACTCCTGGATGGTCGAAGCCGAGTTATTCTCAATGGGTCGCAGCTGAAAAATTATTGGATATACAGTGCATTTCTTTGAAGTCCCCCTCCCCTTCATTTCTTGAACAAGTCAATTCAAAAAATTGAAACTCGGGATAATGAAATAAATGCATGATTATTATATTTTGGAGTGAAATTGATACATGCAAATTTCAAGATGGCGACTGGGCGCCATCTGGGAAAATGATTGAATGAAAAGGAGGGTCTTGTGATACATCATTATGAAGCTCATGACGAATACTTCACAACCCTAGAATATGAAGTCAATATCTTCACCTACTACAAAATGGTGGATCATTTAATAATTAGCTGAAAACAAAACATCAATATCGATATTTCTAGAAATATTCGTTTTCCTCTGTCAAATGGCAATCTCATCAGACCGATAAGTTTTGATAGGTCATTTTTTGTTAATAAAAAAAATGTCAGTACAACGAACATCATTGTTCAGTTCAAATATTCTGATTTAGTTTCCGATTTTATAAGTAGATAGGTACCACGTAAACTATCTCCAAAATGGTCAAATGAACAATACTTTCCATGGTCGTTGAATTGGCCATCGAGGTACTACGGAATGGCTAGCCCGCTTGCCAGATTTGACACCTTTAGACTTTTTTTTAAAGGGCTATTTGAAGCAGTAGGTGTACGAAACTGAACCTACATTAATATTAATTGTAAGGCAGAGAATAATGTTTGTAGAAATATTAACATTGCTGTGTTCAAAAACGTTCGACGTGGAATATCGGATAGGCTGTTCTTATGTCAAGACGTTTAAGGCAACCATTTCGAGCATCCTCTAAACTGAACTCGTGTCATTTTCTCAAATTATGAAGTCAAACGTCGATATGTGCAGCTAATTATTGAATGTTCCGCCATTTTGTCGTAGGTTAAGATATTGACTTCATATTCTAGGGTTGTAAAGTATTCGTCAGAAGTTTCGAAATGATGTATCACAAAAGCCTCTTTCCATAAATTTTTTTCCGGGAGCCGCCCAGTCACCATCTAGAAATTTTTGTCTCAATTTTACTCCAAAATAGAGTATTCATGCATCATTTCATTATCCCAAGTTTCAATTTTTTAAATGACCCGTTCGAAAAATAAAAGGGAAAGAACACTGAATAAATGCACTGTATAAGAGACTAGCCGATCCGTGCCCACTTCGTTGGACGTTAATTATTTTTGTGATGCAATTATATTGTGTCGTTCTCAGTACTGAGTTTTATCAGAATCATCACAAGGCTCTGCTTTTTCGATGCACTCAAAAAAGTGTTTGATGAGAGTCAAAAATATTATAATCCCCTTTGTTACCCCGTTAGGCGATGAATAAAATACGGAACACGGTTCTCATTCATTCTGTTACAGAATGTTTTAGAGTAGATTGAACCCCGGAATCACGTTGTTCCATACCAATTTTGAGCATGTTTTCCACCCCCTTCAGGGATGGAATTAATTTTTCATCCCCTACGTCATACAAAAAACACACCCACAGAGTTTCAGGTCTCTACGATCAGCGATTTAAGGTAGGCGTCCATAGGTATGCATCGTACGTATCGTACGGATCGTATAAAACGGATCGATTTGTGGTAGTGCGTCCACTGTATCCGTAGCGATCGGATTGCCGATGCGACGGTCGGCTTTTAAGTAACATTCGCATTTTCGTTGTGAGTGGACGATCGGAAATATTACAGTGTGTAATGTTTCCGATCATGGAAAGTGATAAATACTTGTCATTATTGCTTTGTTATTAGATGAAGAAGAAAGGAGGGGAAATAAGAAACGACATATTCAAAAAAGATCACAATTTGGAGAATATCATACACTATTCACTGATTTGCCCATTATATGCTTAATAACAATTATAATTGAAGCACGTGTGTGTACTTAGTGTCGAAATGTAACAAAATTCAAATGATCTGTGAGATGACCGGTGACGACCTATTATGACATGCGTCCACTTATCAGCAATCCGCATGACGTCATCCGCACCAGTCGGAAAAGTTGCCCCTTCGATCAATTTCATCGGCATTACCGACGGACCGATACGTGCGATCCGTCCGCTGCCGGTCAGTGGACGCATATGTATAACTTACTATACTAATAAGGCGCGAATCCCACTATACGTAACGTCACCGTCACCATCACGATAAATATTCTTACAATGCAAGCAATGAACATAATCACACTATCAGTCACGTCCACCTCCCGTCGCCGTCACCTCCGTCGGCGATTGCAGAGAGAATATTTGACGTGTCGGTGCTTGTCGGTGGGTCGACTGTACGTGTGTAATACGTTAGTGTGCATTGACTGACGTCTCTGTTTACGTAGGTTTAATATTTGTTTGAAAAAAATATAAACTTAGTGTTTTTTTTTGTTATCCTGGTTCCAATTCTATGCAAGAGAGGGAAGAATTGCTGTTGCGACATTCTAAAATATTTATAAAATTTTAATTCATCATCTTCTAATGCCGAAAATAATGTGTGATATTCGCCCTCGTCCTTCCTTCTCAGAAATATATCATGCACCCATAATTGCCTTTTCTTCTTAACTTTAAACTTTTCTTCTTCCATATCCAGAATAAGCGCAATGTGTCCAAGCTTTTCATTTGTAAATTCACTCATGTTCAAATTTTCACTACTTCGCACTCTCTCCGGCAGACAAACGGACTGCTGCTTGCCGGTTGTCGGTTAGTATGAATTAGGCCCGAATCCCACTATACGTAACGTCACCGTCACGTCTCCGCACCGTCATCATCACGGTAAATATTCTTACATTGCAAGCAATGAACATAATCACACTATCAGTCACGTCCACCTGAATTAAGCGCGAATCCCACTATACGTAACGTCACCGTCACGTCTCCGCACCGTCACCGAACCGAAAATATCACCTTAATTCAGGTGGACGTGACTGATAGTGTGATTATGTTCATTGCTTGCAATGTAAGAATATTTACCGTGATGGTGACGGTGCGGAGACGTGACGGTGACGTTACGTATAGTGGGATTCGCGCCTTAAGGTGATACTTTCGGTTCGGTGACGGTGCGAAGACGTGACGGTGACGTTACGTATAGTGGGATTCGCGCTTTAAGATGATATTTTCGGTTCGGTGACCGTGCGGAGACGTGACGGTGACGTTACGTATAGTGGGACTCGCGCTTAATTCTAAAATCCGTTTCATACGATCCGTACGATACGTAAGATGCGTACCTATGGACGCGTACCTTAAAGGTATCGTATAAAACGGATCGATTTGTGGTAGTGCGTCCACTGTATCCGTAGCGATCGGATTGCCGATGCGACGGTCGGCTTTTAAGTAACATTCACATTTTTGTTGTGAGTGGACGATCGGAAACATTACAGTTTGTAATGTGAATTGTAATTTAATGAGAAATTGAAAAATTAAAGTACTTCATCTATCCCTGCGAATGAAGTGATACTTTATCTACCCTTGCAGATAAAGTGCAACTCAATTCAACTCTTTCGAAGTGATAAAAACTCAACATGTGCTATAGAAAAAACTCATTGATTACAGCGTACTGCGAGAGTAACGCATGAAATCTATGGTAGGAAAACTCGTAGGAAAATGAAATAGTTTCGAAGGAGAACCCGAAATTAATTTGTGATGATATTTTCACTGTACAGGCTGATAAATATCGAAGTAATGACTTGAGTGTCATTTTTTCAAATGTCACACTCATTATTATCTCAGAGTTATCGAATACTCTATAAATGCTAATTTCGGGCATGTATCAAATTCTCATAGGATATTTCAAAGACCAAGAATGGAATGAATGTACAAACTGAAGAAATACAAAAAATATCACAGTTTCCTTTGAGATTCTCGCTCACAACGGGTTTACAAAATCGCTACACCCGTTTTGCTATATACAATAGCTTCATCGAAGCAAGATTCAGAAATCCTGCCCACTACAGTATATTTTCTTGGATATTCATTTTCATACAATTTCTACCTGTTCACTTCAATTTTTAGAATCTTCGGTGTGAAAGTTTGTACGATAACTGTATTTTGAATTGAATTCCACTTATTTCGGTGTCAGTTATGAAATCGCAATAGTTTCTTCTTAGTTTTTTAGGTTCTTAACCTGACCACAATCTAAAAAAAACAGTTTCTCCTGAATGGAACACATTCTATTAGTCAGCAACTTCTCGTATATCTCGAAGGCTATAAAAATGCAAGAATTAATGATTGTCAAATACTTATCGTTGTTAACGTTTCGGAATCGAATTTGCTCCAGTTTTCGGAAATCTGTCAAATATTAGATATTTGACACATGATTTTGTCTTTCAAGAGGGTTGGCCGTGTGCGACTTAAATCAACTGTACATGGCTACCCCACTTGAAGGACACAATCATATGTCAATATCAATTCTTTGACAGATTTCCGAAAACGAAATGAAAGAAAAATATATGTGAAGAAGTTTGGAAAACGGAAGCAGATTTGATTCCGACAAGTTAACAACGATAAGTATTCAGTTATCTTGTATTTTTTTTGATAGTAACATTTGAGTTACACGAGAAGTTGCTGCCTTAAAGTACGCGTCCATAGGTACGCATCGTACGTATCGTACGGATCGTATGAAACGGATTTTAGAATTATTAGTATAGTAAGTTATACATATGCGTCCACTGACCGGCAGCGGACGGATCGCACGTATCGGTCCGTCGGTAATGCCGATGAAATTGATCGAAGGGGCAACTTTTCCGACTGGTGCGGATGACGTCATGCGGATTGCCGATAAGTGGACGCATGTCACAATAGGTCGTCACTGGTCGCCTCACAGATCATTTAAATTTTGTTACATTTCGACACTAAGTACACACACGTGCTTTAATTATTATTGCTATCAAGCATATCATGGAGCAAATCAGTGAATAGTGTATGATATTCTCCAAATTGTGACATATTTTTAATATGTCATGTATCCACATTCTATGTCTTCTCTTATTTCCCCTCCTTTCTTCTTCATCTAATAACAAAGCAATAATGACAAGTTCTTCATCACTTTCCATGATCGGAAACATTACACACTGTAATGTTTCCGATCGTCCACTCACAACGAAAATGCGAATGTTACTTAAAAGCCGACCGTCGCATCGGCAATCCGATCGCTACGGATACAGTGGACGCACTACCACAAATCGATCCGTTTTATACGATCCGTACGATGCATACCTATGGACGCGTACCTTTAAGGTAAGCGTCCATAGTCGCATCGGCAATCCGATCGCTACGGATACAGTGGACGCACTACCACAAATCGATCCGTTTTATACGATCCGTACGATGCATACCTTTGGACGCGTACCTTTAAGGTAAGCGTCCATAGGAACGCATCGTACGGATCGTATAAAACGGATCGATTTGTGGTAGTGCGTCCACAGTAGATATGCTATGTATGTACGGGGAAAATGGCAACACTGTCTTATGGAGAATACCATGTAAATCTGGGGAAAAAAGCCAAGCTCGATTTTGCAAATTTTCGTACCAACTATGGGATCTCCATAAGACAGCGTTGCCAGGTTTTCCCCAGATCTGCTACTTTTATCTCACGACCAGTTGATCAACGTCCGGTAGGTATACCTTGAATCTACTTATTGAATATAAAAAAACCATTCGCCTCCGTGCGGGCTTGAACCCCGGACCTATCGGCTAGTAGACAGTGATTTAACCACTGCGCTACCACGGCTCTTAAATATTAGAGGAATTATATTGTTTGGATGCGGCCACACCGTTCAATATTTAAACACTTCATGGAACAATCCTTCATTCAGATATAAACCTCAATAGTAGTTATGATAATGATGAACTTGCTAGTATATTTGGAAATTGATTGGTAATACTGAAAATTATTAAAAAAAAAATATTTCTTGCAGTCGGATTTGAACCAGAGCTATTTTCGAAGTCGAGGTCAGCCGTTTCTACTTTCGGTTTATAGGTTATAGGTACAACAAATAATACAAAATAATGAATGGTAACCTTAATACACACATATTGGAATAAAATATGAGATGAGGAATAAAAGAAGATTGAACTTACGTACTTTTCACTATTATTTTCAGTTTGAAAACATAAATGTGCACGTACAGACGAAATGTTTTGTGTTCCATCTTCCATCCTATTGTTTTTTGTAATAGTTTTCATCATTTCTAAAGAACGGTCATTGAACAGAAGACTCGAGTTGAGAGTAGACATATGGTTTTCACTGCCAAAAAAGCCTGTGAGTTCATTGGTCGATTCTCAATTCACATTCAATATTATCATTCTATCAATATGCCAGTCAGTTTTTTTATTTCTCAAGCTATTCCCCATTTACGATGAGATTGACTCGTGGACTTATTGTTCGTTGTTGTTGTCAAAAGTATTGAATAATAATAATGGTGAGAAAATTATTCAATGAATTGAATGATGTGGATACTTATTCATGATACTAGATGCTAGCAACTGAGAAGTATGAGGAATCATCTGATGCCCAAACAATGAAACAAATAAAACGGTTCACCGCTTTTCAGCACACTGACGAGAAAATGCAGGTATTCGTCTTGCAATTCGGAAGAGCTCTTGTGAATATGTTTACAATACTAGATCAAATTATGTTTTACCTATGTCTGAATTCAACAAATGGATTACATTTTTGGATTGGAATGAACATTATGTCTGACTAACACGTTCTCGATTTTATTCCAATAGCAAGTAATTATAGTTTCCCTATCCTACTAGCAAGGGCAACTCATAGGATTTGAACCGTGGACGTGGACAAATTATAGATAACTGGATCTCACTCCCATTTTATATAACAGCCGGAAACATATTATGTGTGTGTGTGTATGTGTTATGTAAAGTATAGAAGAATACGAATTGAAGTTATGTTCTTGAATATACGATGTGTATTCAAAAGCAGTCTGATCGAATCGGGTTGATATTGAATTTGAAATGCTCATTTGGACTACTTAGGTGCCTATATTTCATAATTAGTGGTCTCGGTGGTGTAGTGGTTAGCATATCCGCCTATCAAGCGGAAGACAGGGGTTCGAATCCCCGTCGGGCCACCGTGCTGGGTAATCGCACGTTAAAAGGTAAGGCCTCGTTGGTCCATTGCTCGCACAAGTTTTGACTTTTGAGGGTTGACGTTCGTCAGCTGGTTAACGGAAACGAACGATTTTAGAACAATTATGCGGTTCTATGGAGAGTTTCTGTATCAATTGAGCAAATTCTTTCATTTACCTTATATCAAATATTAAATGATAAATGGATCACGAAATGAATTATTGAACTCAATCAATGGGAAATGGGTTCAGAATGTGCCATTCTTGTTGAAAATGCTGAATGAATGGAAGTAACAGGGGGGTCAATTATGACGAACGTTTCTCAATGTATGTGGAGTAATACTTGATTCGTGTAATGAACTGCGAAAGTACAACACGAGCCTATACCCATTTACCTACCAACCTTCGTAGTTTTTTGAATTGGAACTCAGAGCCGTTACATTGTTAGAAAAGTGTGTTGATGTACCTAGTTATTATTATATGTCATATGTTGACTCTTTGATTCCATCTATCTATAGATGATGAATAATCACTTGAAAGCATCTGTTGAGAAGAAATAACAACTAATGAGTTCGATACGTAAATTCCTCTCATGAGAGAAAACTGATATAGGCATTGGATCCATCATATGAAACCACCGAAGAGAAATAATCATTCATAAAGGCATTGTCTGTAAATGTATTACTGAAGATGTTAAGTAACTATCGTTATGGGGACATTGGATCATTGCGATGGGCTTTTTTACTTTTTCCATATGAAATTATCTTCGACACAACAAAATCAAACCTGACATACATTACATGACAATAAATGCACTTATATAGGATGAAATGCTACCTTCAAGCAGGATCGTTCGTATAAAATATGAGTCTTTGTCGATATCAATTTATTTATTCAAATTGAATAATCCAAAATCATGGTTGAGTCGTTAAATATTATACCATAGCTCTCTGAAGATTATACCACTACTACATTATCATCTGAGCCAAAAATTCATCTTTTTTATGTGTCCTTCTCATCATTCACATCTAGAAAACTAGAATGCAGTGGATTATAATCCATACATATACATACAGTCCACGAAAGTTACACCTCTCATAGTTAGTACAGAATCAAAATTACCGGAATACTATAATACCACGATTGAAACCGAGAACACGAGAAACGGAGATCAGATAATGGAAAATCAAGATTTTCTACAACTCATCTTCAGAATTCAACCTATTTTACTTTTGGATATTTGAAGAAATGTTACTGAAATTCTGATTTGAATCAAAAGGATTCCATCAAATATGTTATCATCCCCAGACGATTGCTTCATCGCTAGATATTGCAATTCCAAAATCGTCTCTCTCATACCAGAAAATCAGAGTGTACTATATATCATAAAAATATACTCATAATCATTTCATCATTTGCACATGTGAAATTTTGGATTCGGCTGTACAACAAATGAGTATTATCGGAATTAGTATAAATTTCAGTGGGTGAACATTACAGGCACATGAGAAGTTTTCGAGAACAATAAATACATATTGACAAAGTACGAAAATAACAAGTACGCAACGTGAAAATCCTACGGTTTCAAAAATATTACAACATCATTATTGAGAATGTTTTGGGTTAGATTTCTTGAATTATAAAAAATCATGACTACATGAAGAAAACAAATACTGAACTGATTTTCAATCTCATTAGCTCCACTAAACACAGTAATTTCATACCCAGTTTTCCAATCAGTATGCAGTGATTAGCACATCATTGTTAGATCTAGGACACTGCGATAACTCAAACTCCTTCACTCAACTTTCTTAGGTTATTTCATAATGTTTTTCAACTCACCTTCATGTTCTCAGCAGCTCATATCTTCATGTTTTCTACAACGTGTTGAATCAAATTTCAGGAAGTGTTGATAACACTGGCGATATAGACAAAAGTAATTGCATGGTGGTCAAAAAGAATTGTTTGTTTTGAATGAATTTGCTCAATCCTCCGGAATTATTAAATATTCAGTAGTATTTGCAGTTCAGTTTCCTTAGAGCCATTCTTACATATTAATTCGATTCATTGCCATACCAGATACATACTACACCCATCCTAGCAGACATAATTTTCATATTCCATTGATTGAAGAATTTTTGACGAATTTTCATTCTTTCTGATTTATCACTGATGTCATTGTTATCAACAAGAATTATTGAATGAATTTCATCAATCTTTCCGAATTATTTCATTTTGAAGTATTTGTGAACACAAAGGTGCATGACTACAATAATTCAGTTTTTACTAAAAACATTTCTACATCTCTCGATTCATTGTCAGATTCATGTAATTATCCAGCAAGCAGACATTATTTTCATATTTAATTGATTACAGAACTTTCGACAAAAATTTGTTATTTCCCTCTATTCCACGATATAAGCATTCACGAAATCATTATGCAATGAAAATTGGTATATGTAGGTATTACAGCTTTCATGATTTGTTTCTTACTTCAACTGCGACATTCCACGAATGTTTCATTAAATGAAAAACAAGTGAGACACCTGTGATTGATCTTCGGCATTTTCTCATCTAATTTTGTGAAATGAATTGTATTCTTGTACCTACTAACGGAATAAACCATACTTCCATTATAACGATATTAAATGCAGAGTTATCTGTAACAAGTGCGTAAAAACATATAATTGAGTGTTGCCCCGAATATTCCATTTTATAAATGCTTTTGTTCACAGTCTTAAAGTTGGGTTAATTCCCACCCCCAAACAACTTGGCATTCAGCTGGCTTTCTGTGTGTATGCAAGCATACTCAGGTATAAACCTATCGCGAGAGTGCTGTCGATAGGGTCATTGAAGTGCTCAGTTGTGGTTGTGAGTTAACCATTTTGTTTCGGGTGTGGTTCATTCAAAGGTAAATAGATAAACGATGTTAATTGTTTCATATATATTAACTCACTCTTGATATTGAATAGAATTCTATTACTTGTTCAATTGAATTTGCACAATGATGTGTGTAACATGAAAAACAATGAGGGAGAGAAAGAAAAAATCATCTTTTCAGGAAGATCTTATGTAATTTATTTCTGTTCATGAAATCATTCGATTCATGATTGGTATGAATTTTCGGTTACTGCTGGAGTGCCTGAGAATTTTCAATGATAATAACACTAATAATTATTATAACACAGCAAGTTTTGGGTCACTGACGAATTCAATACATATTTCAAATATTCCAGTTGGAGATACGCCATAGATATTTTTTTTCTCACCAATATATTCAAATCAGAATATAAAAGCAAGTCATTTGGTCTAGTAATTTCGGAATCATATCAATCAATCATAAATTATTCAGAAACGATTCTAAAAAAAGCCTGTTGAAAACTATCATGGATACCTACCCGTAACGTGAATACAACTTTACTTGGAGTATTGTTCATTCACAGCTCTCCCCCTCTCCTTTATGAGCATCTCATGACGTGGTCGAAAGTGAACTCAACATAAAAACACTGATACTACCGAATTTTTTGAAATATCTCAATTGCACAACAATCTTTGCCTGATTTTGCTCCTCTCAGTGAAATGAGACTTTATAGTTGAATTCGACTCAGTTGATTGATTCAGAGAACTGTCTATATGAAGTATATTTCTTCTTCAACTGTATATTTCTTTTGAATGTACCCTCTATTAAAAACAAAACTTTCAATATCTAGTACATATCATTCAGGAATATACTTTGAAAGAATTATCTATATCTTATAATTATGAAAAATTCAATATAGCATCAAACACACTCGACAAAATCGCACTTATCATAATTTTTCCTTTTTTTTTCATGCGGACATAAATTCCGAATCATGGAAAAAATATTCACTCAAATCTTGAGAATCGATTTTTCAGTTATTAACTCGGTTATTAATCGATGTGTCCTGAACTGATATCAATATGGAAAAATCAGGTACTCTTGATAGAACCAGAATACACATAAAAACTTATTCTCTTGCAAATTCTCGATATTTTCAATGGCATCTGAGATACTCGGATAAAGGATGGAATTAATTCTTTCTCCTATTCTTATCCAATTTTCACTTCCTGGTGATTTATTGGGGAAACCAGTCAAATTATGTTCATTTGCCATTCTGAGGCCTACATGATTACCTTTTGACTTTTAATTCCTAACATTGCTCAGGTCAGATATTCAGTCTAAAATAATATGAATTTATTATTCAAATGGAGATTGCACATAACACTGAAAAAATGAGGGAATTTAATACAATTATACAAAAAGATGGGTCTTGGAATCTTCACTTCCGTAGCAAAACAAACTGCTGTTTCGTCAACTTGGCCACACAAACATTTTTTTTCTTCAATTCCGACATATAAAATGTCAGTTTACAAAATTGGTGAAAATGTTAAAACATCTGTCATTCAATACCCATTTATATAATTAATTACTTTTTCTCACTCAGTTATAAAAGTGGTACAAAAGCATCCCCTTGTTAAATGAAAGTTCACATGGACTCCCTCATATATTCATTGAAGTGATGACCATTAAAATAGTTGGATCTCACAGTCTGAACAAAACTCGAATTTTCAACTCTGGGATGATTCTAATTTATTTTCATACATTCATTTATTCATTTTCCTTCAAGACAACACAAGATTGAATAGGAATAGCTATTGAATTCATACCGTTTTTAATCAAAATAGTTGAGAGCTACATGTACCTTCAAAAGCCAAATAGCACACAAAAAGTACCGATAATAAGCTAAAATATCAACAGTCACAGAAATTCATCCGCATTATAAAAACACTTACCGACAAGAAACTCAAATTATGTTTGAACTGTAATTCTAACTGACATTTCTTCATCCCTGCAGATATCAAATTGTGAAATTTTGGGCTCAAGTTGTGTGAGGAATTAAAATGAATACGTCTTGTACAGTACCACTCATGTATTTTTTTTTGTGAATATCCGATCTGACTCTTGAATTCACTTGCATACTGAAAACATCCGAATCTGTCTGATATTTATCTTTCATCAAACATTCACTTCCAGTTGGGGTTTATAAACTTGTGAGAGACATCAAACTGATATGATAACCGAACTTGATACTAGTCAAATTTTGTAAGATAGACAACTTTATCATTTGAAAATAACGAAAGAATACTTTCTGGAAATGTTAAAACATCGGACATTCAATACCCATTTATACAATGACTTACTTTTTCTCGCTCAGTTATGAAAGTGGTACAAAAGCATCCACTTGTTTAATGAAAGCTCACATGGACTCTCTCTCATATATTCATTGAAGTGATGACCATGAAAATAGTTGGATCTCACAGTCTGAACAAAACTTGAATTTTCAACACAGGGATGATTCTAATTTATTTTCATACATTCACTTATTCATTTTCCTCCAAGAAAACACAAGATTGCATAGGAATAGCTATTGAATTCATTCCGTTTTTATTCGAAATAGTTGAGTGCTACATGTACCTTCAAAAGCCAAATAGCACACAATAAGTCCAGATAATAAGCTACAATATCAACAGTCACAGAAATTCATCTGCATTATAAAAACACTTACCGACAAGACACTCAAATTATGTTTGAACTGTAATTCTAATTGACATTTCTTCATCCCTGCAGATATCAAATTGTGAAATTTTGGGCTCAAGTTGTGTGAGGAATTAGAATGAATACGTCTTGTACAAAGGATATTCGACTAAGTTTGGGCTGACAATTCCGTTTTTTAGTGATTATTACACATGGTGCCGCTGAAAACTGACAGCATAGTGTTAGAAGTTATTGTTTCACATAGCGGCATCGTTCTAAACATGTATCATACTGTGTCATTTCACTCCTTAAGAAGTGTTATGGGCTTGTAGTCGACAATAATTGTTGATCCCAAGAAGATATAAACGCTCTGAGCTGTCTACCCGTCAAATTGTAGATGCATTCGAGTTGATGCCCGAAACTATCCGAACGCGTCCTCAATAACCTTATCGCGTTTCTTTTGGAACTCGGGGCGAGTTCCTGTTCCTTTGTTTCCAATGGCACTGAATAAAGCCCGGCTAATGCACTGAATACCCTGCCCGCTCGATCGGGCTTCAACTTGTGAAGTCTTACTATCTCACAAAATCATAAGAGTTTACGAATTGAGACAGGAAACATCCGAAACTCTTACCATGAACTGTTGGTAAATGAAGTGAAAAATTCATAACATATCATTCATTCTGTTTTTGAAATAATTGGCATATTTCAGCGAATCTCAAAGTATTATAGGTCTCGTTCGCTTTTCGGAAACTAATCAGAGAAAACTCGCCCAAATGAAGACTGAATATGAAATCACGTGAATCGTTCCACTCCACAGCTGGCTTACTGATCTCGTTTGATCAGACGCAGTTCAAACTGAATACCGGTATAAACCTTATATAATTTCAGGTGAGGTTGACTTCAGAATACGGATACAACATTGTGTCCGAACACAAAATTCGCACTACTTGAATACTCTCCAATACGGCCTGGGCGTATACAACTTGATCCTAGACTCCTAGACATTTAGAAATGAATGACAGTCCCCCGCATTAGGGTGTTACATCGAACGAAGCAACATTCTTTTAGGCCGTGGAACAACCTTCCTACGGCTAGACTTCCGATATGCTCTCAATGAATTGTGCTTTTGAATGTGACCGATCAAGCGGCCCGGATGGAAAATGACCAATTTGATGAGCAACTTGTACGATTTTCTGGAAAAAATCATTTATTTTGGATCAGTTACTTGAATGTATGTCAACCGGTATGTGGCTGCACGTGTCTTAACAAATTCAGATAGTCACAGCAAGTGTTGAAAAAAAAATCTTAATGTCACCACAATGACAGGCAATAAATAATGCATCGATAGCCACACTCATAAGGTTTCCCAGTTTCGTACCCATACCAACTTCTAGCATTTTCTTGTACACACCCACTCACGCAAACCGATGCGACTAGACAGTCGAACTCACAGATGTCGAATAGAAACAAATGAAGGACGCATTGATACCATTGGCATTATAATTAATGGACTGATCCTCATGACAGTTTTACACATAGTCCGAAAACAGTACGAATATTTTTAACTTAAATGGAAAGAATAGAATTTTGAATGAACAAATGTGTGACTGCAAAAATGACTATGAATAGATCTCTGTGGTATATAGTGCTCATAATAAATGAAGAATAAACGAACAATACAGTGCCATCGATAAAAGTATAATGAATATGACCTTGATATGATGGATATCTATTCAGATTTATTGGAACACATGTGATGACCATTCGAAATAGGTTTTTTCATTGACAATGTGTAATTTTACGTATACAGAAGGGCTTGATGAGCTCATCCATTTACGCTTGGATCAAAATAAACAGTTGAACGTTTCAAAGCCGTCTCAAAAAGTAGTTCGATAGTGAGATCATGTGAAAATCCTTCCAAAATGGATTACTCACAATGAGCATTCCATTACATATTCTCTGACAGAAACACCCCTCCACGTACTGCCTACTCGTAGTCATTGATGGTGAAACTGTCTGATGAGACATTTGACCAGTAGGGTTCCTTATCCTCCGTCGGAGATGCTGCTACCTACGTCTACATTTCCAATAAGGCAGGCAGATCGATAGTCGGATACATGACATAGTGACTATCATTTGAATAACGTTTGAAAAGTACACCATCCGATATCTCTATTTGGCATATAAATAGTATCCCACGCCATACAGCATGAGACCTGATGTGGTTAGACAACAAATATGTTCAACACTTATATCTATAGATGACAAATCCACTGCTGATTCAATAACGATAGATAGTATAGTAGTCCAACCATACTATACATCGATCCGTTCAGATTGCGCCTATCCAAAATTCTTGTTGCGCAATGTTTTCTAACAAAAGTAAGCAATTTTGTTTTCCTACTGAATACTCCATTGGGTATCTCAACGTCCAATGACTATTCTGATCGATGGCTATTAGACAGTAATCCAAGATTTTCTTGATGAGCACGAATGTGTCGGTATCGGTCCAATACGGCATTTTGTCGCAAATGAGCAAAAAAAAAATTTACAAAAGATCATCTCAGATGACTAGGCAGACGAATCGAGGGGGTTGTGTTGAAATTATTTACGACCACAACCTAACAGCGTGACGTCTGGGCGTACTCCCGTAGGAATTGGAATGCGACCGAGGAACAGATGTTCTATACTTTCGATAACGTGCCAAACTAGTTTACAACGTTTGATATGCACACTTGCTCCATAATGAGAGCACTACTCATAGTGTGCCATCGTGGAACGAATGAATGGATAGCCTTTTTTTTTCAGGAACCTCGACGAGGACTGTCGTTGTGAGATCAGAACGGGTGGCAGACGAATATCGTAGGAGGCCAATTAACTACAGATACTCCTGATCTTTCATCTTGGATGGAAATTGATGAAATAGATGTCGCATCACCCCGTTCAGACAATATAACGATAGTCCTCGTCGAGGTTCCTGAAAAAAAAAGGCTATCCATTCATTCGTTCCACGATGGCACACTATGAGTAGTGCTCTCATTATGGAGCAAGTGTGCATCTCAAACGTTGTAAACTAGTTTGGCACGTTATCGAAAGTATAGAACATCTGTTCCTCGGTCGCATTCCAATTCCTACGGGAGTACGCCCAGACGTCACGCTGTTAGGTTGTGGTCGTAAATAATTTCAACACAACCCCCTCGATTCGTCTGCCTAGTCATCTGAGATGATCTTTTGTAAATTTTTTTTTTGCTCATTTGCGACAAAATGCCGTATTGGACCGATACCGACACATTCGTGCTCATCAAGAAAATCTTGGATTACTGTCTAATAGCCATCGATCAGAATAGTCATTGGACGTTGAGATACCCAATGGAGTATTCAGTAGGAAAACAAAATTGCTTACTTTTGTTAGAAAACATTGCGCAACAAGAATTTTGGATAGGCGCAATCTGAACGGATCGATGTATAGTATGGTTGGACTACTATACTATCTATCGTTATTGAATCAGCAGTGGATTTGTCATCTATAGATATAAGTGTTGAACATATTTGTTGTCTAACCACATCAGGTCTCATGCTGTATGGCGTGGGATACTATTTATATGCCAAATAGAGATATCGGATGGTGTACTTTTCAAACGTTATTCAAATGATAGTCACTATGTCATGTATCCGACTATCGATCTGCCTGCCTTATTGGAAATGTAGACGTAGGTAGCAGCATCTCCGACGGAGGATAAGGAACCCTACTGGTCAAATGTCTCATCAGACAGTTTCACCATCAATGACTACGAGTAGGCAGTACGTGGAGGGGTGTTTCTGTCAGAGAATATGTAATGGAATGCTCATTGTGAGTAATCCATTTTGGAAGGATTTTCACATGATCTCACTATCGAACTACTTTTTGAGACGGCTTTGAAACGTTCAACTGTTTATTTTGATCCAAGCGTAAATGGATGAGCTCATCAAGCCCTTCTGTATACGTAAAATTACACATTGTCAATGAAAAAACCTATTTCGAATGGTCATCACATGTGTTCCAATAAATCTGAATAGATATCCATCATATCAAGGTCATATTCATTATACTTTTATCGATGGCACTGTATTGTTCGTTTATTCTTCATTTATTATGAGCACTATATACCACAGAGATCTATTCATAGTCATTTTTGCAGTCACACATTTGTTCATTCAAAATTCTATTCTTTCCATTTAAGTTAAAAATATTCGTACTGTTTTCGGACTATGTGTAAAACTGTCATGAGGATCAGTCCATTAATTATAATGCCAATGGTATCAATGCGTCCTTCATTTGTTTCTATTCGACATCTGTGAGTTCGACTGTCTAGTCGCATCGGTTTGCGTGAGTGGGTGTGTACAAGAAAATGCTAGAAGTTGGTATGGGTACGAAACTGGGAAACCTTATGAGTGTGGCTATCGATGCATTATTTATTGCCTGTCATTGTGGTGACATTAAGATTTTTTTTTCAACACTTGCTGTGACTATCTGAATTTGTTAAGACACGTGCAGCCACATACCGGTTGACATACATTCAAGTAACTGATCCAAAATAAATGATTTTTTCCAGAAAATCGTACAAGTTGCTCATCAAATTGGTCATTTTCCATCCGGGCCGCTTGATCGGTCACATTCAAAAGCACAATTCATTGAGAGCATATCGGAAGTCTAGCCGTAGGAAGGTTGTTCCACGGCCTAAAAGAATGTTGCTTCGTTCGATGTAACACCCTAATGCGGGGGACTGTCATTCATTTCTAAATGTCTAGGAGTCTAGGATCAAGTTGTATACGCCCAGGCCGTATTGGAGAGTATTCAAGTAGTGCGAATTTTGTGTTCGGACACAATGTTGTATCCGTATTCTGAAGTCAACCTCACCTGAAATTATATAAGGTTTATACCGGTATTCAGTTTGAACTGTGTCTGATCAAACGAGATCAGTAAGCCAGCTGTGGAGTGGAACGATTCACGTGATTTCATATTCAGTCTTCATTTGGGCGAGTTTTCTCTGATTAGTTTCCGAAAAGCGAACGAGACCTATAATACTTTGAGATTCGCTGAAATATGCCAATTATTTCAAAAACAGAATGAATGATATGTTATGAATTTTTCACTTCATTTACCAACAGTTCATGGTAAGAGTTTCGGATGTTTCCTGTCTCAATTCGTAAACTCTTATGATTTTGTGAGATAGTAAGACTTCACAAGTTGAAGCCCGATCGAGCGGGCAGGGTATTCAGTGCATTAGCCGGGCTTTATTCAGTGCCATTGGAAACAAAGGAACAGGAACTCGCCCCGAGTTCCAAAAGAAACGCGATAAGGTTATTGAGGACGCGTTCGGATAGTTTCGGGCATCAACTCGAATGCATCTACAATTTGACGGGTAGACAGCTCAGAGCGTTTATATCTTCTTGGGATCAACAATTATTGTCGACTACAAGCCCATAACACTTCTTAAGGAGTGAAATGACACAGTATGATACATGTTTAGAACGATGCCGCTATGTGAAACAATAACTTCTAACACTATGCTGTCAGTTTTCAGCGGCACCATGTGTAATAATCACTAAAAAACGGAATTGTCAGCCCAAACTTAGTCGAATATCCTTTGTACAAGACGTATTCATTCTAATTCCTCACACAACTTGAGCCCAAAATTTCACAATTTGATATCTGCAGGGATGAAGAAATGTCAATTAGAATTACAGTTCAAACATAATTTGAGTGTCTTGTCGGTAAGTGTTTTTATAATGCAGATGAATTTCTGTGACTGTTGATATTGTAGCTTATTATCTGGACTTATTGTGTGCTATTTGGCTTTTGAAGGTACATGTAGCACTCAACTATTTCGAATAAAAACGGAATGAATTCAATAGCTATTCCTATGCAATCTTGTGTTTTCTTGGAGGAAAATGAATAAGTGAATGTATGAAAATAAATTAGAATCATCCCTGTGTTGAAAATTCAAGTTTTGTTCAGACTGTGAGATCCAACTATTTTCATGGTCATCACTTCAATGAATATATGAGAGAGAGTCCATGTGAGCTTTCATTAAACAAGTGGATGCTTTTGTACCACTTTCATAACTGAGCGAGAAAAAGTAAGTCATTGTATAAATGGGTATTGAATGTCCGATGTTTTAACATTTCCAGAAAGTATTCTTTCGTTATTTTCAAATGATAAAGTTGTCTATCTTACAAAATTTGACTAGTATCAAGTTCGGTTATCATATCAGTTTGATGTCTCTCACAAGTTTATAAACCCCAACTGGAAGTGAATGTTTGATGAAAGATAAATATCAGACAGATTCGGATGTTTTCAGTATGCAAGTGAATTCAAGAGTCAGATCGGATATTCACAAAAAAAAATACATGAGTGGTACTGTACAA
The DNA here is from genome assembly GCA_032362365.1 of Zygogramma bicolorata. Lineage (NCBI taxonomy): Eukaryota > Metazoa > Arthropoda > Insecta > Coleoptera > Chrysomelidae > Zygogramma > Zygogramma bicolorata. Next base: position 199,574 of record JAVJAQ010001055.1, read on the forward strand.
GACGTATTCATTTTAATTCCTCACACAACTTGAGCCCAAAATTTCACAATTTGATATCTGCAGGGATGAAGAAATGTCAGTTAGAATTACAGTTCAAACATAATTTGAGTTTCTTGTCGGTAAGTGTTTTTATAATGCGGATGAATTTCTGTGACTGTTGATATTTTAGCTTATTATCGGTACTTTTTGTGTGCTATTTGGCTTTTGAAGGTACATGTAGCTCTCAACTATTTTGATTAAAAACGGTATGAATTCAATAGCTATTCCTATTCAATCTTGTGTTGTCTTGAAGGAAAATGAATAAATGAATGTATGAAAATAAATTAGAATCATCCCAGAGTTGAAAATTCGAGTTTTGTTCAGACTGTGAGATCCAACTATTTTAATGGTCATCACTTCAATGAATATATGAGGGAGTCCATGTGAACTTTCATTTAACAAGGGGATGCTTTTGTACCACTTTTATAACTGAGTGAGAAAAAGTAATTAATTATATAAATGGGTATTGAATGACAGATGTTTTAACATTTTCACCAATTTTGTAAACTGACATTTTATATGTCGGAATTGAAGAAAAAAAATGTTTGTGTGGCCAAGTTGACGAAACAGCAGTTTGTTTTGCTACGGAAGTGAAGATTCCAAGACCCATCTTTTTGTATAATTGTATTAAATTCCCTCATTTTTTCAGTGTTATGTGCAATCTCCATTTGAATAATAAATTCATATTATTTTAGACTGAATATCTGACCTGAGCAATGTTAGGAATTAAAAGTCAAAAGGTAATCATGTAGGCCTCAGAATGGCAAATGAACATAATTTGACTGGTTTCCCCAATAAATCACCAGGAAGTGAAAATTGGATAAGAATAGGAGAAAGAATTAATTCCATCCTTTATCCGAGTATCTCAGATGCCATTGAAAATATCGAGAATTTGCAAGAGAATAAGTTTTTATGTGTATTCTGGTTCTATCAAGAGTACCTGATTTTTCCATATTGATATCAGTTCAGGACACATCGATTAATAACCGAGTTAATAACTGAAAAATCGATTCTCAAGATTTGAGTGAATATTTTTTCCATGATTCGGAATTTATGTCCGCATGAAAAAAAAAGGAAAAATTATGATAAGTGCGATTTTGTCGAGTGTGTTTGATGCTATATTGAATTTTTCATAATTATAAGATATAGATAATTCTTTCAAAGTATATTCCTGAATGATATGTACTAGATATTGAAAGTTTTGTTTTTAATAGAGGGTACATTCAAAAGAAATATACAGTTGAAGAAGAAATATACTTCATATAGACAGTTCTCTGAATCAATCAACTGAGTCGAATTCAACTATAAAGTCTCATTTCACTGAGAGGAGCAAAATCAGGCAAAGATTGTTGTGCAATTGAGATATTTCAAAAAATTCGGTAGTATCAGTGTTTTTATGTTGAGTTCACTTTCGACCACGTCATGAGATGCTCATAAAGGAGAGGGGGAGAGCTGTGAATGAACAATACTCCAAGTAAAGTTGTATTCACGTTACGGGTAGGTATCCATGATAGTTTTCAACAGGCTTTTTTTAGAATCGTTTCTGAATAATTTATGATTGATTGATATGATTCCGAAATTACTAGACCAAATGACTTGCTTTTATATTCTGATTTGAATATATTGGTGAGAAAAAAAATATCTATGGCGTATCTCCAACTGGAATATTTGAAATATGTATTGAATTCGTCAGTGACCCAAAACTTGCTGTGTTATAATAATTATTAGTGTTATTATCATTGAAAATTCTCAGGCACTCCAGCAGTAACCGAAAATTCATACCAATCATGAATCGAATGATTTCATGAACAGAAATAAATTACATAAGATCTTCCTGAAAAGATGATTTTTTCTTTCTCTCCCTCATTGTTTTTCATGTTACACACATCATTGTGCAAATTCAATTGAACAAGTAATAGAATTCTATTCAATATCAAGAGTGAGTTAATATATATGAAACAATTAACATCGTTTATCTATTTACCTTTGAATGAACCACACCCGAAACAAAATGGTTAACTCACAACCACAACTGAGCACTTCAATGACCCTATCGACAGCACTCTCGCGATAGGTTTATACCTGAGTATGCTTGCATACACACAGAAAGCCAGCTGAATGCCAAGTTGTTTGGGGGTGGGAATTAACCCAACTTTAAGACTGTGAACAAAAGCATTTATAAAATGGAATATTCGGGGCAACACTCAATTATATGTTTTTACGCACTTGTTACAGATAACTCTGCATTTAATATCGTTATAATGGAAGTATGGTTTATTCCGTTAGTAGGTACAAGAATACAATTCATTTCACAAAATTAGATGAGAAAATGCCGAAGATCAATCACAGGTGTCTCACTTGTTTTTCATTTAATGAAACATTCGTGGAATGTCGCAGTTGAAGTAAGAAACAAATCATGAAAGCTGTAATACCTACATATACCAATTTTCATTGCATAATGATTTCGTGAATGCTTATATCGTGGAATAGAGGGAAATAACAAATTTTTGTCGAAAGTTCTGTAATCAATTAAATATGAAAATAATGTCTGCTTGCTGGATAATTACATGAATCTGACAATGAATCGAGAGATGTAGAAATGTTTTTAGTAAAAACTGAATTATTGTAGTCATGCACCTTTGTGTTCACAAATACTTCAAAATGAAATAATTCGGAAAGATTGATGAAATTCATTCAATAATTCTTGTTGATAACAATGACATCAGTGATAAATCAGAAAGAATGAAAATTCGTCAAAAATTCTTCAATCAATGGAATATGAAAATTATGTCTGCTAGGATGGGTGTAGTATGTATCTGGTATGGCAATGAATCGAATTAATATGTAAGAATGGCTCTAAGGAAACTGAACTGCAAATACTACTGAATATTTAATAATTCCGGAGGATTGAGCAAATTCATTCAAAACAAACAATTCTTTTTGACCACCATGCAATTACTTTTGTCTATATCGCCAGTGTTATCAACACTTCCTGAAATTTGATTCAACACGTTGTAGAAAACATGAAGATATGAGCTGCTGAGAACATGAAGGTGAGTTGAAAAACATTATGAAATAACCTAAGAAAGTTGAGTGAAGGAGTTTGAGTTATCGCAGTGTCCTAGATCTAACAATGATGTGCTAATCACTGCATACTGATTGGAAAACTGGGTATGAAATTACTGTGTTTAGTGGAGCTAATGAGATTGAAAATCAGTTCAGTATTTGTTTTCTTCATGTAGTCATGATTTTTTATAATTCAAGAAATCTAACCCAAAACATTCTCAATAATGATGTTGTAATATTTTTGAAACCGTAGGATTTTCACGTTGCGTACTTGTTATTTTCGTACTTTGTCAATATGTATTTATTGTTCTCGAAAACTTCTCATGTGCCTGTAATGTTCACCCACTGAAATTTATACTAATTCCGATAATACTCATTTGTTGTACAGCCGAATCCAAAATTTCACATGTGCAAATGATGAAATGATTATGAGTATATTTTTATGATATATAGTACACTCTGATTTTCTGGTATGAGAGAGACGATTTTGGAATTGCAATATCTAGCGATGAAGCAATCGTCTGGGGATGATAACATATTTGATGGAATCCTTTTGATTCAAATCAGAATTTCAGTAACATTTCTTCAAATATCCAAAAGTAAAATAGGTTGAATTCTGAAGATGAGTTGTAGAAAATCTTGATTTTCCATTATCTGATCTCCGTTTCTCGTGTTCTCGGTTTCAATCGTGGTATTATAGTATTCCGGTAATTTTGATTCTGTACTAACTATGAGAGGTGTAACTTTCGTGGACTGTATGTATATGTATGGATTATAATCCACTGCATTCTAGTTTTCTAGATGTGAATGATGAGAAGGACACATAAAAAAGATGAATTTTTGGCTCAGATGATAATGTAGTAGTGGTATAATCTTCAGAGAGCTATGGTATAATATTTAACGACTCAACCATGATTTTGGATTATTCAATTTGAATAAATAAATTGATATCGACAAAGACTCATATTTTATACGAACGATCCTGCTTGAAGGTAGCATTTCATCCTATATAAGTGCATTTATTGTCATGTAATGTATGTCAGGTTTGATTTTGTTGTGTCGAAGATAATTTCATATGGAAAAAGTAAAAAAGCCCATCGCAATGATCCAATGTCCCCATAACGATAGTTACTTAACATCTTCAGTAAAACATTTACAGACAATGCCTTTATGAATGATTATTTCTCTTCGGTGGTTTCATATGATGGATCCAATGCCTATATCAGTTTTCTCTCATGAGAGGAATTTACGTATCGAACTCATTAGTTGTTATTTCTTCTCAACAGATGCTTTCAAGTGATTATTCATCATCTATAGATAGATGGAATCAAAGAGTCAACATATGACATAATAATAACTAGGTACATCAACACACTTTTCTAACAATGTAACGGCTCTGAGTTCCAATTCAAAAAACTACGAAGGTTGGTAGGTAAATGGGTATAGGCTCGTGTTGTACTTTCGCAGTTCATTACACGAATCAAGTATTACTCCACATACATTGAGAAACGTTCGTCATAATTGACCCCCCTGTTACTTCCATTCATTCAGCATTTTCAACAAGAATGGCACATTCTGAACCCATTTCCCATTGATTGAGTTCAATAATTCATTTCGTGATCCATTTATCATTTAATATTTGATATAAGGTAAATGAAAGAATTTGCTCAATTGATACAGAAACTCTCCATAGAACCGCATAATTGTTCTAAAATCGTTCGTTTCCGTTAACCAGCTGACGAACGTCAACCCTCAAAAGTCAAAACTTGTGCGAGCAATGGACCAACGAGGCCTTACCTTTTAACGTGCGATTACCCAGCACGGTGGCCCGACGGGGATTCGAACCCCTGTCTTCCGCTTGATAGGCGGATATGCTAACCACTACACCACCGAGACCACTAATTATGAAATATAGGCACCTAAGTAGTCCAAATGAGCATTTCAAATTCAATATCAACCCGATTCGATCAGACTGCTTTTGAATACACATCGTATATTCAAGAACATAACTTCAATTCGTATTCTTCTATACTTTACATAACACATACACACACACACATAATATGTTTCCGGCTGTTATATAAAATGGGAGTGAGATCCAGTTATCTATAATTTGTCCACGTCCACGGTTCAAATCCTATGAGTTGCCCTTGCTAGTAGGATAGGGAAACTATAATTACTTGCTATTGGAATAAAATCGAGAACGTGTTAGTCAGACATAATGTTCATTCCAATCCAAAAATGTAATCCATTTGTTGAATTCAGACATAGGTAAAACATAATTTGATCTAGTATTGTAAACATATTCACAAGAGCTCTTCCGAATTGCAAGACGAATACCTGCATTTTCTCGTCAGTGTGCTGAAAAGCGGTGAACCGTTTTATTTGTTTCATTGTTTGGGCATCAGATGATTCCTCATACTTCTCAGTTGCTAGCATCTAGTATCATGAATAAGTATCCACATCATTCAATTCATTGAATAATTTTCTCACCATTATTATTATTCAATACTTTTGACAACAACAACGAACAATAAGTCCACGAGTCAATCTCATCGTAAATGGGGAATAGCTTGAGAAATAAAAAAACTGACTGGCATATTGATAGAATGATAATATTGAATGTGAATTGAGAATCGACCAATGAACTCACAGGCTTTTTTGGCAGTGAAAACCATATGTCTACTCTCAACTCGAGTCTTCTGTTCAATGACCGTTCTTTAGAAATGATGAAAACTATTACAAAAAACAATAGGATGGAAGATGGAACACAAAACATTTCGTCTGTACGTGCACATTTATGTTTTCAAACTGAAAATAATAGTGAAAAGTACGTAAGTTCAATCTTCTTTTATTCCTCATCTCATATTTTATTCCAATATGTGTGTATTAAGGTTACCATTCATTATTTTGTATTATTTGTTGTACCTATAACCTATAAACCGAAAGTAGAAACGGCTGACCTCGACTTCGAAAATAGCTCTGGTTCAAATCCGACTGCAAGAAATATTTTTTTTTAATAATTTTCAGTATTACCAATCAATTTCCAAATATACTAGCAAGTTCATCATTATCATAACTACTATTGAGGTTTATATCTGAATGAAGGATTGTTCCATGAAGTGTTTAAATATTGAACGGTGTGGCCGCATCCAAACAATATAATTCCTCTAATATTTAAGAGCCGTGGTAGCGCAGTGGTTAAATCACTGTCTACTAGCCGATAGGTCCGGGGTTCAAGCCCGCACGGAGGCGAATGGTTTTTTTATATTCAATAAGTAGATTCAAGGTATACCTACCGGACGTTGATCAACTGGTCGTGAGATAAAAGTAGCAGATCTGGGGAAAACCTGGCAACGCTGTCTTATGGAGATCCCATAGTTGGTACGAAAATTTGCAAAATCGAGCTTGGCTTTTTTCCCCAGATTTACATGGTATTCTCCATAAGACAGTGTTGCCATTTTCCCCGTACATACATAGCATATCTACTGTCCACTGTCTCCGTAGCGATCGGATTGCCGATGCGACGGTCGGCTTTTAAGTAAGATTCGCGTTTTCGTTGTGAGTGGACGATCGGAAACATTACAGTGTGTAATGTTTCCGATCACGGAAAGTGATGAAGAATTCGTCATTATTGCTTTGTTATTAGATGAAGACAATTTGGAGAATATCATACACTATTCACTGATTTGCTCCATGATATGCGTAATAACAAATATAATCACGTGTGTGTACTTAGTGTCGAAATGTAACAAAATTCAAATGATCTGTGAGGCGACCAGTGACTACCTATTGTGACATGCGTCCACTTATCGGCAATCCGCATGACGTCATCCGCACCAGTCGGAAAAGTTGCCCCTTCGATCAATTTCATCGGCATTACCGACGGACCGATACGTGCGATCCGTCCGCTGCCGGTCAGTGGACGTATATGTATAACTTACTATACTAATAATTCTAAAATCCGTTTCGTACGATCCGTACGATGCATACCTATAGACGCGTACCTTAATAGCACGTGTTCTACACATTGAAAATCTCCCCTTCTGCGCTCGTACAGATTCTAATAATAGTTCTCATTTTTTCAATAATCGTTATAGTATTTCAATAATTTTTGTCGTTTTTCAGATCATCAGATGAGAGCTTCCAATTAGTTGATACTAAATTTGAAATGGCGAATTATTTTGTGTGAATTTCGTATTTTGTACATATAATTGAAAGATTGATAGACTTACCTGTAAGGAATATCAATCTTAATTATTTGAATATCGTAGTCCTCCTTTGGTCTATGATAGATACCATTATTTCGGTGTCCGAGTGTACACAGTTTAAATGAATGAGAGTTTTTTGTCTCCAGCTGGTATCGTGCGCCGACCCGTACTGATAAATCAGTCTGTATTTTGTGGCTCAAAACGCACTTTCATCGGGAAGACATTAAAAATTTGGTGGTGGGTGGGTTGTACCAAAGGAGGACTACGATATTCAAATAATTAAGATTGATATTCCTTACAGGTAAGTCTATCAATCTTTCAATTATTTTTCATATCTCGTCCTCCTTTGGTCTATGATAGCTGTTCAGAGATATAGAAAGTGCGACATAATTGCAAAATGAATATATTCAAGAAATAACAGGAAAATTCAATAATATTTGAGAATAACAAGAATATTATTTTACACTAATTCTTACATGATGAACATGTAACCAAAAACATCAAGAACTATGAAAAACTAGCAATAACAAAATAATCAACAATTACTATTGTTAATAATACTCGCAACGAAGTCTTGAGAGTCATGAATGAGCGGTTTGTTATAAAAGGTGTTGAAAGCTGTCGAAGATTGAGACCAACCTGCAGTTTTACGAATGAGATCTATATTTAAACCACTTCTGTGTACAGCAGAAGTTGCTGCATGCCTAACGCTATGACTCGTGAAAATAGTAGTATCGATACCACTTTTTATTAGCATTTCCTTTATCCATCTACTGATGGTTTGTGTTGTCGCAGCGCGATGGGGTTTCCTATGCGTCAGAATTAAATGTTTAGTCGAACCTCGTAAGAATTTTGTTCTATTGATATATTGTTCTATGGTAAGAGCAACACAAAGTTCAGGTTTTTGTTGAAAATAGGGAAATACTAAAAAAGGTTGCACTCTGTTTAGGCCAGATGTTTTTATTCGATCAGATATTTTTATTTGTAAATTACCTCCATTGTTGTTAATATTATCAAGGGAAATTTTTGACAGAGTTTGGACTCTATGAGCCGTTGTGAGGGCTAATAGGGTGACCAATTTCAGTGTCAACTCTTTGAGAGAAAGGGATTCGAGTGGAAACATCGTTCCCAATTTTCGTAACAAGTTTGAAGGGTCCCATATGAAAGAATATTTGGGTTTAGCTGGATTCACATTATATGCTCCTTTCAAGAATCGTTTCAAGATAGCTTGCTCATATGATGTAAAATCAAAAATTAAAGAGAATATAGAACGCGTTGTATTCAATGTTGCATAGGATAGTTTTGTGTTCAAAATTTTGGTTAAAAAATTTGAGAATATTTCCTAAATTTTTCTCCAAAGGATTCAGTTGTTGACACTTACAGTATTCCCACCATTTCTTCAAAGAACTCGAATACTGGTCCAATGTTTTCTGACTCAATGAAGCCATCATAATGTCTACTGTTTCTTCTGGGACTTTACTTGCAAAAATTTTGCGGATAATTGTCCGGCCACCAGGGAAAGATCTTGGTGAAGCGGATGATATGTCCTGAAAGGGGAGATCAAAAGTTCTTTACTTGGCTTGAATTTTATTGGTTCTGATATGAGTAGTTCATGAAATCTAGGATACCAGGACTGAGTAGGCCAATCTGGTACTATAACAATACCTGTTGCTTTGTCTAATGAAATTTTTTCCAATGTTCTATGTATCAGAGAAAATGGCGGGAAAGCATAAAAATAATATTCACTCCAGTTTATTGTGAAGGCATCTGTGGTGAAAGAATCTGGGTCTGGACCCCAAGAAACAAAAAGAGGGCATTTAGTGTTCAATGATGTTGCGAAAAGGTCAATATTTGGCGTTCCAAATTGTTCAATAATCTGAGCAAAGACTCTAGGATTCAGTTCATATTCAGTATCTACTAATTTCCACCTTGATAAGATATCAGCATGAACATTTTCCTTCGAACTAATATATGATGCAAAAACAAAAAGATGTTTTTCTTCACACCATAGCCACAATTTTCGTGTTATTTCATTGAGTTCTGTATATTTAGTACTGCCCATTTTGTTTATGCATGCTACTGCTGTAATACTGTCAATTCGCAATAAAATACTGCAGTTATTCAAATGTTTCCCAAAACTTTTGAGAGCATTTGCCGCCGCACATATTTCCAACCAGTTAATGTGTTTTTCTCTGAGCTCAGAGCTCCAATAACCGTTTGCTTTTAGGTCACCACAATATCCCCCCCAGCCGGTAGTAGAAGCATCGGAAAAAATTTCTAATGCAAAACTGTTTTGTTTAATTGGTTTAGATGATTTGGAGATGTTTCTCAACCACCATTCAAATTCGTCGTGGAGAAATGCAGGAAGTTCAACTTTTGCCAAAAAATTGCCTCTGTTTGCTTTCAATGCCCTGAGTTTGACTATTTCAAACAATTTTATGTGAAGCCAGCTATATAAAACAGTTGGAGCTATAGAAACGAGTTTTCCAATTAGAGACGCGAAACTCTTTATGTTACAGAGAGGTTTCTTTTTGAACTTTGTTATGAGGTTAATTATATTCAAAATTTTCTCCTGAGGTAAACTGATTGTCATTTTTTCACTATTAAAAATGAAACCTAAATATTTAATTTGCTTCGATGGAATGGAATTACTTTTTTCCTCATTTATTATGAACCCCAATTTTGTAAGTAGTTGTTTTGCCTCATTGAAATATAGTTTACAAAGGGAATATGTTTTTCCAATGAGGATTATATCATCCAGGTAAGTGACTAGAGTACAACCTCGTTTCCTCAGTTCTCTTTCAACTGGTTTCAATAATTTAGTAAACAAAAAAGGGGCAAAATTTATGCCAAAAGGAACACACGTGAATTCATATAAATTTTCCTGGAAATTAAATCTCAAATATTTCCTAAAATCAGGGCTAATTGAGATGAGAAAATATGCGTCCTTTAAATCAAGAGTACAAAAATAACAATCATTAGTTATAAGTCTCAAAACAGATTTATAATTATCTAGTTTGAAATGGGGAGCCTTGATGAAGGTATTCAATTTTTTCAAATTCAAAATAAATCTGTTGTCGCCATTCGGTTTCCTGATCAAAAAATAAGGGGATAAGTATTCTGCCCTGCAAGGTAGACATTTCTGAATGGCACCTTTCTCTAACAAACGCTCGATTTCAATCGTATATTTATAAAGTTCAGTGGAGGAAACTTTATTTTTAGGAGGGCAACTCTGATGAGGAGTTACTACAAAAGGAATTTCTACGCCTCGTATCCAATTCAAAATAACATAATTATTAGTTATTAGGGACCAAACGTCACTGAAAAGTTTCAGCCTACCAGCATAGTTCAGTAAGGTTACCTCAGTTAATATCTGGGTTTCGTGAACTTCCGGTTGCGGGATGGATGTGTCGAGACCTGGTTGAAACGGCTCGATGGTTTGTAGGTTTTCTTGTCTCGTCGCTCCTCTCCTTCCTTTCTGTCTTACATCTTGGATCTGTTGAACCCTCGCTTGGAGTTTAAATTTTTGATGAATGAAGTTTGTTTCTCCTTCGATGGAAGTCTTATTATTTCTTGTCCAGTCTTGCGTAAAGTTTGACAAGCTTTCACTTTATCCACAAAATTTTTGCCAAAAAGATACTCATCGATCTTTGACTGTTGAGACGCTGCCTTCGTATCCCAATTCACAAAAGGAATGATGTTCGTTCGTCTTTTCATAGAAATGGCATGATGTACGTTTGTGAACATTTGGGCCGCCTCAGCCATTTTTTTTATGATTGCCGGTTCTCCAGTCTGAATATCCAACTGATATGTCATGACCTCACCAAGCGCCGTGAGGCCAACAGAAAGTTGTTCTTGAAGCGCTGTGAAAAACTTCTCATTTACAGCGACGGATTCAGGAATGAGTGACTTCAGCTCCTCATTGAGTTTAGGAGGAGTTAAACTCTGGCAATTTTGTGGTAATGGAAACTTTCGCTCTAATTCCTTTCTAACCTCAAGTTGCACCCCATCTTGCAGATACGAAGTCCACCGCATCACCAATTCATCGTTCAAGAGACTACCAGCCGTTTGTGGAATAGAGGGATTTTCCCCCAGCAGATTCGTCACTTTGTCAGCCTCCGTTTGAGCTTCGGTTACTGTTACAGAAGGTTCAGGGTTCGGTATGCTCGCATTATCAGGGTCTTTATGAACCTGAGCCACAGTTATCACATCTTGCGTTTGGGGTTCTGAAATTAATGACGAGTCACTATCCCCTGAGAAACTCGCCGAACCTGAAAATAAACCTTGGCTCAGTTCAGGCGAGTGGAAAAAAAGGTTCGTAAACATTCCATTAGGTATAAAAAAAATATGCGCCGCATCGGCTTGAAGTTTTTTTAGGTCCATGTTTACATGTCAGTGCTTCTGTGTCCAATGTCACAGGCCATGGCAGATAACATAATGCATATAGATTTTTCACTCGAGCCCAATGTCACGAGGAAAATCAAGGTCACTATTACAAGTGTGCCCAACGTCACAGTTAACATATTCGTGCCCAATGTCACGTTGAGTTATTCAGTTTATAAGAAAACAAGTATCATGTTTAGGCATCATGCACTTACCCGTTGAGGAATGCTCGGTGAACATGTGTTCCAATTTAGCCAATTTCTTCCGCAGGGCTGTGAATTCATCAAACATTTTTCGTTTCTTGTTGCGATTATTCATTTTGCATGCACTATCACGTCAATACACTAAGACACAAAATAATAGACTGATTTATCAGTACGGGTCGGCGCACGATACCAGCTGGAGACAAAAAACTCTCATTCATTTAAACTGTGTACACTCGGACACCGAAATAATGGTATCTATCATAGACCAAAGGAGGACGAGATATGAAAAATAATGTTCAGTCAGCGCCTGAGATGGAATGACTACGAATCGAGCTAGAAATCCCCATACATACCAAAATAGGTTCCAATATAAGTAGTCCACAGGTACATACCTGAAACAGAAAAGTTATAATTAAATATAATTATTTCAATTGACAACTACAAGATTTCGGTTATTTATTTATGTTATTTGTGACGGGGAAATTGACAATTTGGCCTATGGTAATAAGTATGTTTTTCAAAATAGCTGCTATTACTGTTATACATATAAAAAAATCGAAATATATGTATGAAATATGGTATTTCATCAAGTATCGGCCAGTTCAAATCAAATGTTCGAATTGTCTGGCACTATCTGCTTTAGAATACCTAGAGCAATATCGAAAATCTCGAAGAACAATCGAGAATATTTCAGGTGAATTTTTTTATTTCATCAGATATATTTTGACGTACATTTCTTCAATATTGCTCAGAGTATGGGAATTGTTCACAAAAAAATTGATCTAAAATTGTTCGTTTTCGTTAACCAGTTGACGAACGTCAACCCTCAGAAGTCGAAACTTGTGCGAGCCATGGATCAACTGATATCATGAGGAAACTCCACGATTTTTTACGTGCAGAAGAAAAATGTTTTTATAATCGAAATTCCAACTGAGATTTCTTCAGATACCATTCGGAATTTGTTATGCGACTACAAAACAACCTCAAGTACTACCAAAACACCGATAAATTTGATTCAAGCAAAGGTTGAGAAGTTACGAGAGACGTTATGTTGGTATCGATCAGTATTGGTGTGTTCTTTGTAGGTTATTGGTCATCTTTTTCGATCGAAATATAAATATTTTCATCCGCTCAAATATAGAAGGCTTTTGAACACAATTTCAGCCTACAGAAATGATGATGATGTGAACAAGTTCATCAAAAACAATAAGAATGAAACTCCAGTATAGAAAAGATCAGGAGTATACATGTAAATGTGTGGTTATCGCTTCAAACTTCATATCGGTCAAACAGGGAGATCTTTCAGCAGAAAAATTAAGGAACATAGAAGTCGTTTTTGTAGTTTTTATAAAACTGTCCCCTGAAAATCACACAACGTGTCATTCTATCACAAAGAAGATAAAAATTCCACTGTAGTTCAAAAAGCAAATGGGTGCAGCTCTGCTCTTGAATTCCTTAAGCGTTTTACCGGAGGATAAAATCAGCTCAGATTCCGTAATGTGATAACGCTAACGCCGCGAAACGTGCCAGATAATTTGAATCCCACTTCGAAATAATCCATTCCCGTCACGGAATCGGTGTTTTGAGTGCGACAAAACTTTCGCGATGTTTAGATAACAATTCGAGATTAACAGATAAAACAGATAGGAGAGTACAGACTAAACGCCGTGAATCTTCGCATAATGAGAATTTCACGGAACTCGAAACTCCTTCACTGAGTTCTCAATTAAAAGGCGTGTAAGTGAATGACTGTCTTCTTCGGAGTGAATTGTCGCCGTTTTATGGAGAGTGCTGCTTCCTGAATGGGAACTCTTCAAATGAAACGTAAACATATTCCTTACAGGTACGACTAGAGAAACTTGGTTTTTCGAGTTGACTTCTGAATTCCTCAGATCATAGCAAGTCTCTCAGAAAATTCGACATGGAAATATATCCTTACTCTGCTCCATAACAAAACTCTTTGAAAAAAGTAGTTTCGGTAAGAGTTATGGACCATTTGGAAAATAATAATGTTTTATGCAAATCTCAGCATGGCTTTATAAAAAAAAATTTGTTGAAACAGCTTCTTACCATCTGATGAGCTTTATATATCGAGAGATTGATAATAAAAAATATATCCTTTCTCGAAAGCTTTCGAAACTGTGTGCTCGGAGTTCTTGATTCCCAAATTATCCAGCTTGGGTTTCCCGAAAAATATAATAAACTGCTTACTATCATATATGAGTGAAAGAAACATGACGGTACTTTGTAATGGGTCACAGTCATCGTCTAAAAATATTAAACTCGGTGTGCCTCAAGGCTCGGTTCTAGGCTCTCTACTCTTCCTCCTATATGTAAATGACTTGCTGATGACACCACTATAACTCTATTGGGACAAAATGTTGAGCAGCTCATCTGCAAATCAGAGAGTATTGTTGACCAGTTCAATGCATGGTGTCAAAGAAATAAACTTATTTTGAATATGTCCAAGTCAGTTACGATGAGATTCCACTTCAAGAAAAATACTCCATATGATCCTGTCATCAATGAGATTGAGAATTCTATGGAAGTGAAATTTCTGGGTACCTACTTGGATGCTGATCTGAACTGGGATAAACAAGTAGATCATATATGCTCAAGGATCAATAAAGCATACTATGCCATAAAGAAGCTGAAATCAACATTGAATTAATCAGTATTACTCAGCATTTATTATGCGATGGTATATATATTTTAATATTATGACGTGTGGTAGGGCGAAGGAGTTTACGAGAGTTTTTATTGCCCAGAAAAGAATAGTGATGCTCATATTCAATATGAATTACAGGGACAGTTGCCGTCATATCCTTGTAGAGAAAAAAATATTAACAGCACCTTCCATATATATTTTGAAATGTATAACGTTTGCTAGGCAAAACTTGAATCTCTTCACGGAAAATGCCACCATATATAATTATAATACCAGGAATGGAGAGTTATCGAGAATTCCCCAATATCGCATGACACTGTTTAAGAAATCTCCAGAGTACAAAGCTATGTTGTGCTACAACAAATTACCGTATGAATTTGAAAGGGACTCAAATGACCTGAAATTCCACAAAGATGTCAAAAACCTTCTATTAGAAAAGTGCTATTATAGTTGCCACGACTTCCTAAGTTACGATCTCTCAATCAACTCAAACTTAACTTGATATCTTTTTTGTTATTTTCAACAACAATTGATTTAGATTACACATATTACTTGTTCAGTCTTTTTTTGTGTTCTATTATGATGAGGAATGATAAGGAATTTTATACTATATATGTTTATATACTCATGTTTTTATCGATGTGTTTGAACTCTTTTTTTTAGGGTTGTGAATGATAAGTAATTTTAGACTATATAATATGTTTACATATTCATGTTCCACCAATTTTTAAACTCTATTGAAGTGTTGTGAGTATTAACCGTATATTCAGCTTTTTCTCTTGTTTGTCAATGTTCTCTGTTTGACTATGTTCTCTGAATGTTATGCTGACTTATTGTCCTCTATTGTTTATAGTTTATATTTACCTTGACTTACCACATATACCAAGTGTATCAAAAATGGTTAATAAATATTATTATTATTATTAGTATTATGTTTCAATAATTTTCTGGCTATTCCATCTATAGAAAATAATAAACATTTACAAATTTCTCTAATCCGTATGTCAACACTACTGGCAAATACATTATATATCAAGCTACTCTTTATGGTTCATTTCTCAACTTGAAAAATGTACCCGTTATCAGGAAGAAAATCGAAGAAAGTATAGTTCCAAGAATTGATACGAACAACTTTGTTGGTAGAGTCACTCCCGTCAACTGATCACTAGATTTGTTCTGGTTTTGGTTCTCATAGGTCTATGAGACACCATGTTGAGTATCCAATTGGACTACTGTTCCCTGACAGATTCGAGAAAGTCAAGGCAGTGAACCAAAAGCCAAAACAGACTCGTAATACTTTTTTTCCCCTTTATATTTTACTCTTACTCCAACAAAGTTTTCACAAAGCTGAGAACTGGAGGCGTTCGTACACAAAATGTTGAAATAAAATTGTCGTGTATGAATGCTTCCATTGATTAGCATTGTGGGATGTCCTTTAAAGTAAAAGTAGAAGATCATATGAACATAATTCAGTGACAAAGGGACAAAACTTCAGTGTGTAACTTCCAACTTCATCATTGTTGCATCTAGAATTATGCAAGTAGCCTTTTAAACAAGTAAAATGATCTGTTGTAATTTGTTAATTGCTACTTGTAATACGTACTAATCAGAAAAAAAGTAATTTTTTTCGAGTTTTAGGCTAAAACTTCATATTTGGGCAAAACTCCCATTCCTCAACAGCTTCTTCTCATAAGATTATGTTATATTTTTCAAAATTGGGGTACTCTATAATAATTTCAATATTTTTGTCCCTCGACAAAAGAGAGATCGATCGCTGAAGGTACTTCCCAGAAACTTTGATTTCTATTTCGTGCGAAGAAATATTTCACTTCTCGTCAGCTTCTGATGATCTACAAGGCTCATATACGAACTGTCTTGGAATATGGTTCTGTTGTGTGGAGTTCGGCACCATAACATTCATTAAGGCTTTCCGATTATATTCAGAGAAAGGCCATCCGTCTTGTTGGTGATTCTTCGCTCACAGACTCGCTCACTTCATTGGAACATCGTAGAAGGGTCAGAGACGTGTCTCTCTTCTATAAATATTATCACGTTTGGTGCTTTTCTGCATAGTTTTCAATCGTTTCACCCTTGGCAATATCTACACGAATGACTCGACGAGTACAGAATTCCCACCTCTTTCTTGTGAATTTGGAGACATGTCGAGCCTATCTTGCTCAGGGAACTTTATTTAATAGAACAGCTGAGCTTTGGAATTCTTTGCCGAAAGAGGTCTTTCCTGACGCTTACAAACTTCAAAAATTCAAACTGAATTTCAATTCGTATCTCCTGTCCCTTGATTCACGCGGTGTTCTTTGAACATTACAGGGCTTCCCTTTTGTGTGAATCTGCATATATAAAAAGGAACAAATTTTGGCGGTACTAAAATTTCGGTTTTACAATATAAAAAATCACATTTGCTGTACACTTCATGGATCCCTACTGTATAAGGATATTTATTGTACATGAGGTCGGTATATAGTATTCGTATGTCCGTATATAGGACAAAACTGCAATAACGTTACCAATAGAAGTAGTATAAAAAAGTATTATTTTTTTAATATTTCGTTCGTTATAAATTATCATTCATAGAATTTGCTTATATAATTTTGCAGTCTTCAAAAATCCCCTTTAACTTCATAGTTCACTTATTTAGAGGTGTTTTCAGTAACATTACAATTCTGGAAAGAAGTGTCTGAGAAATCTTATTAGAACTCTACTGGAAACCTATTTCATAAGAATGCTTCGAGTACGGGAAACAATAATTGTACATGGGTTTCGTTCTTGGCCTCCTATCAGTACAAGGTAGTTCCCACCATCAACTCGAAGTCGTAGTTTCCCATAATTGAAAACATTATTAACAAATCGCCCAATTCCTTCTAAGAGGAAACGTACATTTCTCCACAGTCGGTGAGCACACTTCAAGTCTCTACTGAATGTATTGTTCTTCTGAAAGATTGATTCATAGCTGGTTTTGAAGTATGATCACCAACTCTGGAGAAATCCATGCAAGTTGTAAATTTGAAAGGGTGCCTCTTCATGATTTTTGTAACTTGAGCGAATTTTCATATGTAGAAAATGCACGACAGGCTCACTGAACAAAAATGGTCTATTCTACTACCTCAGCCAACTGAATCGAATTAATAGTTTTCGCAGTTGGCCCGCACACAAGGAGGCAAGCAGCCCGCTCCAGAAAACGACACTTACGGCCGTACACCCATTCTGGTCTGTTAAGTTAGTAGTTCGGATCTAATGGAGGCCATTAGGTACATAAATTCCGGGCGCTCCGCCATCGGGACCGCCTTCTTGCTTTCCCAAATTGGTGTTTCGGTTGCCGCTACAGATAAAATGTTTCCTGTGTAACACCTTCCCGGCGGCCGTACATCACCGTTATTTATTCTCCGGCTCTAATTGTCCTGCTTCTGAGAAAAATCGCGACGAAGAAGGCCAGAACTCCTTCGGGCGTGATTTTTCGCTTAATTTTATGGGAAGTCGGCTTTTTTCCGGACCGAGATCCGAAAATATGAATCAAACGTATTTGAATGATATACAAATATCTGTAAAAGAGAGTGTTTGTATTTGTTTTATTTCACCTCTTGGACTGAACTTTCCCCAATAATTACTAGTAGTCCAGCAGCCACCGCCTGATTTTTCGAGTGATTAATAACAGGCTGAATCTCCGTGAGTAGGTTCGGTTCGACGAGACGCCCAAGTTTTTCCTCTGTGAAAATTCTCGTTAGAGGTAGCTAACGTAGTGCGCAGGTGTGAAAAAAGTGTTACCGTGGTATCGGCAACTTCCAAGCGTAGGACTAGGAAAACGTGCCACTAAATTTGTAGGACTATGTGGCCATTTCATTATACAAGAATTTACTAAGCTGCATAAAAAAAACAGCTGGTTATTGATAATTTTTATGACCTCGTTTTTTCGACATATTCGGAGTGGAGGACGCTCCAGTCAAACCATCCGTTTTGTAGGACAATTGTTTTTCCGAGTGTATTAACCAATTATATCTCAATATGTGAATAAAAAACTCACTATTAGTCCGACAATTTCGACACCCCGCCGAATCGACATGTTTCACACCTGCGCACTACGTTAGCTACCTCTAACGAGAATTTTCACAGAGGGAAAACTTGGGCCTCTCGTCAAACCGAACCTACTCACGGAGATTCAGCTTGTTATTAATCACTCGAAAAATCAGGCGGTGGCTGCTGGACTATAGTGCTATCCACATCTTTTCAATTCATCTAGAACATAAAAAAACATCTTTCTGCTCAACTCTCACCTTTTTTCTTCATCACAAAAAACCCGCTTATTTTAAATCTTTCCTTTAGTGTTTTTCTTTATATTTTAGATTGAGAACCCTGATTTTGATGCTGAGGTGGTCTTGTAGTTCTAATGAACCTTCAGATGACAGATAGAAGTGAAGTTATGTTATTTCATCATGAATTCCAAAATGGAAAGAAACAATTGCTGGACGTTCATTTTCATTATATCTACTCAGAAGCAGATCAATCTACCTGACGACGAACTCACACAGGACTAATCACTTCGCTGGATTTGTCTATGGTAAGTATTAAACGAAAAATGGTTATAACAATAGTAATTAACAGATATTTCTTTCTGTTCTGGGCCTAAAAATAGCAGCTTGTCCTCACTATGATTATGAATATTTTATAGAAAATAGTAGTCTCATAATAAAGTTCAGTGAGTAGAAACCATAACAGTTTCCTTTTTCTTGTTTTCACTACTTCTCAACCTCTGAAACAATCCTAACCCGTAACAGACATACCGAATAACCAGATGAAATCAAATGTTCTTGAACAATGTCTTTCAACAACGAAAATGACAAAACTCTTTGGTGAAATCAACGGTAACACCAAATTGATATTATTTGCGCTCGATGCAGGTTTCGCTAACAAGGTTTGCATCTTCAGAGGAAGAAACTGATAGTAAATCTGAAAACTCGGGTCAGTTATTTATATTCTCTACAATCTGAGGTGTGCAAAATCTAAAAACGTATGTTAGCTACTGATTATTCAAATTGATTTCTCAACAGTTGATTATAATCAAAAAGTATAACTTTTTCTCCTCAAGATGCTAACCTCTCTATCGAAACGCGCTTAATAATATCAGTTTGGTATTAGGGTAATTGATCACTATAAAATGTTTCACGTCACAGTTTACAGTTTGCAATCTCATTGTTGAGTTAACAAGTATCGTGACGTAATTAATAAAACATTTTGTTGTGTGATATCAACTGAGGTCTATTGAGTATCACATTATAATATCATCGTTTAGTCATTAACAAGTTACAAAGACGAAACACGTATTTCACTAAGCAATGGTGAGGGATTCACGTAAAAGATAAATGTTACTCACTATTCAGTAATAGCTGATACTTTGAGCTTGACCTGAAAAGTTCAATCCAGTAGCTCGGTATCAACTTGATTTTCATTCACATAACCGAATGGGTGAATGAATGAATGAAATGGTGTTGAATTACTAAAACCCTTTTTATAAACACTTCGACGTTAGCAACTGTGATTGAGCTATCAACTGTAAGTAACAGAGCTACCCCGATGCTAAAACAGACAAAATATAGTAAAAACAATATCATCCTTATTGTTTCAAAAAACAAAATCCTGCTACAATTCATATATTTGAACGATCAAATTAAATAGAGAAAGTTCATCGTCCGTAATGCAATGCATCACGAACAAAAAATAGTCTTGATATTCATTTAATAATGATAATAATAATAATATTCATTCACAGTATAAGTAATACACGTTGTGATCAGGTAGATATAAAAGAGAATAAATATTAAAGATTTCGATAAGTGCAAAGCACTTGTTTCGAATAGAAAAATATATAATAAAACTTTCACAATTAAAATAAATATAAATAGTTCTAATCAGCGAACAGAGAACTAGAACTATTGTTATGTTTATAAAAAACTTCCTGAACAATAGTAGATACTATACACGCACGTAAATATATACAAACATTTAAAAACATACATATACAAGACAAGGTCAAAATGAACGATATTTTTGTGAAGGTGCTTTTTCCGAGGAGGGGTAGGAGTGAGATGGCAAGATGAAAGTCTTTTTATTTTTATGGTATGTTAGGATTGTAATATAATAAAAAAGTTGTCGGATATCAAAAACATTGGCTTCATTGAAGAGTCTATCCGAGGGATATTTGTATTCTTTAGAGAGAATCAGTTTCAGTAGCCTTTTCTGTAATATTTCTAGAGGGCGCATATGAGTTTTCAGTGCCCCTCCCCAGCATACTATACCATATCGTAAGTGACTTTCAATCAAAGCATGGTACAGAATTTTAAGCTGATCTATTGTGAGTATATTTTTCAGGTATTTGAATTTGTTCAAGATCGAACGTAGCTTGTTGCAAACATAGTCGATATGTGAGTCCCATCTGAGGTGAGAGTCTATGAATATACCTAGGTATTTAACATTTTGTTGGGACAAAATTTTATTCACTTGTCCGTTTGTAAAAAATGTGAGACAATTGAAAGTTGGTAAGTTAGAACGGTTGGATCTAAATGGTAGGTAAAACGTTTTATCAAGGTTCACTGTGAGTAGGTAGTGTTCAAACCAATTTTTGATCACGGGTAAGTCATTCTGTACGGTGTTTTTAAGTTGTTCCCAATCATCTGCTTCATAAAATATCGCGGTATCATCGGCAAATCCTATTATTTCCCCGTCGCTCTGAACAGATAACATACCATTGATATAAATGTTGAAAAGGAGAGGACCGAGTACGGTCCCCTGCGGTACTCCGTATTCTATTGCCCTCCTTTCACTGTTCACATCATCCACCCTTACGGACTGAAATCTATTGGTGAGGTAACTACCAAAAAGTATGAGACACTGGTTTCGTATCCCAATATAATCCAGAGTTGGCAAGAGTAGACTATGACTCACAGTGTCGAATGCTTTAGACAAATCCATGAAGACGCAGAGACACGTTTTTTTTTATCTAGAGCTGACGATATTTTTGTAGTGAGAGCCAGTAATGCATCTTGAGTGAAAAGTTTTTCTCTAAACCAATACTGTTTGTCAGATAACAATTTGTACTTGGAAATGTAAGGAGTCAGTCGTTTTTTGAGAGATTTTTCAAAAATTTTTGTTAGATGCGTTATCAGCAATATGGGTCGGTAATTGGTTATCTCTGACTCATCCCGCTTTTTGTATATTGGCACTACTATAGCCTCTTTAAATACATTTGGCCAGATACCCTTTTTCATGCATAAATTAAACAGATATGAGAGGGGTTCTTTTATATATATACTGATGGACTTGAGAGTTTCAACACTTATTTCATCAATGCCTGCGCTATTTTTATTTTTTAGTTCGCCGATGAGACTTGCAATTTCCTCCGCGTAAGTTGGTAGGAGTACGAATGAATTTATTGAGGTATTTCTTGGGGGAAAATGAATTGGGTTTTTTTTAATATTATTGGCCATTTTTTTCCCGATTTGTGTATAAACTTTATTGAATTCATCAGCTATTTGTTTTTCATCAGTTATTAAAACTCCAGAGTCGTTCTTTATTGTTGTTATGATTTTTTTACCATTTTTTGGATTGCTTATATCCTGTACTATTTTCCACAGTGTTTTGTTATCAGATGCGTTGTTGTTATTTATTTGTATTTAATATATAGTCTTCCGTGAGTTTTTGAATAGTCGATTTTTTGTATCGGAAGATTTTACAAGAGATTTCGTTATCCAAGGTGCGATTTTGGTGTCTTTTCTTTTGGAAATTTTTACTGATGTTGAGTCATTTATAGCTCGACTAATAGTATCAATGAAGTCGGATGCACTTTCATTGGGGTTGATTGAAGAGAAAACAGAACTCCAAGATTCGTTCCGCAGTACATACAGTTTTCAATTTATTTATATCAATGTATTTCCTCTGGTGTGATCTTGGGGTTCTGTGCTCGTTTTGGGTCAGAAGGATTTGAAGTGCGATTGTGTAATGGTCGGTGATGTTGGTCTGTATGATAAGAGGAATAATGCGATTCCTGATATTCAGTTTAGATTTGATGAAAATGTGGTCAATGCATGTACTTTCATTGTTTTGGACTCTAGTTTCATTGTTAATTGTTGATATATACCCGTGTTCAATCAAGATATTCAGGTACTCATGACAATGTTCGTCGTTTTTTGAGATATCAATATTAATATCTCCAATAATGATGGAGTAAGTGGCATCAGTTTGGTCATTCATTCTCAAAGATTTTAAGGATAGATTAAATTCATTTGGGTCTGTCGAAGGTGATCGGTAAGTGGCATTTATAACAAGTTTGGTATTGTTTCCCATAATGACTCTGAGTTGGATGGTTTTACAATCATTTATTTCAGTTATTTTGTAAGAGTATTTGTAGTTTGATTTTATATATACAACAACCCCATCATTCTGATTCAATTTGCCGTGGTTATAAATCAAGTCATATCCTTTAATATTGTAGAACTCGAGATTTTTTAAAATCCACGTCTCCGTTAAGACAACGCAATCAATACTTGAATGTATGCGGGATAAGAAAATTTTGAATTCATCAAAATTTTTGTTGATGCTCCGAATGTTGTTATGAATAATGTTGGAATTTTCCACATTCTGATTTACATTCAGAACATCATTGTATTGAATGTGGTTTTGTAAAGTGTAACTCTGCACTGTTTCTATCTCAAAATCACGAATATATTGCTCCATTTCAGCTTTTATTTTTCTAAAGTTTAGTATGACATGAAAAATCTGTGATTTGAAATGAACAAGGAAATATACTGGAGAAGTAAAATATACCTATTTAGTTTTGGATTTTGAGAAATTCAATTTTTTTGAGAGAGGTGGGGACAGATTATACCTTTGACAAATTTGGTACCTAAAAGGCCGCCTGAACACTTCAATTCTGAATTTTGGCACTGCAAGCGTGTTTCTATATCGAATATTCAAACTGTGGATGTCGGTACGATATATAATTTTTTTTATATGGATATACAAGGGCATTTTTGTTGAAATTATTTTATGGAAAAGACAGGGAGCGTGAAATAACCTTCTTTTCTCTATGTTCAATCACCCAATTTCTCAAAGTTTATATGAGATTTTTTGCCGATGAATACCAGACATTGATCTAGGCCATAAAGAACATCAGCGGTGTTGAAAACTGTAAGCAGCAAAAATTCACATGTGGACTTTTTCAAATGATAAGGCAGAAAATGCTGGTTACCATAAATGATTTTCATTGCAGAGTGGGCACGCTGTAACAATCTATTGATGAATTTTGCAAATCTAAGCTGTTCATCCATCAAGACATCAATATTTTTTTGCTGCTTCATTCCGAATGAAGATATTCACAGGGTTATAGCCAGTTGGAGAAATCTATTTAAATCTGCATTGATAATGTCAGGCATTCTCTACCATTTTCGCCGGGAAGCTGTGATATATTTGAATATCATCAGCGTATAAATGCTCTCGATAAGTGTGAAGAGCCTAATAGTGAGTAGAAATTATATATAGTGAATAATAAAGAATCGAGTATGGAACTTCAGGTACTACTGATTTGAGATACAAAATATCTAAGCTGTATTCTTCTATACTATCTGCTTCCTATCTTTCAAATAATCTGTCAATAATGCCAGAGCATCGGCAGAAAAAGCGATATATTCCTAAATACCTAACGGAAGATTATGACTAACAGTGACAAACGCCTAGCTGGAATCTAGTAGGACTAACACCGTTCATTTGTTTTCATCTATTGCTTTCTTTACGTCGCGTCATCGGCAATATGTAGAAGTACGGTTGTACAGCTATGCCCTCTCCAAAATCTCGATTGAACAGAAGGCAATAAGGTAAAGCTCAAAAGGTGGTTTTTGATATGAAACTCTATGGCTCTCTCCAGGATTCATGACAATACAGGCAGAATACTTATTTCCCTCAAACCTTACAATTCCATTGGACTCTATTTCTCAGGCAGAACTTTCACAATGGTTCTCTTCCGTACAGTTGGACAGAAATTATCGGTTGAAGAGGAATTTATTATGTGGGTAATATAAGGTACGATATGAGGAAAATACAGCTTTACCAGCTGTATACTCAACCCGTCGCATTTGTTTTTAATTCACAAATAGTTTTGTAGATGAACAGATCGTTAATTTTTTCAACATTCAAATCACTATCAACCCGTTTATTATTTCTATAAAAATCCAATATATCTTGTGATAGTTCATTTTGTGAAACTGGTTCTGTAAAATACCTAATTTCTGAGGGTTCTTAAAAATTTCTGGTATATCATTTTTTTTTCATGTATAAATTTGAGAGTTTTCCACATATCCTTAGGTAAAGTGTTATCAAATTCATGAGCGAAATGAACTCTTTCTTCGCTTTTTATAGCCTGGTGAGTGCCTTTGTACCTTTGAACGAACTTGAATTCCACTAGAGCTTTTTCTCTCATTATTTTTATCACACCCGTCAGCCATGGGGCTTTCGGTTTTGTCACTGTGTAAGTAGTTATTAACATATGTTTATCTTATTCAAAAATTTTACCAAGTACGTAACTTCCTCTTCAACCCTTTCTTGGACATGTATTGAACAGATCTACCAGACAAAGGTTTTGTTGAAGTTTTTGAAGTTCCTGTATGTACAGAGTTTGCGAACCCAATGCTCTTCACGTACTCTCAACTTACAATAAACTATATCGTGATCAAAAACGTTGCAAGTTTCCTCCTAGACTATAACAGTCCAAAAGAGTTGCCGAAGTGGCTGTAACTCTAGTAGGAACATACTCGTGTATCATTTTTTTTTTATACTTTATATGCAGATTCACACGAAAGGGAAGCCCTGTAATGTTCAAAGAACACCGCATTATTCAAGGGACATGAGATATGATTCAACATCCACTTTGAATTTTTTAAGTTTGTGAAAAAAAAGATCCCTGAGCAAGAGAGGTATGACAGGTCTCCAAGTTTACAACAAAAGGGTGGGATATCCGTACTCGTCGAGTCATCCGTGTAGATATTGCCAAGGGTGGAACGATTGATAACAATTCAGAAGAGCACCGACCACCGACCGTGAACATATCTATAGAAGAGAGACAAGTCTCCGACCCTTCTATGATGCTCCAATGAAGTGAGCGAGTCTGTGAGCGAAGAATCATCTACAAGACGGATTGCCTTTCTTTGAATAGAGTCGAGAAGCTTCAATGAATGTGCTGGTGCCGAACTCCATACATGAGAACTATATTCCAAGACAAAGATTCAATGTATTCAGTATTAGGTGAAACTTATTTACGCCCAATGTCAATTACCGCAATTTGTTACTAACACTTCCCTCACAATTTCTGTCCACCCTGTGTAAATTAGACTCATTTATTCATCAGTGAAAACTTCCGACTGGATACAGTTCTCTTGACTGGGAGCAAATGTCTGAGCTTTTTGCAAGAACTGTCAACATGAACGTGACACCACTCACCAAAACAGTAGGTTAATTTACCAACAACGATCAGAAACCACGCTTATATACTACGAAGGGCGACAGGTGAATGACTGCATTTCTTTTGTTATCAATTTCTCAGTATTAGTATTGTATGTTGAGGTTAACTTTAGCCAAAAG
This sequence comes from Zygogramma bicolorata, assembly GCA_032362365.1. Classification (NCBI taxonomy): domain Eukaryota; kingdom Metazoa; phylum Arthropoda; class Insecta; order Coleoptera; family Chrysomelidae; genus Zygogramma; species Zygogramma bicolorata. Next base: position 225,781 of record JAVJAQ010001055.1, read on the forward strand.
ATAGACTGTGTTCCTAAACACGAGAGATTTGGTCATTTTGAAATACTGAATACACGTGAAATTGAAATAAAAAGATATAAAGTTACGTAGTTATAATATATAAAAATTTGAAACTGATTGAAAACATGTGTAGTCTATAATATACAATAACTAACACAAGGAATAAAGAATTTCTTGTGTAAAATATGACTAAAACATTGACTAGATAGAAAACAGCATTACTTAGGTGATGAATACTTTTCTTTTATTCTATGAGAGTTTATTTTCATTTGATGTTGGGAGCCAATATGCGTTTTTTCTCTCGAAGTTTCTGTTGCTAATTTCCATTTTTCGTTTCATTGGTAAGCGATTGTATAAATTCTGGCCCACATATATAAAACATCGCTGTCCAATAGACTTTTGAGACTTAGGGAGAACTACATTTGCATTTTTTCGAAATCTTGGTGGTTAAGTATGTGGTATATTCATATTTATCAAATTATTTTTTGACAAATAGATTATGGAAGATTTATAAAATAGTTGTCTGATATTCAGTAATTTCGAGTTTTGGAAAAGCCAATTCGATGGAAATTGTTTTTAACCAACAATATTATTTTGATGATTTTTTTCCGATTTTTTTCTGTATTATTTTTAAAGGTTAGATTATTAGAATATACTTTCACTTCTCATCCTCGCTTCGTTAGGATGAACTTTTTGTGAATTCGTAGGGGGCTTCAGCTGGTTCACAAAAAAACTCGTCATCAGAACCGTCATAAAATTACCATCGTTTCCATTTGAACAGAGAACGTCAAATGAAACCAGGAATTAAAGCTTGCTTTCAACTGTATTGAGAAGATATGTATTAAGAAAAGATTACTAATATATCACCAAAAGGTCTTCAGTTACAAGAGTTTCGTTGTTTGTTCCCATATTCGATTCGTTACAAAAGTTTCATACTACTTCTCCTGCAGTACTCCCTTCTGCAACTGCATTCGCTTTGATGCCACCCCTACATAAGACCGTAACTCGCTCCTAACTCGATTAGCCCACTTCCAATTAGAGAGAATACTATGCATTCGTACATACATTCCGCGAGTTTAGATAAAGGCAAACAGGAAACAGCGAATGCCATCAACAAGCCATTCTCATGTGGAATTCGTTTTAGTTTCCGGATTGGATTGCAGTCGTAAAAACAATTTTCTTCCCTGTTTATTTGATGTTTGCGAACCTGCATAGTGGGAATTCACGAGAATTAGCATATTATTCAGCAAACAGCAGGAACAATTTGTATAGGGGAAATGTTCCGGATGTTGTCGAAGACAATAATGAAAGAAGAGAATTGAGATGGTGAATACTTTATTCCGCATCTAACTTGCAGAGGAAACGGATGTTATAGGAGGTGGTACAGCTAGGATTGATAATTCGGAATCAACATTTTCATCAGTTCCGTTTGAAGTAAGCTGATTGATTATCAAAGCATTAATTAACAGGAAAAAAGATCTGTAATGTTCACAAAATAAGGTAGAGAAAATATAAGCTAGTAATCACTTTCAACTTTTCGAAAGGATGCCTAAGACGAAGACTTTCACCAGAAACTCTCGAGATGAAGAGGTAAGACAGGTTTCAGAGTGACCGCTAAAAAGGTAGAGGTTACATTCATCGGGTCGACTGCGATATGTCTCTCACAAGAGAGGGAAGCACGGTAAAGTTTGAAGAACACCACGTGAATCAAGGAAAAGGAAATAGGAATCAACATTCACTTTGAATTTTTGAATAAGCCCCAAGAAGAACCTCTATCTGTAAGGAGTTCCAAAGTTTAGCTGTTCTACTGAAAGAAATTTCCTGAGCAAGAGAGGTTCGACATGTCTCCAAGCTCTCAACAGAAGGTGGGGAATTCTGTACTCGGGTCATCTGAGTAGATTCTGCCAAGGGTGGAACGATTGACAAAAATTCAAAAGAGAACCGGCTGTGAAAAACTCTATAGAAAAAAGACCCTTCTATGATGCCCCAACGAAGTGAGTGAGTCTATGTGCGAAAAATCATCTACAAGACGGATGGCCTTCATCGGAATAAAATCAAGAAACTCCAATGAATGTTTTGGTGCCAATCCCGACACATGAGAACCATACTCTGTGTACATGTGCCTTGTAGATCATCAGAACTGACAAGAAGTGGAGTATTTCTTCACACGAAGTAGAAATCCATGCTTCTAGGCAGCACCCTTAGGCGATCGATCTCACATGGTTTCTCCATGAGATATTATTATTGCTACTTATTCCTAGCATCAAGATACTTGACTTTGTAGGAATTGTTACTACTGACTTCTGAATACTAGATAAAGTAAGATTGCCTTTCTTCGAGGAGTGACATGCTTCCCAGCATCGACTTACACCAAGTTGGTGTTACCCTTTTCTGTTATTTTCGTCAAGTCATCGTTGATTCTATTGATGCTGAGTTTCTGTTGCTCGTGCTAGTATGGGGACCCTGGAAGAGAAACTAAGATGAAAAGTGTTGTCGTCCGCAAAACTATTCACCGATCAATATCTTTTCTCTAGCAAATCATTGAAGGAGCAGAAACAACGTGGGCGCCAGGACAGGCCCTTGGGGAACACCTGCATTTATTGGAAGAATATTACACGATACTCCAACAACAACCACATATAGACACCTATCACACAAGAAACCTATCTCCAACAAAGCACACAACTGAGAAGGCAAACATAGGACGGTAGTTTAGAAAGAGACCCCGATGCTAAACGCGATCAAACGCTTTTGAAATGACGAATGCAACAGCTGACGTTTCTCAGAATTTTTCGATAGAATGCTGCCAAATACGAGAAGTTTTTGTCAATTCGGGAGCACACACTTCAAGAACAATTCAGGTTCATCAAAATATTTCTTATATTTTGCTGTCGGAAAATCATCGGAAAATAATTTCTATCATATGTCTGTCGACAGACGCGATATTCGGTGGTTCTTTTCTCGATGAGTCCTAAGTAGAATTTCCAGCAAACATATCAGCAAATATATTCGCTCATTGCTGGGCAGTGGTGGTTTGCGATCCATCCTCTTTGGTTAAAAGGGAAAATGAACTAAAAGTGGAATTTTGATCAACGAACGGAAACTGTATAGCCATGAATCAAATCGACCTCCAATCACCATCTACTGATTTGCTCGGCTAATCGTCCGATCCCCGTATCTCAATCGTCCTCGCGAAATAGCCAGCGGGGGCACTTAGTCCGTACACCGTCGATGCCGCCCCATTTCCCCCCGACGTCAATATCTCGCGGCGAACTGAAACAGAGATCATCTGGCCGAGGACAACCGAATAAACCAATAATGGATCGAGTGTGTTTGCGGCCCTGTTCTCGGCAGAAGCAGGCTATCGACGGATCCTCTTTGAACGTCTTCCGTCTCGATATTGCTGGAAACGGTCCGAGAGTTGATTGAAACGCTTTCGTGAGTCAATAGGACATTGCAGGAATATCGATGGATGTATTCAACATCGAAACGAAATGAATTCTTGGAGGATGATTACCTAATTTCATTCGCGATATCCCTTAGATATTTAGTGGAGTGCCTAGGGGTTTCGACCTCGGAATACAGTTACAGTGTCATATTTATGACGTGGAATTTTTTCAGTAATATAAATGGCAATGTTTACCAATGATTTTTTTTGTTTTCGATTTTTTCATTATTCAAACAAACTACTATGAAACATTTATTTTTTAGCATAAAATTCTGCTTCAAATAGTATTGTTTCTCATATATATATATATATATATATATATATATATATATATATATATGTGAAAAATCACCTGAATAGATGAAGAAGAACATCTATTGAGAAACACCTGAGAAAGGCAATCCGTCTTGTTGGTGATTGTTCGCTCACAGATTCGCTCACTTCATTAGAACATCGTAGAAGGGACGGAGGCTGAACTCTCTTATATAGATATTTTCACGGTCGGTGCTCTTCTGAATTGTTATCAAACGTTCCACATTTGGCAATATTTACACGGAAGACTCGACAAGTACAGAATTCCCACCCCTTTGTTGTGAAGTTAGAGACCTAACCTCTCTTGCTCAGGGATCTTCTTTCAATAGAACAGCTGAGCTTTGGAAGTCCTTGCCGTAGGAGGTTTTTCCTGAGGCTTATAAACTTCAAACATTCAAAGTGGATGTTAATGTTTTTTGAACATAACAGGGCTTCTCTTTCGTGTGAATCTCCATTGAAAAAAATATATCAAGGGTCGTGAAAACCTTGACCAGGAGGTAAACATGTAGGGGAGAGCGTAGCAGCAAGGTACAACGAAATTTTTCTGCTAGTCGGGTTCAGTGATGATAACTGAAATGAACTCAGAACCAACATAATGGTAAAATTCACTATGTCAGTGAAACTCTTCGCCAAAAAGACCATTCTCAGTACAACATCACCGTTGTTTCAAAACGCACTGACTAAACTGCAGAAATTATTGACAGTGACAATTTTTTGAATAAGAAAGGATAATAATAATTCCTCTATGGGCCAAAAATAACAGGAATAAGATTCTTCAGAATGTTATTCCTCTTTATCCATTGCCGCTATTTCAACGTGTTCGTATTTTGAAAAAAAAAAGTAGAATTAGAAGAGTATATGAATTATGAGCTGGCACCATATCCATTGTATCAATTATTTCCAGAAGTTTTTATCGATTTGGAAAGTGTAGGAAATATCCATTCATTCATTATATGAGATATTTAAGAAATAATTACAACGATAACACGTACGTCGTATTCGATGGGTGGGAAAAAACAGTATAAAATCAGCTGAGAGAAATCGATTGAATTCGATGAAAATGTTTTTGAAAATTGGTCAAAAAATTTTTTGTCGAATAATAAAAATAAAAGCCACTTGAGAAAAAAACTAGCTGACTTGGTGATAGATGTCTTGGTGTTATTAATATTATTCGGGGATAGAAAATTATATTTCGTGAAACCATCAACCAAGTTCAACAAAAAATGATTTCTCCGAAAAGTTTAGGAAAATCTCAACCGAAGTGTCATGAACATATTCTCCCTCTGTATGTTTTCACAGGCTGTGATACTACGTCTGCGTTTTTTCAATAAAAGGAAAATCAAATTTGCCAGAAATTCTGAGGGACAGATTGATTTAAACATCTCAGCAGAAGTATTCAAATGGGTCAATGAGGACCCCAATCATAACCGACAAGAACCAAAGATTTGAATACATTGAGGTTTGGATTCGTTCATATCAGAGCAGCAGACAAAAATGACAGTATTCTTTTGCCATGTGATGCAGCATTTGAACATCAGAAAAGGGTCTACCTGCAAATCCAGATATAGCTAGAAAATGACGAAGTCATTGACAACTGGGGTTGGAAGTAATTCAAAAACCTGTTCATCCCAATAACGATGAATCAACCACCAGCTCCGGATAATCTATCGCAAATATCATTTTGTTATCGTGCAGCTGCTTGTGAATGTCGAAAGAGTGGGTTATACTGTAGTGTAGCATTTTTAAAGTGTAGTGAGAAAGTTGTTCATACGCTTCATGGATTGAACGAATGAAAAATGTCGAAGAAAATATTTGAAATATATAATTTTAATGTACCAGAAATTTTACTATTAGTTTTATCTTTATATTCCATTCTCGAGTCCATTCTACTTGTCTTGCCAATTTTCATTGAATTTACATATTGTCAAAAGCCAAATTTTCAGAAATACTAATTTCTGAAAATATTCAATTTTCCAAATTTATAACCTCAGTGCACCGCACTGTAACGGTCGAGCTAGTAAAAGTTCATTTACCTAAGTGTTATGATATTCGGCAATAAGCAATAATGCAATAATGCTGAATAGCGATATTAGACTTCGATCGAAAAATCGCGACAAGAAGATTATTAGTTTCCACCTTTCGAAGAGAACACATCCATCACCCCTGAAAATGTACCTCTGGTAAGTGTACCATATTTTTGTAGTTTCATTTTGCTGAACTTTATTTATAACATTGTTGAAGGCTATGTTTTATCTTTATTGCAATAAACCCGGCTATTTTCTACCAATGATTATTATTGCTATTTAAATTCTACCATCTGAGTTAACCCCCAAACCGCGAGCCTTTTGGGTTCGCGACATGTGATGGAGGTGCCTTACGCAATCTTCCTGTTAATTTTTGTCATGAATTATTTTTTTTCGCTCCATTAATGTTCACTACTAAATTCAAAAACCTTCAACAATGTACGCATGTATTTTATTCTTTTATTCATTTTTACCTCAAGTATGCTTTGAGTTATTTCGAAACATCTAAATTTTGACTATTTGCTCCCTTATCGGCGGAAGTGTGAGTTCAATTTTGAAGTGATGCCCTTTGTTACGAAGTCCCGTGTATATCTTCATGTTTTCATATTATAGTTATTTTCTCCGTGTGTCATTGAAACTTGGGAAATACCTAGGAATGAACTTCCTAAATACATCTTGTTGTTGGGTTACGTGTTTAACTTACACTGGCTGCAGCAGCATGAGTGTTTGGAAGTTGGTGACTCGCTCTCACAATATAGTATTTTCGAAATTTTGTATATTATTAGGGATAACAAGACGGGAACATTAAAAATTTCTCAAATAGTCTTGTTGCTGTGTTACGTGTTTAACCTACACTGACTATAGCATCTTGAATGTTTGGAAATTAGTGGCCCACGTCATTGAAAAATAAGAGAAATCGTATACAAAAGTGATTTAGGAATAGTTCATTAACCCCTATGATGGCTTATTACATTTTATTATATTTACTGCTTATAAGATAGCGATAATTCTGAAAAACTTCACTGGGAAAATGCCGCGAAACAGTTTGGAAAATTTGATATGCGGGCACAATTGGAAAATGTTCGTTTACGATCTACAATATAATTCGAGCAGGTGTCTTCGTCTTGAAGGCATGACGAATATGTCTTTTCATCTATTTGCGCATTCAGGATTTTGGGCCTATTATAAAAAGAAAAATATATAATAATAATTATGTGTTACGTAGGTAGTTAGATCACAAGGGCAATTGAAAATCAATATCAGGCCTGTGGAGAGAACTTTGTGTGTTGATAGTTGTTCGAATTTCGAAAATTATTATTCGGATATAACATCATGATTTATATCCATAAACAAAAATTGAATATAAATTTCAATAATCATATTTATAATACAAGGAATAAAAATAATATCACATTGAACAATAGAGTTGAAACAACAATGTCTCAGAAAAATTTTAAATATTTATTGCCATTTTACTATGATCTGATTCCAAATCATATAAAAATGATCGAGTCATTAGTATCTTTCAAACTACAGATTAAAAATGGATTCAAGAATCACGTCGAAATTTATTTCATGAAATTTCTCACTTCAGTTAAGAAAATCAATTAATTTTTCAATATTATCAGTTGAATTCTACAAATTCATCAAATATATTATACATAAATGTAATTCGTATCTCTCGCAACAAGGTTTTAACTTCGCGAGTATAATTGAACTGATTATTCACTTTTTTACAAATTGATGTATATGCTCTTTTTTATGAATTTTGAATGAACTTTATTATTATTATCATTATTCAATTCATAGAGAAAAAAAAAACTTTCTTTTCCATATAGTAAGAGAAAAGTAGGGGAACTTTTGAAGAGGGGATTGTTTCTAGGGCGAACATATATTGCAAGGCAGCCTAGGTGGCAGTGTCAGGTTATTGTCACAACAAATAGGGTAAACTGATTCGTGTGCGCTTGGGAAAACTTTTTATAAGGAAGTACAGCCACGATGATAAGGTGGATGGTGAGAGGTATCTGGTATCTGGCACTAGCCTTGCCGTTGAAGTCAAAATATCTAGTGAGGGCTTTAAGATCAGTTTCAACTGAGCTAGATGAGGGATCCATTGTTTTTTTTTGTGTTTTTGTTAGGTAGGATCAGAGTAACTACCTATAATCAATCGAAGGTTTTTCTCAACAGTGTTTTTTTTTCAAAATTATTCCTGGCGTTGTATTTTGGCGACTATTTTTTTTTTATGAAATGATCCTAAATCTATCTGTATTGCTGGAAAAACCTTTTTTTTTATAAAACTCCCATCAAGTACAAACAGTGCCTTATGCACCATACTTGTGCACCACACTCATATCACTTTTGAGGTGCGTAATTTGGATGTGCCTGAAGTGCATATGTAGAATACACCCTAGGTCAACGAATGAAAATAGTATTTCAATTCAAGTACCTTCACCGAGAGCGAATAACCCTTCTTTAGAGTTGAGCACCATTCAACTCGAGCAAAGCATGTCCCTCAAACCAGGGCAAAGTGTAAGGTGTATGTTGAAAAGATTGAAAGATGACAGTAAGTCAACTATAGATGAGCCACAGGCGAATTATGAATAGCAGTCAATGTTTGAATTGATTAATTAATAAGTAATTTTTCGAGCACAACAAGTTCAAGCGCGCGAACTATGCTCGAAAAATCACTTGAAAGAGTATTTTTAGACTGGCCAGTCCAAAAGAAAAAAAAAATAGATTCGAGAAGAATATGAGTAAGAATATAATTTTATGACGAAAAAAAAAACGAGAAATGATTGAGCAGATATCAGAATAGAAGAGGTATTGAGCAAAATATGTGTTGAAGAATAAGTAAAAAAGATGTAAAAAAGTCTTATGAGAAAAAGTTGATAAAAGAGATACGAAGTATAAGAAGTATGTAGGTGTAGGTAAATATGTAGTAGAAAAAAGGTTTGAGATATAATTTTAAAATGATGAGACTATGAAGAATATAACTCCGGATCAGCGGGGAAACATTTTATTTGATCTTGACACACTGTTACACAACAAATAAAATAGGTTGTTATAATGTATGCAACTGTGTCAATTATTGGAATTACCAATAACCAAATTCATAGAAAGAAAATCGGGCATTCACTCATAAACGAAGGGGAGGTACAGAAAAGAAAGAAAAATGGTGATATTAAGTAAGGATAAACAATCATCTAATGAAGAATATACTTCATTCTCGAAAATTTAATTTAATTTATAGAGCAGCGAAAAGTAATTGAATGGCAGTTTTTTTTTCTCTCTCTTTGATTTTTATTAACGAATCAATAAATATTTATCAATATTGAATATTGTTTATCGATAAACTATTTCTACAACTTATATGAAGGAATGTATTGGCAAACTATCGTGGTTCCTCATATGTGATATACAATCCTTGAGAAAGTTCTAGAAAATATAGTCTATAATTTTTTTTTTATAATTGCATTTGTGCCCACTCTTGAAGATTTTTCAATGTCTAGTTATCTTCAAGAATCAATGGTACACATGTTCACACGCGAATATTTTCGCGAAATATCGTACCAAGTATTTGTGTTTATTGTTTTTGTACTCATAGCAAGAAGTTATGCTATTATTGAAATAATCCTGTGTAACTATTCGATAGACGTATGATGCACCAACAAATTATGAATTGTTTTGTTTATTTCGCCCTTTGACTCACATATTCAACTATATTTGAGTAATCCTAAGAATATTGTACCATTAATTATTAAGAACTTACTGGCGTTTTGTTTTATATTGTTTCATGTGGAGCTGATAGGACCAACCAAACCTAACACAGACACGACACAAAAATGGGCCCCCATGGAAATTCTGTGGAAATCCAAAGTAGAGGAGTCCCTTCCCAGCAAGTACCGAATCCACGATGAACCCATCTGTAGAAGATGCGATGAGCCATTTAATAAACCTCATGGCAAATTGGAGGGATTCAGACCAGAAATTCCAATGCTGTATGGAACTGGGTCAGTGACCCATTGCATGACACGAACAAAAGTTAACACTGCACATTGAACAGGCGATTGTTACAACAGCGTCATGGATGCACTATCCACGGTAAATAATCTGGCGATCCATTGATCCACTATCGATCTAATTTACATACAAAGATCAACCAAAATGAGATGAAACGTGGGTGCTTGAACCTCAAAATGTCAAAAGTCATCTGAATCGAGTAGGGTGACGGATGCCATATTAAAAAAATGAGGACAGCTCTACTCCAGTCTGTTCTTGATCTTAAATAATGGACATCTATCGGCGGGTAGCACAGTTGCTGGAAGCGATTCGGATCAGTCTAGGGAACAGGACCGTCTTCACGATTTTCCAAACTGAATGGGCCATAGACTTTTCAACGTTAAAGTGAAGTGTTAGTGACTTTTCATGTGGTTGGACCTTTTTTATGGACTCTTATCTTAACAAGTTCTGCTTATATCATTGATTTCATATATGCCATTTTTTATTTGTTTACATAAAAGGATTTCGATGGGAACGATAGATATTTTTTTTCTTTAATTTTGAACTCTCACCACATTCAATGATTTTTTTATATAGGATTCACAGGGTGTTCCATGTATTACTTTTGCATGAATAATTTCAAAATGTTTATTTCATTATTTCAATAAGGTTGTTTTGGGTATATATATGTATATATATTTTCTACAAGTATTTAGGTGGAAAGTTTTTCAAAAGCGGGGTCCGCTTTTCACGGGTGGTGGAGATGTGTCAAAAGCCAAATTTTCAGAAATACTAATTTCTGAAAATATTCAATTTTCCAAATTTATAACCTCAGTGCACCGCACTGTAACGGTCGAGCTAGTAAAAGTTCATTTACCTAAGTGTTATGATATTCGGCAATAAGCAATAATGCAATAATGCTGAATAGCGATATTAGACTTCGATCGAAAAATCGCGACAAGAAGATTATTAGTTTCCACCTTTCGAAGAGAACACATCCATCACCCCTGAAAATGTACCTCTGGTAAGTGTACCATATTTTTGTAGTTTCATTTTGCTGAACTTTATTTATAACATTGTTGAAGGCTATGTTTTATCTTTATTGCAATAAACCCGGCTATTTTCTACCAATGATTATTATTGCTATTTAAATTCTACCATCTGAGTTAACCCCCAAACCGCGAGCCTTTTGGGTTCGAAGTAGTATTCAAATGGGTCAAGAAAGGATAATAATAATTCCTCTATGGGCCAAAAATAACAGGAATAAGATTCTTCAGAATGTTATTCCTCTTTATCCATTGCCGCTATTTCAACGTGTTCGTATTTTGAAAAAAAAAAAAGTAGAATTAGAAGAGTATATGAATTATGAGCTGGCACCATATCCATTGTATCAATTATTTCCAGAAGTTTTTATCGATTTGGAAAGTGTAGGAAATATCCATTCATTCATTATATAAGATATTTAAGAAATAATTACAACGATAACACGTACGTCGTATTCGATGGGTGGGAAAAAACAGTATAAAATCAGCTGAGAGAAATCGATTGAATTCGATGAAAATGTTTTTGAAAATTGGTCAAAAAATTTTTTGTCGAATAATAAAAATAAAAGCCACTTGAGAAAAAAACTAGCTGACTTGGTGATAGATGTCTTGGTGTTATTAATATTATTCGGGGATAGAAAATTATATTTCGTGAAACCATCAACCAAGTTCAACAAAAAATGATTTCTCCGAAAAGTTTAGGAAAATCTCAACCGAAGTGTCATGAACATATTCTCCCTCTGTATGTTTTCACAGGCTGTGATACTACGTCTGCGTTTTTTCAATAAAAGGAAAATCAAATTTGCCAGAAATTCTGAGGGACAGATTGATTTAAACATCTCAGCAGAAGTATTCAAATGGGTCAATGAGGACCCCAATCATAACCGACAAGAACCAAAGATTTGAATACATTGAGGTTTGGATTCGTTCATATCAGAGCAGCAGACAAAAATGACAGTATTCTTTTGCCATGTGATGCAGCATTTGAACATCAGAAAAGGGTCTACCTGCAAATCCAGATATAGCTAGAAAATAACGAAGACATTGACAACTGGGGTTGGAAGTAATTCAAAAACCTGTTCATCCCAATAACGATGAATCAACCACCAGCTCCGGATAATCTATTGCAAATATCATTCTGTTATCGTGCAGCTGCTTGTGAATGTCGAAAGAGTGGGTTATACTGTAGTGTAGCATTTTTAAAGTGTAGTGAGAAAGTTGTTCATACGCTTCATGGATTGAACGAATGAAAAATGTCGAAGAAAATATTTGAAATATATAATTTTTATGTACCAGAAATTTTACTATTAGTTTTATCTCTATATTCCATTCTCGAGTCCATTCTACTTGTCTTGCCAATTTTCATTGAATTTACATATCATTCACAGAGCACGTGTTTTTTAAAACTAACCTGACAGAAAAATTCCGCTATATATCAAAACTGTTGCTCCGTTCTCCCCATCACGTTTCTTTTTGTTTTTTTTAGAAATATGTATAAAAAACGCAAAAATCGAAAACCCAAAAAAAAATGGTCAAAATTGCCATTTATACTATAAAAAAGAACATTCCACAAAAAAATATACAAATTCATTCGCTGTGATAGTAATCCGAGATTTTAACGTTTTGAATGCTCTAGGCACTCCACTAATCCATTGAAGTTTATTGTATATTAGGCTGAAATATTGGTGTTGTGTATGCAAATTTACTCAACGTTAATCCTGGAATGGATTACAGTGTATTTTTATCAGCAATGTGAGAATGAAACCGGCCATTGGAGATCGTACTCATTTGGAAAACGATCTGTCATCATCAACACCAACTACAGCCGTGGAATAGTCCAAAGTCAAAAAATCCGGATTCAAATCATTCTATAATATGTGTTTGTGAGGTACTAGTCCAGATAACATGAATTCCATTAAACGCATATATTGATATTTTCTCCTTTTATTTCCCCACTGAAGAAATAAAAAAAGGCAAAATCTAAAGCGGTTCGAGCCGACCACATAAATATAACCATGTTGTTGCAGTGCTGTCCTAATATTATTTCAGTCATTTGCCATTCTTTCAATGACTGTATCGAAAAAAAAAATGTTTTTCCTACCATTTGGAAAAAATCATATATCCTACCAAAAACAAAAGTAGCTGATTCTACAGACATAAGGGACTTGCACTAAATCAGCATGATTTGTACCAGCACCAAAATGTTCGAAAAAATTATTTTTCATCAGATGCAGAAACCAATAATATATTACCCAAAAGCCAATCTGGCTTCAGACCCTTTCACAGCTGTGTAACGGCTGTGATAGAGAAAACTGACAATATTTCCAACGCATTAGACAAGAAGCAAGTGACAGCACTTGGTCAGATCAACTATACTGAAGCATTCGATAGAATAATCATCAAGAAATAGCAGTCTTGAACTACATCTGATTGTCAGACGGTTCAATATTATCAATAGAGGCATATTCATATTGAGTGAACCGAATGCAGGTTGTTATAATCGACAAACAAATTTCCGAGTTTCTAAATGTGGAAAACGGGGTTCCATCAAGATCAATTTTGGGCCCCCACTTTTTATTCTTTATATAGTTGGTATCCATAATCAGATACAGTTCAGCAAGTGTCATTTCTACGCAGATTACAAATAAATCCACCTGTACATTTCCGAAGATAAGATATTTCGAGAAAATACTCGTTTGAATTCAGGTTAGGTTAGGTTCATATCTGTCTCAGAAGAGTTCCGCCTTTCAATGAATCCTTAAAGTCCTCCGATGAAAAGATGTCAATTTACAATTCATTGCCTTCAGTGAAATGAAGGGAATTCTGGCCTGACAGAAAGACCGTTATCTGAAGGGTTGAAGAGCTCTCGAGATATGTTCACATATTCGGATTTGATAAAAGCAGTATCCGATCTGATTCGGAAATAGGAATCAACGGCCTCCAGTTAGCAGTTGCACTCGACATTCTAGAAGCGTTTGATCAAATTTGGCATCGAGGCCTCTTTTCTATGCTGCCGTCTTATGGTTCACCATAAGGTACCATTAACTTGGTGGAATTTAATGCTGGGAAAACCGAGGGGAAAACACAGTAATGCCTCTTATGAAACAAAGCCGATCTGTCCTTACCTATTATTGAGATGTCAGGAGTACCTATCAATACTAAGTCAAGCATCTCGATGTTTGAAATTATAGTAATCTCTCATGGGAAAACCAAGAGAGATCGATCGCTAGAGGTGTTCCCAAGAAGCTTGGATATCTATTTCGTCAAAATCACGGTTAGTTATCACTTATACCGTGATTTTGACAGAAAGTCTTTGACATTTCATCAATTCAATTCTTTACTCATGACACTATCGTGCCAGAAAAATAATTTCCACCGAATATCCCATGAACACTGATGAATTTCCCATAATTTTATCACCAATTCTTCAAGCACCTTGATGATCTCTCATGGATGAGAAACCATGCAAGATCGATCGATAAAGGTGCTTCCTAGAAGCTTGGATTTTCACTTCGTGCGAAGAAATACTTCACGTCAGCTTCTGGTGATCTACAAGGCATATAGTCCAGTCTATGACCATTTTCCCGTGTATTTATCCCATACAGCACCGATTCGCATGAAAATTTGAATTCAGGATCTACATTTACTCTTTTTCAAAATCTACCCTCTGCCGAGGGTTGCTTTCTCCCTGAGGGTGGATGCCATCCCTTCATGGGAGTGAAAATTTTTTTATTGGAAATAAGTGCGGAAATCAATAGATTGACTAATTCTAAGCTTTTTGTTCTTTTTGTTCAATGAAGTTTTTTCTGAAAAGCAATACTTTTCGACTTATTCACGAGTGAAATTGTCGGTTTTCAGGCAAAAAAAACACGTTTTCAGATCCTTTTTCGCGAATAACTGGAAAACAATGCATCTAATCGAAAAACCTGCGGATAGCAAAATTATAGATTTTAAAAAAAAACAAAGGCGATTGTTCATCTGTGATGTATGTAAACCCACGACAAACTGAATAATTGTTTGTTGAAAGTTGATTGGTATTTTCAAACGCCAAAATGGAATGTTACAATAACCAACAACCAATACATTTTTCGGGAAAAACTAATCGGACCTTTTCTGAAGTCCTTAAGAAATCCTTAATTTTCGTTATTTATAGAAGTTTCTAGCATCAAAACTGACCAAGGTATGAAGGAAATAATGCTGAATCCTATTTTTTCGTTGAAACAAAATTGTGAATAACCCATCCTCTTCTCCCCCATTTGAACAAAATCGTTGTTACTCCATTATTCACTTAATTCATGTTCTTTCAATGAGTTCTGAGTTTTTCATCAATTGAAAGTACGTAGTTTTGGAAAAAATTGAGATTGAAGAGAAAAAAATCATATATCATAATTCAGCGAAAAATCACAGTTTCTTCGAAATAACTCGAAAAGTATTGATCACATGCAAAATTTTCTAGAGTACGAAATTGCTATTTCATTTTCTTCTGCAGGATGAAAATAAAGTAAGATATGGCCAGTTAAATATTGTGAGGGTTCGCGCAAAGTATCTTTTTTGAGCCCTTCCAGCATGAACCTTTTCAAAAATATAATCTGAAACAAAAAATAATGTGAATGAGCTTATAGCTCTTGAAAATAGCTACAAAATACTTCCATGGTGGAGCGATCCAAGAGTACGTTTTTCAAGTTTCACTGGAGAAGAAAAATTATTTTCTCATTACATTTTCCAGAAAAGTTGCGCCACATTCAAAACTCCAAACCAAGAGCGATAACCCAATTCGAATTATACGAGCCTCCGTAATAAAAGCATCCCCTTTTATGCCTAGACATGGAAATATTACCACAAATAAGTCTGTTCCGAGAAGACGTATGATGCGGCAAGACCCGACAGTCATAACATTTTTTTCATTGCGATAAAAGCGGCAGGCCCGACATAATTTCCGAAGGAAACATCGCAATGCTCTACATGCTTCCCTCTCTCGTTGAAAGCCGGAGAGCAGTTTGATAAACCGCCCCGAGAAATAGGGTACCGCAACGAGTAGGCATGAGAGGGATAATTTTTTATTCAAGGCATCAGCGCCTATTGTAGTGAGAGATGTATGTAAGCAGCGGGAATGTTTTTTGTGAGATTGTGAGGAGTTTTCCATATTTTATATCATTCGGATTTAGGAATATTATAGCATGATATATTTTTGGGTGTTTTCGGATCAGTCTGTGAATTCGGGAATATCACAATAATCCCACACCAAAGTAAAATCCTTGTCTCGACCTGTGATTTCCGGAAGTGAAACAGTGTTGGATGTGGCTTATATATCGAAAATTGACGTTCGAAATATCTGACATCGAATCAGAAAGTCAACACTAAAGTCAATTTTCATGAATATTTCCATCGTATGTTGAAAATGGAGCGGGACATTTCCGATCAATTACAGCGATGAATTCCCGGCGGGACATTTTTGGGGCTGGTAAATACCCGGTAGGTATCGAAAAATACCCGCTCGGTCCCTGTATCTATAGTAACTATTGTTAAAATGTACATTTGTCATCTCGACAGGCCTAAATACTAAATTTTGAACGCCGCTTTTTTAACTCCGTGAATACTCTACCGAATTAAGGTAAGCGTCCATAGGTACGCATCGTACGTATCGTACGGATCGTATGAAACGGATTTTAGAATTATTAGTATAGTAAGTTATGCATATGCGTCCACTGACCGGCAGCGGACGGATCGCACGTATCGGTCCGTCGGTAATGCCGATGAAATTGATCGAAGGGGCAACTTTTCCGACTGGTGCGGATGACGTCATGCGGATTGCCGATAAATGGACGCATGTTGCAATAGGTAGTCACTGCTAGCCTCACAGATCATTTAAATTTTGTTACATTTCGACACTAAGTTCACACACGTGCTTCAATTATAATTGGTAGTACGCATATCATGGACATTGCAAGACTAATCACAATTGTACAAGAGTACGAAGAGTTGTACATTTTAAAACACCCTCATTATTCGAATCAACAAAGACGAGATTATATTTGGGAAGAAATTGGAAAAAGATTAAATCAAACTGGTAAGTTTATTCATATTTCAATATATGTAAGGTACAAAATTTAGGTACAAAATATTCAGTCAACTGTATCATAGAGTCACGTGAACCTCCTTCCAGCTCGAACTCTCCTTAATTGCCATTCTACTGACCCTTCTGCTGAATTGAAATAATTTTTGTTCTATATGAAAAAAATCCTCACAAAATCCTCACATTTTATCAAATCCTCACAAAATCCCCGCACGATTCGAAATTCCGCACAATGTGCGGAATTCCGCACACATTGGCATCACTGTTCACAACGAAAATGCGAATGTTACTTACAGGCCGACCGTCGCATCGGCAATCCGATCGCTACGGATACAGTGGACGCACTACCACAAATCAATCCGTTTCATACGATCCGTACGATACGTACGATGCGTACCTATGGACGCTTACCTTTACACTCGTGCATCAAAATAAAACTGATAATTTTCCATTCAAGCATGTTGTCAGTAAAAAAACTGCATTCAGTTATTTTCATATTTTGCTATTTTTCGACAAAATATGAAAGTATTCTCATGCAGTTTTTAGACAACATGCTTTCATGGAAAATTATCGGTAATTTTGAAGCACTTGTGAAATTACTCTCGATAAATTCCCGGCGGGACATTTTCGGGTTGGTAAATACCCGGTAGGTATCGAAAAATACCCGCTCGGTCCGTGTATCTATAGTAACTATTTTTAAAATGTACATTTGTCATCTTGACAGGCATAAATACTAAATTTCAAACGCCGTTGTTTTAACTCCGTAAATATTCTACCGAATTACACTCGTGCATCAAAATAAACCTGATAATTTTCCATTCAAGCATGTTGTCAGTAAAAAAACTGCATTCGGTTATTTCCATATTTTGCTAAAAGAGCCCTCCTCCTTCGGATTCGGGCTCTTTCGACAAAATATGAAAATATTCTCTTGCAGTTTTTAGACAAAATGCTTTCATGGAAAATTATCGGTAATTTTGAAGCACTTGTGTAATTACTCCCGATAAATGTTAGAAAATTGAAATAAAAATTCTCTACTGTCTTTTCCTTGAAATTTTCCGACATTGTTGTCTAAACCTGAAAGAACAGCTGGATCTGAAAATATCTTTTTCTCCAAAGAGTCAGTGGAGTGGAAACAATATTTCAAACATTCCATGAGTTGAAGAAAATAGGAAATAGGTACTCTGAGTCAAGTATCCTTATAGTGGAATATCCTTAGATTTGTCTACTCATATGAAAATCAACCAAATATCGTGAGAAGAAAATATACGCTATGAATTTGATTGTGTTTTCGTTTTTCTCAGACCATTCAAATATATTACCTTTATTATTGATCTACCAAATTCAAAGGAGCACAGTGTAGAATATGACATCTCACGTCGTTAAAGTTTTTTTTTTCTAGAACTTAAAGTTACCTATCCGCAAACTTTGAAATCGATTAAAGTTAATTGAAAATCTGTATATTTACCAGAATTTGAAAAACAAGGTATAAATTCATGTAAAAACAGTATATTTTTTGGTGAAATTCTTAGTCAAACCTCAAGATGAAAGTCAATTCAGCGTCTTTATAAGACCAAATTTTGAAATTTCAGTTTTGATTGAAAAATATACGATTTCACGGCGTTTTCTCGTTCATTCCGCTAACTTATATTTTTCAATTGGACTAAAAACATTCAATTTTGGCAAAAAATAAACTAGTAGTGACGGGATTGGACGAACTCGATACCTTGTGTTCACGACTTGAGTGCACCAAGATAGACTAGATTCAGTTCCCAAAAAAAATCTCTACAATTTCAATTTTGTTGCGCTATATTAACAGAAAACAACTGATATCCTCAGGTTGGGAGAATAGAATTCGGAAGGTATTTCTGGTTTTTCCTTCTAAGAGAGCATTTTAAGCAACTGTTGTTAAAGGCGAATAAGTTGTTCAGTGGAGAATAAGAGGCAGCATTCTGAAACAACAAGTGCAAGAGACATGAACCTGTGAAAAATTTGTTGTCATCGAATCCTAGGTCTATCAGTCAGGTTTGGTCTTCTCATAGAAGTTTTCATAGCTCCTGAACTGAATATTTTCACGATAAAGTGTAAACGGTTATGTTTGTTTCTAATTATTTTCGAGCTGTTGAATTTTTCCCACCATTTACCAATCATTGAATTATTTCATCAATTCCTTTTAGTCTCCTTTCAAGTAATTCATGTTAAATCGTCAATTTCATTCACCATATTATCTGTTAGAATCTGACTGACTGACTACAACCGTTCGCAAAGGGAATAAATATAATCAAAACAATTCCAACATCACTGCAGAAAAGATCCAGCTCTTATCTGAAATACCCCTCAACAGTATACCGTTTATATTGTATCATTCAGTTTATGCAACGTAATTCCAAGGGATTTTCAGCGGCGTGAAATATTGAACGAGCAGTGAGACAACAATGTAAGGTACAGTTATTAGCCAAAACTGAACGTTTTCCTGCTGTGTAACGACTTCCCCATTATAATTATTGTCTAGTAAATTTCTTATTTCACGAAGCAACTGATATTAGGAACGGTAACAGCTGGGAGTAATAATGATGCGAGCGTTCGCTGATATTGCAATCCCAACTTAATTATGACAGAGGAAATTCTAAAGTTTCAGATGACGCCCACTATGTGAACAAAATAAAATGATTCTTGAAATATCAGTTTCGTATATCACCGGTTTCATCATAGAATACTTTCTGATGATTGAATTATCCAGAAATGTCAATGGCTTTACTGAAAGAAGCTTGCATATAGATATAATCGAGCACATGGTTGAAAAAAGTTTAAGAATGTAGATAAAAGAGGAAGGAGAGTCAATTGAAATGAGTCAGCAAAGTATTCAGAGAGGGAGTAATAGCTCTTTTGCCTAAAAAAAATTTTACATTGTTGGGCCGGTAAATGGTTGAAAATTATGTGTATTATGTATGGTTATGATTGGGCCTTTCCTGATCATCGCAAGGGAGGTGAGGATATTGTATCATGTTTCATATTAACCCGTTGAGTCCTACTCCACCCAATTTGATGCAGGTCCTGTTATTTCATAAGTCTCCAGTTTTTGTAAGAGCACAGAATGGTTCACAACATCGAATGTCTTCTGAAGGTCAAAAATTACAGGTTAAGTTTTTATTTTTTTATTGAAACTATCCTGTAGTTTTTCATAAACTGAAAGCAATGCATCTTGAGTAAATAGGTTTTTTTTAAATACATACTCCCTACTTATCAATACTTCAAACTTGTTTTAATAATCCAGAAGACGTACCCGAAATGCTTCTTCAAATATTTTCAAAAAACTGATAGTAAGGCAATTGGAGTATAAATTGGCCTTATCTAGTCTATAATTTTTGAATCACTATGGCGTGTTCTAATTGCTGCGGAAAAATACTCATTTTTAAAGAAATGTTGATCAGATGTGTTATAACCACAACCAGTTCATCGGATACTGCTTTGAGTAATTAACACCAAACCTCATCTATGCCACTATAGTTCTTAGAACAGACGAAAAATAATTTCGTGAATCTCAACGAAGTCAACCGGTTTGAGAAAGAATGATTGAGAATTATGATTTTTTATAATGATATTGTAGGGCATTATATTCAGCGAGTTCGTTCGATTATTTACATTTACACCATCGACAAAAAAAGTTATTGAACTCATTTGCAGTGGCATTTGCTTTCATTTAATGTGGGATTTCTTTTGTGTTGCCTATATTGATAGTTGTTTTGATGACATGCCAAGTGGCACCTAATTTATTTTTAGCATCGATGATTCTTTTGGAATTATACCCCTTTTTAGCTTCAATAATTTATGTAGTGATCATTTGGAAAGTTTCTTGTTAGTTCATACACACTCCTCAAGAAAATTCCTTCTTCTATTAGATAAGGTGTGATCAACTGATTATTTTAACTTTTTTTAATTTCTGTTCTCCTCAAGAGAAACGCTTCATTGAAGAGAATAACTCAAAAAACAAGTCAAAAGCTGTTTCGGGTTCCTAAACATTATAGATATCACACCATGATTCCATGAGGAGTAGGTATTTGAAATTTTCAATATTTTTTTCTCTCGATTGTTTCTTTATTCTGTATTTATGTCAGTGGTATTCAGTTTATCACGGTTTCAGTTTAATACGGCACTTGAGAAATTTATCAGACTAACGAAAATACAACATTAATCTACAACTTCATTTTCAAGCCATTACCACTTCACTATCACTATCATTATGTTTAACAAAAAAGAATTTGTATTCTTTGTTGTTATGGGTACGGATCCTGTGGGGCCTTGTTGGCCTTTTAGCCCGTTGGTATATACCCGCGGTAATAATTTTACCCAATGTTTGAAGAGAATTTCTGTTTTGACGAATCGAGTGAACCTGAAAGCAAGATTACTAAAATAATAATTTTGAGTGCTGATCGATGAACTAAGGGTGGGTAGGTACTTCACGACCTGATTAACAATCAGGTTAAAATAATCGGTGCTTAGACTGTGCCTTTACTCTAGCAATAGACAGTATGTGGTGCCTATTCTCAGCACTGATTATTTTAATGGACTGTTAATCAGGTCGTGAAGTACGCGCCCTAAGAAACACCAGGGGCCTGTTTCATGAAAGTACAAGTATTGTAGTTACAGGAGAAGTACAAAGAACGCGTTGCTAAATAATTGTTTTTTACTCGGTTTCTACCTGTACTTTCATTGTGTTTCTCTTGTAGCTACAAGACTTGTACTTTTATGAAACAGGCTCCTAATGTCCAATTTGTCATTGTGATTATATTTGATGATTGGTTAGTTTGTTTTGCATTTTTAAGTAGGGTCTTACTTTTTCTTACAGAATAACACGCTTACTAAAATCATCTTTGGACTTTTTTTCTTGCTCACGAATATTTGAAGATGAACATAGGGTTCATACTATTCGTGACTCCGAAAGAAATTTCGGAAATAATTCAAGCATTAGTGGTATCACCAGTGAAAATTTATATTGACCAATTAAAAGAATTAGGTCAAGGTCAATGATATTGAGACGGGAAAGACGTAATAACCGTTCCATTCCTGAAAGACGATAAAATTAGTCCAACGCGATGAATTACTCACACAAACCCTACCTCTAATAATTCAGCTCAAACGATTTGCTAGCCATGCAATTTTATTATAGAACTCAGAGTGAGGCAAATAATAAATGATTACAGTTCCTAAAGCGTCGTTTTAACATAAACATCGAATCGACTGAACTTGGTTTATTGCCAGGAAGTCTATGATTGGAAAAACAATTTCCACACATGAAATATAAAGTTTCCACCGGCGTTTGCCTAATCAGTCTTTCGATACGAATCTTAATGGCGGTTACATTCAAATACGGCAGGCAATGAGTGTATTTGATTGATTAAAGTCATATTCTCCGCCACATGTTAGCCGGTATAACATGTTTCTAACCCGGCAATATTACGTGATATCTTTTATCCGAGATTAGGAAGATTGCTGATGAATAATGAAGAAATTATCGAGTGAAAGGGCGTTCACTGCAAAAACGTAGGCTTACCGTGTATTAATTTTTGTTGATCAACACCTGTGATTTTATTTGACATCACGCGACAGTGACTTCAATATCAGCAAACTCTTTGACACTCACGCATTGTTCCATATCTTATCGAATGCCGTATAGTGACGGAGTCTGAATGTACACACTTATATGGTGATAAAATTTGAAAAATGTACTAAAAATAAATAGTAGGGGAGCATTCGAAACAGACAAAATTATTTTCGCATAATTGAATGAATATGAAATCAGAGAATTGTTAATGACAGATTGGATTATAATTGAAACGAAATCTTCGTCATTCATCGCGTTTCCCAATCTCCAAACCTCTCTCTTTATAACAGCATCCCCTTCAGACCTCTGTCTCTCACCTCTGTGTGAATACCCTCCCTTCAGCTCAATCTTGATCCATCTCGTTTTCTTCTTCTTTTCGTCTCCCATTCTGAAACCCTCTTAGGACGATTATTATTGAGCATTCTTATCCGTACCTCATTAATTATTTGTCTTGTTTCCTCACTTTTCGTCCATCATTTGGTCGGATTCTTCCATTCGTAATTCTTTCTCGTTTTGATTTTTCGGTCTCTCGTCTCCCATAGTTCATTTTTCGGGATCTACATATTTGATCAGTACATTCTCTCATACTTTGCAGGTATAGATTCTCTCTCCACTCTAATTGTTTATTTTTATTATCTCATAAGACAACGAGCTCTAATAAGCAATGAGCATATATATATATGTATATACTAGCTGACCCGGCCACGCGTTGCTGTGGCTAAAGTTTTTGTTATATTACATTATAGTAAACAATCTAAGAGGAACAATAAGAGAACATCAGTCACGGAGTCCACTATGCTTTTTCACACAGATGGTATTTGTAGAAAAATATGGTGATCTCCTTATTTGACTTTCTACTACTATAACCCTTTAGTACAATGAAATTATTTACGAACAAAGACGAAAATGTTGATGTTGGTATACAAATTCACTGGATTGAGATTTGAAGGGGAAGTACGTTGAACACAATTAACTAAAATGTTCTTACACTTGATATTAAGCAGAAATCAATAGGTACAAAATAAAAATTTATCAGATTTATTATTTCCATTTAATTTTATAACAAATATATAAGTATATTACAGTATAATACAGTAATTTACATGTGACGCTTAAACTCATGAATGAGGTAGGCAAGGCAGACAGTCTTAAACTTTTAAACATTAATATCTATTTTTTTGAATTATAAATACTATCAATTTCAATTTAATTTAACACCAATCGGTGCACAATGTTTTTGGTTAACCTGTCTCTAGCTAACACGAATAGATTCGACGGTTTCCCAACACGTGAACACGCAACATATAGTTGCCCATGAGAAAAACATGGATTTTCCAAATCTAAACCATTTGTGGTTGTGCATGACCTTCTGCTGTCCTGATTCTTTGAGCTGGATTTCTTGATTCAATTTGTTCTGCCAACTGATGGGCTCAGCAGCGCCATCTATTGATTACTTACTCAACCCAGTCGAAAGGTATCGACATCTTGATTCAATTTGTTCTGCCAACTGATGGGCTCAGCAGCGCCATCTATTGATTACTTACTCAACCCAGTCGAAAGGTATCGACATCTGTTAGAATCATTTGGAGTTAACAGATAATTGTGACTGTCAAATAATAACAGACAAATAATTAGCAATAAATTAAAATTGCGACTATAATTTGAGATTTAAACTATCCTATCTCTCAAGTTGGATCGAACTGCACATGGTGTGCGAATTTTATTATAATCGGTTAAGTGGTTTAGGAGTCCATTGAGGTCAAACATTGTGACACGAGATTTATATATATTAAGATTCGGCTAGGCTTTCGCGGTTAGAAATGTGCTGGCTGGAACTTCCGGTTGATCCGCGTCTGGAATGATTTACTTGTCCACGTTTCGGCTCCCATTTCGGAGCCATTTTCAAGACTTAGTGACCTTGCGTCTAGGTCTGAGTTTTCTTACTAGCTGTCTAGCATCACTGGAGTCACTCCAGTATATATATATATATATATATATATATATATATATATATATATATATATATATATATATAAAATGAAAAAGTCATAGTAAATCAGGCCATGAGCTAGCTCTCCAACAGTCTTTTCTAATCCCATGAGATTCTCATAATCCAATCCAATATTGCTTCTTCAAATGTTCCATCTATTAGCATTTTCTACTCTGTGTATATTTTTACTCAGACCAGTGTTCGATTACCTGTCGAGTTGACAGCTGTAGATCTTGTGTCCCCAATACACATATATTCAGCGTAGGCAACGTTGATATCGCAACTTGGTCATCTAAAAATGGAAATGGAAGTTATTTAAGAACAGGCCTATGTCGAATATCGCCAACGTATCTGCATTCAACGTACTGAAGTATTTTTGAACTCAATAAAGAAGTTATTATTATTATATTCTATTGTATGTAGTCCAAAGATATATATTCTGGCATGGCATTCTCACTAAGTTGTCAGTGTCCGTTCCAAGTATATGTTGAATGTATCATTTTGTGATATTGAATGCCATTGTTACGGTTTGCCCTATTTCCATTTGTCATTGACTACTATTGTATGATGATCCGCTCAGATTCCGACTTGCCTACGTGTGACTGTATCCTTTTTCGATTCTGTAACAGATAGACCATATTTGTTACAGCGATTCCACGATAGTTGCCGCAATTAATTTTAGATTCCTTCTGTATGTTGTGGAAATAAGTATCGGTTAATGCAAAATCCATGCATATTCAACCGAAATACGATTAGAGGATTCGGTTGCATAATTAAAAGTGGTTCTTCACCAAATCTAGAATTTTGAGCTGGTCAACTGTGATTCGTATTCCACATTTGTATATGGGAACAATAGTTTTTTTTAAATATATGAATTAGGCGATTCATTAGAAAACCCATGATCTAAAGCATCGATCGAGAGCTCGTCCTCGAGACACCCAGTTTGGTTTGAACTCTGTGTCAATACATCACTGGGGCGTATGGATAATAAATGAGCTCAAGAGAGCGAAGAAGCTCATCTGATACCTGAAACTGCGACTCTATATTTTTATCGCAATGAAAAGCCCACTTAGCTCCGTTATCCCTTTGTGGCCCAAATTAATTTTTTGTCGAAAAACATGCTTTTGCTGTCATAATTAGACTTGATATATTGTATATTAACGACTTCCTAATGAAAAATATTTTTTGTTCACTCAGATTTGGCGGAAACAGGTGGTTCCACCAGGACACCACTGGGAAAATAATAAGAATTCAATGTGTTGATTTCATTTATTTTTTTTTACGAAAATATGCAATGCAGTACAGAACTATAAAAATTTATTTTTTATGAAACAGCCCAAAACAGTTTTTTTTTCTGTGAGGCATAGGCCGACATTGCAAGAAGAGCAGTGCCATCTAGTTCTGTGAGGTTGACTCTTTGAACTACAGTTTGCACATCTGGTCTTATTACCATGTATTGGCATGTGCGCGGCCTTACTAATGCGCCGTTCTAAGGCAACATATGGCTTATATTTGTTGACGATGGGATCTAAGCTCCTTCTGCCTCTCTGAGGGGTTTCAGGATCAGCTCCAATCAGCCCATTCGCAACAGCAACCCTGAATTCTTTCAGTGATATCGTTTTCCCGTAGCTGATGCTATTTTCTTCGAACAAGAGAGCATTGACAACAGTGAGGTCGATGAAGTGCCAAAAAATTCTATGCCACCATTTCTTGCTTTTGCGATCGATTTCATAGCAAGACTTATACATATCGCTTTTGTCAACATATCCCATATGCTGATTATAATCCTTCACTAAACTTATGCAAGTATATTCCTTGCGAGACCCATCTTTCTGTTTTCTGGATATTAGTTGAACATCTTCAGGGTTATGGAAATTGCTGAGGAAATGTACAGCTTTATTATCTTTCTATTTGAGAGCGATCATTCCAGTATCACTAACTTTCCAATCATAATCTCCCCTCTTCATGCATTTATCAGCTGCCAAGTCCTTTGAAAACCATTTTCTATCTTTTCGTGCAGTGCCACAACTATGAATTTTCTCTTTTTACAGACTTCGTTGTAACAAAACAGAATTGAAAAAATTGTCCATGTAAACTTCATGGTGTTTTCCTACCAATTCCCTCGTCAAGTCAAATACTACCCTTTCTCCTAAGTTTTGTTCTCCAACTGTGTCAGTTTTTCCTGAAAAAGTAACATGTTCTCATAAATTGAATAAAATAAGTTATTTGCGCATTACCTGTGTATACTTGAAATTGCGATACAAAACCAGATTGATTCGCTCGTACACATAACTTATACCCCCTTTTTATGGGTTTCATCGGCATATACTGGCGAAATGAAATCCTACCTTTGAACCGAATCATGGATTCATCTATCGATTGACATCTTGAAGGCTTGTAACTTCGAATATAAGTCTCTGAAAGCTTATCCAACATGGGGCGAACTTTATATAACTTGTCATACGAAGGTTGTCCTTTCCTTGGCTGAACCAAGTTATCGTTTAGATGGATGTTGCCGAGCAGCCAACTGAATCTATTTCGTGACATGGAAGAGGCAATAAAGTTATCTCGAAGTTCTTCCTTGGAAGACCAATAATCTTTGTAACTCGGCAAGTGTTTTATGCCCATTAGAATATTCAATCCAAGAAAACATTTTATTTCTTCAACCGTTGTGGATATCGTGTGTGCTTGTGCTCCTCTTATTCCATTTTGAGTAGCGTACAGATTCGTTTCGAAAACTTTTTTCTGCAGAAGATCTTCAGAAAACAAAACCATAGAGTAATCCAAAGGCATCTCGATATTGTCTGGAATATCTGGTCCGGAATCTTGGATGAATTGTGTTGGATGGATAACATTATTCAAATTTTTTGACCATTGAAATGTTGGTTTTGACAAGACATTGACTACTGGTAAAAAAGCCGTCAGCGGCAACTCATCTTCTGAATCCCAGGAGAGGTCTTCATTAGTAACAGCTAACAATTCGTTCTGATCGTCTACTAGTAGGTCATCAATAGCAGGGGCCACAGCGTAGTTTTCTAGATGTTCCTCATCATCACTGTCACAATCTGATTGAATGGATTCACCATCGGATGGAATTTCTGCCACTGAATCAAAGAGGTCATCTGCAGAAAATTTTTCTAGTTCAGAAAGATCAAGTCTGCCTGAAAAAAATAAAATAAAAAATAATAATGGCAGCGTACTAGTGGTCCCATATGGAACCACCTGATAGAACCATGTGAAATCACCTGTGAAAATTCGAAATTCGTCAAACAGATATCAGTATACGTTCAGGTATACAGTAACAAACAATAGAAACTATAGACATACCTGCCATATCATCAAATTGAATCAAGGAACACAAATAAAATGACTCCTTGAACAAACTCCAAACACATGTGCATTCAAACTGATGAACATTCGACATTCGACTTGAACGGGTAACTCACGACCGACAACACCCCACTCAGCGTAAATTCGGACCCCCACTACACAACATGCCAATAGGTGATCCCAGTTGAAGCTTACTTGTCCGCGAGAAATTGAACATTTGATAGGTGGTCCCACCGTGAATCCACTGGTACACAAAGGGTTGAAGTCTACTTTTTCCTGAAGAATTTCGAGAAAAGGGCACTTGGGACCGCTAAGAATGCCCCAAATGCTGGATATGGTTATGTGGATGGTACGTTTGTGATCTGGAATCACGATAAAGTTGGAGAAATTCCTCAGTAAGAATTTTGGGAAAGTACGATATCAAAACAATTTTCAATACCACGACAAATATACAGAAACACCTGAGATCTGCTAAATTTTCAAAAGACCCCCTATCCAATGCTGGTGTATACAGGATTCCGTGCTCATGTGGTAAAGTATTTGAAGGAACTACCAAACGTAGTTTGAAGACACGGATCAGCTGTAGGTTTGATAAGACCTCAATTCCCTCGCAACGATGCAGTATCCCCTTCGTTTTTACCGAGAAGCAATTAAGGTCTATGAACACAAGAACAATTTCAACAGAAAGGAAGAGGGGATGAACTCAAAACAAAATTTGGCATCCGGTTTTGAGAATATTGCCGACAACGCCAGGCAGAACTAAAAAAGTCGACGTGCCACAGAACACGGTCCTAACCCTAACATAGGATATAAACATGACAGCACCTCAACATTTGCCATCAGTCATAGTAGACTCACAGAGCGGAGTTCGACTACGACCACGCCACTGGATATAGCTGCCACGGGTGCAGCCGAAACCTCCGGAAATCAAAATGACAGACCCTGGCCCTCAAGCTCGAAGAACTCAACCACTTGCGTTGTATCAACACTGGCCGTCAAAGCCTACACTATTTCATGTGCCAATCTGATTTTGATAGTGCATTGTTATCATTATGTGAAAAACTATTTGCAAACTACTCTCCATTCGGATAGAAATATCCTGTAAATGTTATCTGTTTGATTCTAGTTTCGTGTGTTAGGAATGCGAATTGAGCAAGAAAAAGTGGCTTCTGTATAATCCAGCGTTCGTCGCATCATTCCTTTTCGCGAATGAATCAAACATCTAAGGACGGTATACGCATAAAAAGTTTGTATCAACCTTATACTCTAACACGCTCACCTGTAGTTTTATTTCTGATAATTCAATGGAAGAATATCCGAGTGCATTATCGGGAATCCTTTGTTTCTTATAAATAGCTCTTATAGTTTCAAGTACATTAGTTTTTACCTAGGACGAACAAGTAATCATGAAACAGGATTCTCGAAACTAGCAAGTAACTATCAACAAGATGTCTTACTTATGCCGATGACACGAAAATGGTTATATCCGCAGTCACCCGAAAAGAAGCAATCGAAAAGGTCAAACAAATAATCGCTTCGTTCAAAGAATGGTGTGATAGAAATGAGTTGGTCCTAAATCTACAAAAAACAATATTTCTCCAATTCTCATATGGCGGTAGCAGAATAGAACAAAGGACTATCGACATAGAAGTAAAAGATAAAAATATATCTATAAACTCAGTTGGGCATACACGATTTCTTGGAACATTTATCGACTGTAATTTGAATTTTAAGGAACACGTAGAGCATTTTTGTAAAAATTAAACAAAACATACTTTATGCTGCAGTCTCTGAAAAACGACATGTCAACAAAATCATTGGTAGAACTACTATGCTCAAGTTCACTTAATTCTGAGTCAAAACATCATCGTCTGGGGCCAGGCAACAGAATATTCACAATGCAAAAACGCATACTCAGACTCATCTTTAATATGGGCTTCAGAGACAGTTGTCGTAACATATTTAAAAATAACAAGATTTTAACCCTATCGTCAATATATGTGTACAAAATTTTGCTGGTTCCTCTATAATAAATTACCACCACACTTAAAAAATCACGAAACACTGAAAAGTTTTCAAACATGCTTGAAACGATACTTGGGCAATAACGTCTTCTATTCAATAGACGAATTCATGGAACATGTCTCCAGTAACTGATATATGGAATCTTTCTTGATATTTTTTTTATATTATTATCATTTCTGTAATCTGTTGTATCGTATCACATTGTACATATTCATCTCTTATTTATTCATTTCAACTCACCACGTGAACTGACATACCTTATTCATATTTATGTGGCAAACAAAGGTGAATAAAGATTATTATTATCATTATTAAACTTTTTTTAATACTTCTGGTTGATTTAGACCAGTGGTTCCCAACCAGTGGTCCGTGGACCACCAGGGGCCTGTTTCAAGAACGTACAAGTCTTGTAGTTACAAGAGAAACACAAAGAAAGACGATGATAAATAATTGTTTTTTACCTGTACCTGCATTGTCTTTCACTTGTAACTACAAGTCTTGTAATTTTATGAAACAGACCCCAGTGGTCCGCAGAAGTCAAAATATGGTCCGCGAGTGATTTCAAATTTAGCGGGCGCCATTTTTCATGAACTCAATATCAGAATATTGTGAGAAACATAATCCCATGTGGGATAAACTCGTTGCCCTCTGTACTGATGGTGCTCCTGCAATGTTGAGATCACGTTCCAGGCTGGCGACGTTAGTAAAACAGAAAAATCATAAGGTGATAACAACGCACTATCATACATCGCTAGGCGTTAGCTTCTCAGACTCTTCCTGAATGCCTTTCTGATGCACTGAAAATGGCCATAAATGTTGTTAATGGTATCAAAAGCAGCGCACTAAATACACGCCTTTTTTAAAAATTATTCACTGAAATAGACTCTTACCATGAAGAACTTCTCTTTCACACAGAATTTCGATGGCTATCGAAAGGTAATATGTTGGGAAGATTATATGAGCTGAGAGCAGAGGTTGAGATTTTTCTGGTTGACAAAAAAATGATTGATTTGTTAAAACAGTTTACTAATCAGGCATGTCAAATTAATTTGGCTTATCCTGTGGATATTTTCACACACAATCGAATATACAACTGCAAGGTTCCGGAAATAAACAATTAGAAAACATCGCAAATATATTTTATATTTTTGAAGATAAACTTCGCACTTTTATTTGCAAACTTCAGTTGTGGTTAGGTAAAAGTGAAGAAAATAATTATTCTGCGTTTGCTACGTTAAAAGCACTTGTGGAAGACAAAAAGTATGACACTATTAAAGCAAATATACAAGAAAATATCAAGACTGATTCACAAATGTTGATGGATGAATTCAATCGTTACTTCCCAGAATATACGGAAGAAACCAAAGTTGATCAAAAACTGATTCGTAACCCTTTTGTACGGACGCTGGAGAATTTACCGAAGAAAGACAGGAAGAACTCATTAAATCCCAAAATGACAGAAACTGCAAGGTTGCTTTTGAATTGAATCCACTTGAGTCGTTTTGGTGTAAAAAGGCAATTTCTTATACTAAACTTCGAGAAATCGCCTTGCGCTATTTTACGATTTTTTCAACAACTTATTTATGTGAACAGGGATTTTCTGCTTTATTGGTAATTGAGAACGAGGCGAGGAATCGTTTGAAAATAAGTGATGATTTGCATGTAGCTTTGAGCAACTCGTGAAGAAGATGCAAACTCAGAAATCACTTTAATACAAAATCACAGAAGTTTATCCTGAAAATATTATTTCTTGTTTTGTAATATCCTATTTGAGTTGCTAATAAAAGTTACGGTTTGATTATTACAGTTTATCTTTATAACCCACAATGTACGTATGTATATACCACTATGTAAGTCATTCATAGTGGTCCCTGCTAACATGAATAATATAAAAGTGGTCCAGGACAAAGAAAAGGTTGGGAACCCCTGAGCTAGACAGACACCCGCTATACCCGGAATCACACTAACATCTACGCACACTTTTGGCACAATATCGGTAATCTTCTCCACCAAAAGTGCACTTATACTATACTTTTTGCTTGAATCATACCGGGATGCAATGGTGAGAGTGGTAATCCCCCGTACGGATTGTTTATTTCCACCTAAACCATTCACTGACGAAAAATATTTCGAATCAGTCAATCCCAATTTTTTACAAATATTTACTGTTAATAAGTTCGCCTGACTCCCGGTATCTAGGATAAATCGAGCCGTGCTCTTGGGAATGCAACTATTCACCACTGAAACTACCACTGTAGATAATAAATTTGTATAATTCGACCCATTATTGCCCGTCAAGTTAGAACATAAATGTGTCTCAACACTTTCCTGAGGATTTCCTGTGGTATTAGGTGTGGCAGAATCATCCGTTTCTGTATTATTATTACTCCGTAATAGCTCCTGATCTTGCCGGGTTCTTACAAAATGTAATAGATCATGATGCTTTTTCGAACAGATAACACAAGATCTTTCTGAAGGACAATTTCGTACCCCGTGAGCCGAAGATAAACACAAAAAACACCAGTTGTTATCTCTCACCATTTCATATCTCTTATTGGGAGTGAGTTGCTTGAATTTTTCACAGCGTCCTAAATAATGTGATGATTTTTTACAATATATACAATGATTGTTATATTTTGTGTGTTTATTGTTACTAACGAAAAAGCTTTCAACCGCCGATTTTCCTCCCGTACTCGTAGGCGTTTTATTCAAGTGAAGAATCCGTGTTTGTTCTTTGATGAATTTTATTAAGTTTTGATAGGAAGGAATATCCGCTCCCCTTTGATCCGTTTCAAACTCCCGAGCTGTGTCACTATCAAGCTTAGATAAGGCTATATATGTAAATATGAAATCTGTCAAATCCGGTAAATTCAGTTTTTTCAATGCCGAAACCGCCGTATCAAATCGCTCCAAAAATGTGTTTAGATTTTTTTCCGACTCATTATTGAGCGATTTAAATTCCATAATTTGTTGTAAGTATGCGCTTGCCAGCATACGCTTATCTTCATACTTATCGCACAAACTATCATATATTATATCATAATTATCCGGAACAATTGCAATTCCCGCAAACACATTTTGCGCAGGGCCCTTTAGGCAACCGACTAGAAGGTGAACCCTGTCAAGATTTGTCAAATTTGGATTCAAATGAACCATACTCTTATAAACAGCATGAAATGTTTCCCACTGACGAATTTCCCCATGAAATTCTGGTAAATTTGGATGAGGGATTTTTGAAGAACTATGTAAAGATGGTGCACCACTGCCGCCACTAGTACCAGAACTTGCACTACTTGATGGAATATTGGTAGGCAATTTAATACTTTCCGCTGCCATTTGAATGTAAGAACAAAGTTCATTAATTGTTTGAATCGCCTTGTAATCTGGAGTGTAGTTTTCGTTTATTTCAAACTGTACATCATTAATTTCATCCAACACCGAATAAATGTTACTTTTTGTTTCCTCGTAAGTTATCATTAAAGTCTGAAAATTCCGTTTAAGTGATTCCGTTGACAAATCTTTACTCAAATCGTACAACTTTTGCAAAATAGCAAACAAATTTTCTTTTTTGGCTATAAGTTTTTTCAACTCCCTTCCTGAGGTAGTCATTTTAACGTTAATATGCAATAATTATATCCACTAACTGAAGGAAAACACAAAGTTAGTTCAAATCGATTAAAAACCGCTTTCCTAATCGAATTGAATCAATAAATAAACTGCTTCTTAAAACTCCGTATTTTTCACAATCCGACAACCTTTCACTCGGTAAAGTTGGTTGGGAAGGAAAGTTGGGATAAGGGAGTTTGAGCAATTTCACGTTTTTGCACTCGAAAGGACCAGCTAGGCGAACCTAGCACCTTTAAAAACCTTTTTTCTAAGATTAAATAATTCCGCCGAATATTTTACACCCCGGTGTGCATTGACAAAATTGATACTAAAATTATTGTGTTCCCACTCTCTGGCCAGCGGAAAAATACAAGGTTGCCGGACTGTGCCCTATATTTTTCCTGGAATCAACTAAAAATAAAAAGCGCGAGAACA
>JAVJAQ010001058.1:0-30124 GCA_032362365.1 Zygogramma bicolorata
GATCGCTGGGCAACAGGGAATTGATATCTAGGCTGACTAGGATGTCGTTTTGGTTCAGTTGGAGATTTTTTATTATCTCTACCAAGTGTTCTGAATTTTTGACATAGGAACCTGCTGTTTCTGTCACGGGCTGCATTATCTGTGCCAAGTATTTTTCCAGCTTCTGAGTTGGAGAGTCTATGGCACTCACTATTGGTCGTAAAGGTACACCTGCCTTATGGATTTTGGGTAGGCCGTAGAGTTTCGGGCATTTGCTTGATTTCCTCGGGGTATAATTTGCCTTTCCATTTCTGGGCCTAATTTGAAAGATTTTATTTTATCTTTCGTAACTTTCTCCAGGTAGGTGGTTGGATCCCTAGCTGATGGTTTATAGGAACCGTCTTGGAGAATAGTAGTCATTTTTTGTTGGTAATCCTCTGTGTTCATGACCACGGTCGCATTACCTTTATCTGCTGGTAGGATAGTGATGTCCTCCTCATACTTTCCTAAATTCCTCAGTGCTTCTCTCTCTTTCCGAGAAAGGTTTGATTGTGGTGGTCTGCATGTTTTTAGGATATGAGCAATGTTCTGTCTCATATCCTCTGCTGTCTCTAATGGTATATCCTGTAGTGTGGTTTCTATACTGGCAATTATCTCCTCATTTGGTACTTTTTCCGGGGTAATGGCAAATGCTGAGTACGTTCTTCTCTTCTTCAGTAAGAGTTTTATCGGAGATGTTGTACACTCCCTGCGTGGTTTCGGAAGCTGTGTTGTTGGTTGCCTTTTGGAGTTTTCCGAACTTTTTGATTTGTGTTTCACTTTTCCGATCTTTGTCAGTTTCCGCCCTCCATGCGGTGATTTTATCGACGTTGTCCCAGATGGCTGGGCAGAGCAAATAGCGCAGGTGAACCATTTCAGAACACGCCAAATTAGAGAAGCCATCGAGATAGAAAAACATGGAGAAATAAACAAAAGAGACGACTCTCAAAATATTCCAAATGTCTGGAGGGCCCTCATCAACAAAAAAAAACAGTTCAGGAAACCAGACCGACCGTTACTACCTGAACAGTCATTAGTCAAAGGTCCGACAACCATAATCAATCCGACGGCTGAGAGAGCAGATCATATCGGCTACAATTTACGACCAAGAAATCATTTAAAAACTGGCAGACCTCCGAGGTCGAAACTCAATCATCACCTAGGAGATGGCAAATGAGACTTTGCTGAAACGTTGTGAAAATTATTCTTCAGAGGATCAAAACCACAGAACACGGAATGAAACCCGAAAACGCAATTCATCATAGGTACTTCGTCCGTGAGAATCTTCATGCTAACAAATATATATATATATATATATATATATATATATATATATATATATATATATATATTCGCAAACTCCAAGAAATATTTTTCCTGGATAAGAAATGCATTTTCTAGTTCTACTTTTATCATTACCCACAAATTATGGAGTACAGATAAATAACCACATCTTTCTTGATGAAGAAACATAGCAACGCGAATGAATACGGCTCTGAAATATTATATAAACCTACAATTATTATGCATCTTCAGAATTCGTTCCACTCCAGTCCAGCCAGACTTAAATTCATCGACCGCACGAGGCACGAGTCTGACGAACAAGTAGTTAGTGTTGTGATAACCTCGTCGACCGAACTATATCACCTTGAGAAGAGTTAAATTCATTCTTCCAAATGGCAATCAGTAGACTATCTATTCTGAAGTTCCTGGAATTGGTAAGTTAATGTTGATGATAAACGTCGTATTCAAATATAGCACCGCCATGATTATCAGTCTTTCTGTAGTATTTTCGAGAGATCTTTATTATTGTTTGTTTTCGAATCAGTCGACGTAGTCGTACAGTTATGTGTCACTGTATCGCTTGCCTCAATATTTTTAGTTCACAACTGTACAAGTTCAAATGTCGTTCTTGGAACACAAGGAAACGTTTTATATTATATGACGTAATGACGAGTGCGACCATGAAATAATGTATGATGCTGTGGTGATAAATACATCGTTTATATGGCATGTGCGTCATAATTATAATTGTCCCGAATGGATTCGGTGAATAGTTACAAGTGAGAAGTGGTTGGGTATATTATATTATTTTACAATTATAATGATCATGATGAATATTATAGGGACATGTGAGAGTAAAATTGGATAAATATCAGGTATAAACGATGAGAATATCATAAATAAAAGGTACATATGAGGTAAACTTGAACTTGATAAAATCTACAAAGCGTATTTATGAAGCTGATATCATCTCTAAACTTTCCTACATGCGTAACCCAGAAGAATACTGGTCCACTGTTTACCAATTCTGTGGGAGATTAGTCCGAAAAAAAATTTGCCAACTCAGGTTTGTTTGTTCTATACTAATATCTATCCTGTTAGGCAACATTCCTTGGTCGATTTCACCGACGTTCATCATCCATTTCTTGATTCTATATTACTACTGATGAAATTTTCTCGGTTCTCAGTAGATGTAAAAATAATAAATCTCCTGGAAGTGACAACAACCTTACGAGTTCTTTGAGAATCTACCTAACAACTGGATTATATACTTGACATCATTATACAACAACATTTTTGAAACCACTGTCCGACCTTCTAATTGGTCCAAAATTTTACTATCCATGTTACATAAGCGGAGATCACTTGATGATCTTTCTAATTATCGAGATATAGCTCTGGCAAATTGCTCACTAAAAATCTTCACACATATGATTCTTAATCGTCTCTCTAATTGAGCCGTTGAGCACAATATTCTGCCTGAATGTCAAGCCGCATTCCGCACGAACCGAGGATGTATTGACATTGTTTTTGCCCTGAACTCTGTAATACATATCCATATCAGACATAGAAAGCGCAAGTTATTTGCCATATTTATCGACTTCAAACGAGGCTACGACTCTGTCAATCATATGTTGCTTTGGAGAAAATTGTTTGGTCTTGGAGTTTCGTCAGGTATGATCCGCATAATGAGAAACTTATACACTAATGCGACAGTCACAATTATAGATGAAAATGGATATCCAAAACCATTTGAGGTTACGTGCGCTGTTCTACAGGGAGAATCCTTGAATCCTCTTTCATTTCTCTCATTTATTTTTAGCTGATATTGATCGATTTTTCTATGCAAATGGGGCTCAAGGAGTCAATATAGATGACAGAAATGAAATCCTTACCTAACTTTATGCTTACGATCTAACGAAAAACCTTAAAAAGTATTCCTCAATTAGTAGAATGAAACTTAATCATTGTTGCTTTCCTGCTCACCTCGCCAAAATAGGTAAAATGTATTCTGATGAATGTTCATGTACCAATTCATCAGTTGGGAACTTGAATCACATTTTTTTTGAATGTGCAAATAACTCTAGGTATATTTCTGTCTTATCAGCTGATTTAATATCATCAAATGTGCAATTACCAACTAATATCGCGCATCTTCTTGCTCTTGACAATCGATAAGTACACGACGCCATAATCAAATACATTACATCGTGCAAATTGAAAATATAGGGCTATATGCTCGTTTCAAAATTCTGTGGCAAAAGGAACACATTCCAATGCCAACCCCTTTCCTCTCTCACACACACTCTCTTTAAAAGTATTCTGCCCTTCT
Organism: Zygogramma bicolorata; assembly: GCA_032362365.1. Classification (NCBI taxonomy): domain Eukaryota; kingdom Metazoa; phylum Arthropoda; class Insecta; order Coleoptera; family Chrysomelidae; genus Zygogramma; species Zygogramma bicolorata. The sequence continues at coordinate 3,635 of JAVJAQ010001058.1, forward strand.
CAACCTCACCGTTAATACCGCAAAAACTGAAAACATGTTCTTTCTATAGAGGTGGTTTTCAAATGAATAAGCATAATATTTACCTCATCAACGAACTCCTCTATGTAACGAACAAATACGTTTATTTGGGTGCAACATTTACTTCTTCCTGTCTTTTCAGAGAAATGGCCTCAGTTACTGACGACAAGGCCAAGCAAGCAAGTAGGTGCAATTTTGCCAATTATGTAAAGCCAAGATTGATACTTGGTTTACCGCATAAAATTATTTGGATCGCTTGTGTTCAAGTACAGCTCATCCAATCCATCTTGGCACAAACTCAGATACTTCCAGTAGCCCACTGGAAGTTTAGACCATGACAATAGAAAAAAACACCTTCTAGGAATAAATATCAACAGAGTGAACACATATAAATTTTTTTTTTCAATCTTAGTAAACTCCACAGAGATTGCTGGACATATACGTTATTTGTTCTGTGCCAAGATGGATTGGATAAGCTGTACCATGTCGAATTGCTTACCTGTTTGGGGTTTGAGGTATGTTGATATATTAGAGGGGGTTCAAATATTATTCCTCAGAAGAATATTGCTTGTTCACAATAATTCACCAGATTATGTAGTCCGAGTTGAAACTGGCAGAGTTCAATATGCCTACAATGTATTTGAAATGTCGTTGAACTGGCTGCAAAAAATACTGAAGATGGACGACACCCGGTTACCAAAATTGTGTTTAAAACAACAAATTGAATAACTGAGTAATACTGATGAGAAATTAAATTGGGCCAGTCAGCTGAAATCATGTTCTTTTTTTGCCGGTGCTGAGGACATATGGAATGATGCCATTATTCATAGAAAGTTCAAAAAAAGAAAAGTTTTAGCCAGCTTTTATGATAAACTTTCTGACGTTTGCTTGAAAGTGGTTGACAATGTTCCTTGCTGAATGGTAATGGTACGGACTTCCATTGTCTATTTTTTGAACTCTATTGATACCTGTTGCTAAGAACGGAAGGATTAAAATACAAATCAAGTGAGAAAATCAAATCAAAATCAAATTTTTGGTCGAATGAAATGAGGGATTCATTGATCAAAGAAAATACTGTTGTTACAAAAATCGAGATATCGAATATGAAATATTCGAATATGAGCCAAAAAATATCAAATAACGAAATACTTAAATGAAACAATAATGTGACAAGAAAAAAGAGGTATCAAATATGAAATACTAGTCAAAAAATGTAAATGAAGAAATCGAATGAAATAATATGAAAAAACGTTGAAACCAAGTTTAAAGTTGAGTGTACTCACGACGTTTCGATTGCTGGTATCCGCAATCGTCTTCGGGTGATGACATCAAACATTTGATTTTTATTTGGTTTTCTCACTTGATTTGTATTTTAATTCTTCCGTTCTCAGCAACAGGTTTCAATAGAGTTAAAAAAAATAGACAATGGAAGTCCGAATCATTACCATCCAAACTTTTTGGAGTTGATAATTCACTGATACAAAGATTCACCTTTCTGCCACTCTAAAGTAATCCCAACTTTTCAAAAAACCCAAAGACTACTTCCTGCTACAACTATCGATACAGGTCACCCGAACTCTGGCTCAATTGCGTTTGTCCAATAACTTCAAAATTGAATCTACTTTGAATGGGTCGTCTCATTTGATTGACCCCACTGAGATATGCAAAGTCTGCAATTGCCACGAAACTGAAACCATATCTCATATATTGTTTGAGTGTTCTGAAACCCAGTTATAATTTTCTCGAGTCTCGAATCATTACTTTCCTCCTTACACTCCGCACTTTCTCCTGATGTTGCCAAAATTATTTCTGGTTTTGTATGGAATATTCTGAGGCTCAGGTCTTTCATACATTATGAATATTTCTCTATATATATATATTCTTTTCCTAAAAAATACGGTATTGTGCAACGTTTTATTTTTTTTGTGTTTCGATTGACATTTCGAATTCAATAAGTTTTATCTAGGCTCTGTAACAATGAATTTCCATTAATATACCTCCCACAACTGAAGTTTCAATTTAACGGAGAAATGATGAATTCTCAATCAAAATACTCACCGAAAAAGGTTTTTTTTTCGTTTTAACCACATGAACATTTGAAAAATAAACGGACATATCACTCAAATACATAATTGAAAATAAAAAAACCCCAACAACAATATTTTTAGAGACAAACAACCAACATTAACGACATGAAACAAATGAATGGCTCCATCTATCCGATAACGCTGAATTATTCATTCATAGAAAATTCATCTGAAAAGCTTGGAATGCTACTCAATAACGAACAAATGAAAGTGGCTTTCTCAAATGAAAATACAGTTGGAAAGAACTTTTTCTCAAAACAAAAAAATTTAACACCACAAGACATACAATCCAACATAATGTACAAGTTGAACTGTGGAAGCTGTCCAGATACCGTCCTGTTTGACCAATAGGTCGAACGAAATTCAGAACACATGAGACACTCTAAGAAAATAAATATGAAAAACCGCACAGCCCTCGTAGAATATAAGGGGAGCATAGACACATGATTGATTTTGCTCATCCAACTAATCTAGATGTTCAACCATATTTATTTCATCCAAATGACTTTTTAGCGAGATGATGCATATCCTCAAACTCTCAAACACGATAGTGCCAACACTAGAAGGGATGTCGATGACCTGAATACCGCACATTTCAACTTGATCAGTAAAATACCTTAATAATTCCCCCCATTTTTAGTCCCATTCTTTCTGTCAACGATAAAAACAAACACCACGTTATAGGAATCATACATGGAGTTCTTCGTTTGTTTCATGTCGTTTGTGTTGGTTTTCTGTTATAAGTTGAACAAGAAAAACCAGAGAAAACTTCTTTTTCTGTGAGTAATTCGATTAGGATTCCATCATTTCTCGTAAAATAGAAGAAATGGTGATAATCATAAAAGTTTTGTGGGAGGTATATTTATGAAAATTCATTGTTACAGAGACCCGAAGGATAATTTAATCAAATTCGAAACGACCGCAAGAAAACAATTGTTAAAAAAGATCCTGCCACCCAACCAAATTCTCGAAAATATTCCATAAATTTCAGACAATAGAATTCGGCAGTTTTCGAGTCTATTAGAATCATACGCAACACTAATATTTATTTATTACTGCTTCTTGAGAAGTAAATCAAACGCAGCTTCGATTCCAACTGGTTGATAATAAAATATTCTTGATGAAATAACATAGGTTAGATGTTGATCACTCCATTAGGTCTCAACAATTGCAGTTCAACAATAAATATGCAAGCACATCCGAATTGTTGTTTAAGAAAATACCATTTCGGAGATCGTGGTTCTTTGAGTGTAAGAGCACGAAACAGGGTATAACAAATTCAGTACTTTCTGCACGGATCTCAGAATTTCTTCATCATCTCTTCTATTCCTGTATTCACAGAGAATTGTCTTTGGTATGTTCCGACGTTTCTGTTCATAAAATACATCAAAATGGTTAATGCAATGATATAAATATATATATATATATACAAATTTTATTGAAACGTTGTATCCTCTGGAATACACGTATGAGACTCTTCATATGAGATTTCGCAGAAAATAATAAATTTCAACCACTAGCTCTTGAAGAAATATATTCATCAAAAATAATTCGGTTCCAAACCCTACAGATATCAAATTATTCCTATACTGATTCGACACAATTTTCTCTATCTACCTCAGGTATGCATTCTTTTGATGAGAGAACTATGGTAGAACTAGTTTTTGTCGGATGCATCATGTGAACTGTCATAAAATTGATAATGAATACTAAATGACCCAGTGACTCTTTCGTAATTTCCTTCCGTCAGTTTATCTTTAATGGAATGCTCTCAGCTATCACAAGAAGATACATTGGAATATTATTCTTTTCTGAATTTACAAAAACTGCTATGAGTGCATAAGGTATTTAAGACTAAAGCAGAAAAAATGAAACGTATGGAATCTCATCGTTGACTGGAGGATTCCCAAGTAACTTTTTGCTTATTAAAATGAATATTTTTGTTTGTTTCTTTGTTTGTATGTGTGGTAAATTCCAATATTATATTGTTTTTATGAATGTGTACCGGTATCCTGCGAGCTATTTCAGTGCCAGTCTGAACGGTTCCTCGTTCTGTTTTTTTGTACAAATTTTTTACTCTTGTTATTGTTAGATATCTTTGTGGTAAAATAAACCAGTTGGAATCGAAGCGGCGGCGTTTGATTTACTTCTCAAGAAGCAGTAATAAATACAATAAATACATAAGTGTTGCGTAAGAACGTAACAAATTAGCGACGAGGAAATTTGGATAGAAGTAATTTACCAAAATGTCAGTCGGAAAAATCAATGAATTTCAAACCGGAAAATGTTGGAAAACGTATGTGGCTCGTTTAGAGCAGCATTTCATAGCAAACAAAATAACTGAGGATTTAAAAGTGCCCACCTTAATCACAGTGGTAGGAGATTCAACATATGAACTAATGGTGGACTTATGTAGTCCAGAGGCTCCAGAGGACAAACCTTATGGAACTCTGATCGAAATTGTGAAAAATCATTGGGAACCCGATCCATACATCATCGCTGAGAGGCATAAATTTCGTTTCAAACGTCAAGGAAATGGTGGAACAGTGGCGGAATACATGGGAGCACTGGAAAACATGGCAAAATTTTGTGATTTCAAAGACACTTTAGAAGAAAATCTGCGTGACCAGTTTGTTTCTGGATTATTCAACGAATCCATTGAGCAACGTCTATTCATTCAGATAAGTTCCTGAATTATGCACGAGCTTATGAAATTGCTCGAAATATGAAAGCTGCTGAAAAACAGGTTTCCCTTACTGAAGGCTCCCAAAGTGTCCTTAAAATAAATCAGATGTCCAAGAAAGTATTTTCCAGAGCCCGTTTCAGCTCTGGAAATCATCAATCTGGAAGTCAACGTCCATCATCATCGAAGACTGTTCAAGGAAGCAAACAGAAGACGGTTTGTGAATGTGAAGTTTGCGGTAGGCAAAATCACCGCACTAGTGAGTGTTTCTATAAAAATAGCAATTGTGAAGTATGTGGAAAAAAGGGCCATCTGAAATATGTTTGCAGAAAAAAAGGGCAACAGGTTAAGAAAAATAATTTTATCAATGATAATGTTCCAAATTTTTCACAGAATGTGGTCAATACTGTAGATGATTCTGACTCGTCTGTAAATTTATATAATGTTATAGCCAATGATAAATGCAGTCCAATTAAAGTAGAGGTGAATATTGAAAATATTCCCTTAGTCATGGAGGCCGATACGGGATCGGCTGTTTCTTTGATTTCAGAACAAATTTATACAAAATATTTTAGCTTTCTCCCAATTTTTGTTGCAAAAATCCAATTATCTTCATATAACGGACACCAGATAGAAACTGCAGGATTTATTGTTGTGAATCTAATATACGGTATATTTTCTTTTCCTCTGAAATTATATTATTGATATTAAATTGTTCCCAAAGGAGGTCTTCCACTAAATGGTCGACAATGGCTTTTTAAATTGAATATCAATGTCATAAATGATGTAGCTTGCAACAATATCTCGACTGAAAATAACGACCATCTTATGAACAAACTCATTTCAGAATTCAAATGCATTTTTGATAAAAAACTGGGAAAATTCAATAACTTCAAAGCAACCTTACACCTCAAACATGGAGATCTACCTGTATTCTGCAAAGCAAGTTCTCTAGCTATCAATTTGAAATCAAAAGTTGAATATGAATCGGATAAGTTAGTCGAGGAAGGAATTTTAACTCAAATAGATTACAGCGAATGGGCAAGTCCGATTGTTCCGGTTGTAAAAAAATGGAGAAATTAGAATTTGTGGAGACTTCAAAGTGTATGTGAATCAAAATTTATACATAAATAAATATCCTATTCCTAGAATCGAACAAATTTTTGCAAATTTGTCTAGGGGGGTTCTTTTCAGTAAAATAGATTTTTCTCAGGCATTTCTTCAAATCGAGTTAGATGAAAATTCGAAGAAAATTGTTGTAATTAATACAACAAAAGGGCTTTATTCATATAATCATTTGCCGTACGGTACTGCTTCTAGTCCTAGTATATTTCAGAAATTAATGGACCTTACCTTTGGTAATATGGAGGGAGTAAGCGTTTTTATGGATGACGTATTAGTCACCGGTTCAAGCACCAAACAGCATATTTCCCGGTTACGAAATATTTTTGAAAAAATCAAACAATCAGGTCTTACAATTAATTCGAATGAATGTGGATTCCTTCAAAAACAAGTTAATTATTTGGGACATTGCATTGACGCAAATGGTTTACATCCTTCAAATGAAAAAGTGGAAGCTATTTTAGGTATGAGAGTTCCGTCCGATAAAACGGAACTAAAATCATTTTTGGGGTTAGTAAATTTTTATGCAAAATTCATATCAAATTTGAGTACCAAATTGAACGCCTTATATAAATTATTACATAATAATGTCGTATGGAAATGGGATAAACATTGTCAATATTCTTTCGATACAGTTAAGAAAGAATTAGCTTCTCCCAAAGTACTAGCGCATTACAATCCTGACATGCAAATTGCACTGTGTTGTGACGCGAGTTCTATTGGACTGGGAAGTTCTTTATTTCACATATTCCCAAATGGTCAATTAAGACCGATTGCACATGCATCACGCACCTTAAATAAATCGGAAAAAAATTACAGCCAAATTGACAAGGAAGCTTTGAGCATCATTTTTGGAGTTAAAAAATTTCATGATTATTTATATTTACGTAAATTTGTTATTTATACATATCATTAACCGCTACTTGCTATTTTTGGAGAAAAAAAGGGTATTCCTCAACTAGCTGCAAGTCGTTTGCAACGCTGGTCAATTATTCTTGCTGCTTATCAGTATCAAATAAGGTATATACAGTCTGAAAAAAATTGTAATGCTGATGCAGTATCTCGTTTATCGCTGCCTATAGGAGAAGGTGCTAAACCAGATTTTGGTCACATATTATTTTGAAAATTCATCTTTTCCCATAAATCATAAAACGAATATCCAAAGAGACTCAACGTGATCGTATCTTGGGCGTAGTTTATAAATTTTGTTTCACAGGATGGCCAGAGAATAACTACGGAATATCAGATGAATTGAAACCGTATTATAATAAACGAAATGAACTACATTTGGAGCATGGTTGCATTCTATGGGGTTTAAGAGTAATAATACCAAAAAAAAATTCAAAATTATATATTAAAAGGAATTCATTCAAGTCATTTGGGGATGAATAAAAGCAAATCTATAGCCAGATCTTATTGTTATTGGCCCAATATCGATAGTGAAATAGAAAACTTTTGTAAAAATTGTCAAATCTGTATACAGTTCCAACCTAATCCAAGTAGAACTTTGTTGCAACCATGGCCTCAAACTCAAAAACCTTGGTCTAGAATACATGTAGATTTTTTAGGGCCACTTTACGATGAAAAATATCTAATAATTACTGATTCACATACTAAATGGGCTGGAAGTGTTTAAAATGAAAAATACCAATGCAAAATCAGTGATTGATAAACTTCGTTTTTTATTTTCTCATTTCGGACTTTCAGATGTTTTGGTTTCTGATAATGGTCCTCCCTTTTCTTCCGCAGAATTCGGGACCTTCTTGAAAATGAATGGTGTGAAACATTTATTTTCCCCTCCGTATCATGCTCAGAGTAACGGCTTTGCAGAAATATGCGTAAGAAATGTGAAGAATGCTATAAAAAGGCTAGAATGGAAGGAAAGGATATTCAGGAATCATTGGAAAAATTTCTTTTCGACTATAGAATCGCCGAACACAGTACGACAAAACAAAGTCCATCATTTTTTATGTTTGGTCGGAATATAAAAACACGTTTAGATTCGATCCGTCCATCCCAAAGGTCAATAAATGATTCAAAAATTCAGAGCCAAATTGATAATTTCGGAGGAAAGGTAAATGTAGAAGGAAAATTTATGCGTAGGCATTCCAATCAAATAAAACCGCGTAATTCCATAACAGCCTTTCCCGAATCGACAGCAGAATCAAAAAATATTGAAAATAATTCATTGGAAAATCAAGATGAAACAAAATCATTGATTTCCAGTAAAACTGATAAACCTGAAAAATATATCTATTACTCCTGAAGAAACTGAACCCAATCATGATGAATCTGAGTTCGATAGTTTTAGATATAATCTACGTAGTAGAAATGAGTAGATTTAGTGTTTGAGTGGGAAAGTATTGATGAAAAATGTATTGTTTGTAAATTTCCATGTGATTTATCATTTTCTTTTCTGTAATAAAACCACAAGTGTTATTACGATGATTTGTTGAACGCGACATATTTTTCATTCATTTTTGCTGTGCAAAAAAATATGTTTGTGTATGTATCATTTAGGAGGAAAGGTATTGTGGTAAATTCCAATATTATATTGTTTTTATGAATGTGTACCGGTAGCCTGCGAGCTATTTCAGTGCCAGTAATTGAAGTTGCTGGGCAACGATTTGGTTTTTTAAAAATTTCGTTTATTTTTAAAATGAATACAATTGCTCGGTAGCTGTGCTGGATCAAACGTAAAAATCAAACAATGATGCGTTCTCGCGTTTATATATGGAATATAATGCAAACTCAGCGTCTACGAGCATTGGTAAACACTTGGATTATAACAATGGGTATATTCATTAGGAATATATGACTCCTCCATCCTTAAGATGAAAATAATACGTCTGTGTTATTTTCAGAACAACGATTTGGTTCTAATTGAATGTCATTGGGTTCGTTCAGCCGTGCTCAACAGTTGAGTGATGTGCCAACTTGTTCGGCTGAACGGACCGCTGCACCATTGATCACTCTCAACCGTTGAGCAGCGGCTCAACACGTTTAGTGATTTTCTCAACGGTTGTGCACCGCTGAACGAAGCCATTATCTCGAGTTGAATATCGAGTTGAAAATAATCTTATTGACTTGAATATCTGTCGTCTGAAAATAAACAGTAATAAGAGAACAATAAAGATTATACATATTGAATATAAAATATAATGTGAAGAATTTTCTTCTGGTCGTCGTAGGCTATGCAGTTGCGTCTTTTCGGCTATCTTCTGGAGATGGCTCAGGTCATCTAGGTTGATTTTTCCTAGAGTATACAGGGGTAGATTTCCTCTTGAGGGTGCCTCGAGAGTATCTAGTTGTGGTAGTTGAAGCGGTGTTTCTTCAATGGTAGGGGCGTCACCATTAATTTTCACTTCGCAATGATAAGGGATGTATATAAGTTTCGGTTGATTGATTTCCTCGTAACCATTCTCTTGGCAAACTTTTTCAATATAAATTTGCTTGAATGGTATAGCAATGAGATATGCATTGGTGATTGGTTCAACGATGTCTTGTTGAATTTGGATGTCTGTTGTTTGGCATTTGATATAACGTTGTCCCATGAGAATTTCAGGAATACAGTCGTTATTTGAAATTTGATTTTCGATGAACTGGATACAACTATTTTCAATTCTGATGCAGGTTTCATCAGCATAATGGTGATATGTCGAGTTCAATATTATATAAGGTTTTAAGGGTAAAATGGTTTTATTGGATATAGGGATAGGATAGAGATGGAAAATCTCATAAACGTTTTCCTGGAGTATCGGAAAATGAACAATGAACAGAATTCTGTCATTACTATAGCGAATTTCTGTTTTTAATAATTTATAATTTGATTGAGTATTTTTGAAAACTGGTAATCCATTTTTGTAAAGAGAAAACATTATTTTTGGTAATTTTTCTAATTCGTCAATTGATAATATAGTACTATGAACTATATTGAGTTCAGCGAATAATATTGAATCTTCGATATTATTTAAGAGAGATAGCATGTTTTGACTATCAATAATCATTGTATCTAGTGAATTTTGTAATCGTAGAAATAATGTATACTTATTCAAGCTTTGAACAATACTTTTAATTTGTTTTTGAATCAATTTTTGATTGCTTGATATTTTCTTTAAATTGTTGACTGTTTCATTCATGAAATCTTGAGTTATAAATAAATAATTTTTCAAATCATGATGTAAATTGTTTTGATTTTCGGACAGTGTTGCAAGAGCATTATCGTATCTTTCACCGTCTTCATCATCTAAAGTGCCAAACAGCCATTTATGAATTCTACCTCCTACATTTATTTTTTTTTTTTTTTAATTCATTATTTAACGTCGGCCTATTTCCGCTACCAAGGCCAATCACCGACGCCGGTGAGCACACTTTCCCCAACCGGAAATTTTGCCGAACCCTCTGGTATTCCAACCAGAGGTAGGGATCTTTAACGAGCCCAACATCCATGGACTCGGGACCGACGAGCTGGGCCATGCCCTACATTTATGAGTCCTCTTTTATGTTTTTTATATGTTTGAGGTTTGATATTATTGAGTTTATTCATGATTTGTTCAAGGAGATAGTTCAAATGTTCATGCATATGTTGAAGTTGAGGATATAATTCGTCTTTAATAGAGACTAGATTTTCAATTGTTTTTGAATTGTCTCTAATACGTTGTATAGGTTTATCAAATTTGGTCAAGTCTCAAAATTTGATGAAAGTATGTTTGTTGAAGGTAATTCTTGCTTGTCCAAGGGAAAAAGGAAGAATTGGGTTAGTCAGAGTCTTCAACTTGATCTGTTGTCCTTCTGTCAATATAATGCCTATCAGGAGTATCATTTGTAGTAGCATCTGAAACAATTCGTTGAGGTTTCAGTTGTTGTTTATGATAGGTTGCTTTACGAGTATTTAATTTAATATCCTCATTTTCTATTGGTTCAACAGCTCTATAGAGGGGTGTTGTTTTACTTCTCTGTTTGTCATACAAATAGACTTGTTGGTCAAGTTTGATTTCAGGGGGTTCTTTCCTTTCTATGTTAACTTTTTCTAGAGATGCTTTTGCTTTCTCGTTGTTTGTTTTTATCATATCATTTATTATCTTTATGTTTCTGTCATGTTTTTCTAGGTAGTCAGTCATTATTTTTTCTGTAGTTATATCAAGTGAGTTTCCTTTAATAATTTGAAATGGGGTATATTTAGTTGCCGAATGAATTGTGTTGTTATACCCTAAGATTGCATATACCATGTGAGATGATATTGATCTCTGTGGAAATTCTTGTTTCAATATTCTTATTTCTTCTAGTAATGTCGAATGAAGTCTTTCAATTGGACTATTACTATTAGGGTTTTTTGGTGTTACATAATGTAATCTTATGTTATGTTTTTCACAAAAATCTTCAACAATTTTATTTTTGAATTCACTGCCTGAGTCGCATGTGATTTTTGAAGGTATTCCGTAATGTGAAAAGAATATTAAAATTCCATCAATAATATTCAATGCATTCAGTTGAATAGGGTATGCTTGAGCGAAACGTGAAAAACTATCAATTAATGTTAAAAATTTTGTTTTATTTATCGATAGGATATCCATATAAATATGTTCGAAAGGATATTCTCCGATAGGTGTTGGTTTGAATTTTATTTCATATGGGTGATTTCTGACAATCTTCACAGGTATTGATATAATCACGTATATCAGTTATCATATTAGGCCAATAATATTTTCGTGAGAGGGCTAATTTCGTTTCATTAATTCCTCTATGAATAGTTTTAGTTTCATGATGATATTTTATTTTTTCTTGTTGTTCTTCTTTATTAGTTATGTCTTTGAGTAAAATATTACTTTGGATCAATTTAAATGCAGAATTTTTGAAGTAATTTTGAATAGTTGAAACTACAATTGTTTGTAATTCCTCTTGAATTAGTATGCCATATGTATGTTTTGGTTTTAAATAGTTTTTTATTGTGTCTACCAAGTTTTGTTGGAAATTTTGGTAGGGTAAAACTATGTTAAGTCTAGTTTTATCGAATATTTTCTGTATTGTAACTCGTGGTGTAATAGCATCTCGGCTACAACGAAGGAAAATTTGATTTTGAAATTTATTTAATTCTTGTTCTGAAATCGGTATTTCAAGAACTGGATTTTCTGCACTTGAGTGTTCAGTCTCTAAAGATTCTTCATCTTTTTTCTTTTTTGTAGGTGGACGAATTTGAATGTCCGAAATAAGGTTTATTTTCTTTTTCTCTACTTTTGTTTCTTTTTCTGTTTCCTTTTTTATGAGTTCGTTTATATCATCTAGATCATTTAGATCACTTTCTGTGAGTTGAGGAATTTCATAAGTTGGGTCAAATAATTCAGGGAAGTCGTCTTCAATTCTATGTTCTTGTGGGTCAATATTGACTGCAAGGGATTGGGTTTCAATAGGATTTATTTCTATTCGAGATAAAGCATCTTTGGTTGTTGGTGGTAAAGGAATACTGCTTTTATTTTATTAGGATTTGGTTTTATTCTTTCTAATACTTTCAAAAGCTGGTATTTCGAAAGTATATTGTTTTTTTTATGGTGTTGTTTATAAAAATGGTATTTAAACATAATCTGACCGTAGTAATTGGTTTTTAAAATCAATACTTAAGTTTAGATTTGATACCATCAAAAAATTCATGAAAGGAAATAATAAAAATTCGATCATATAATTCCTCTGAAATTCAGGAAAGGCTGGAATAAGTCCTTTGAATGTAATTATTTTTTTTTCTAATGATGTTTTTAATTGTGATGGTTCTTTACAAATTCGTTCTGGGTAATATTTTTCAGGCTTCATTTTCTTCCTATTTTGTTTTCGTGTCTTCATCACTTCAGGATTCATTTTATTCATTCGATGTTTCATCCGTTTCTTATTTTGTTTCAAGAATGATTTTGGTGTTTTATATTTTATTTTTGGTGTTTTATATTTCACTACAGTTAGGTGTTTAAGTTTCATGTTCATTTTCAATTCTTGGTTTTCTTTGAACATTTTCAGTACATTTTTTGTTACTTTAAATGAAGGTTTAGATTTCATGTTTTTCAATTCTTGGTTTTCCGTGAACGTTTTCAATAGCTTATTTTTTTCTTTAAATAAAGGTTTAGATTTCATGCCTGTTGATTCATTTTTCTGATTGAAAGTTGTAAAATGTTTGGTTTTTGTTTTCGTAATATCTTTATATTTTGCATTTGCAACGGTAATTAGTTTCGAAGTAGCAGATGAATTTGGTTTCGATGTTACACGTTTTCTTTTTGTATTAGGCTCAATTGAAGCTTTGGATGGTACATGTTTTCTAGTCGTTCTTTGAATGAATTCAAATTTGTTTGGTTCAGTGCTTGACTTGATGGTAAAAGTAATTTTTGCAAAGTTGTTCGCATTATTTTTAACTGTACGAGGTTTTATTTTTTCAAAATTCATATCGTCAATGTCTAATGATTCAACTATTTCTGTATACGGTATGCTGTTTACTACTGCTGAATGAATCTCTGTTATGTCTTCTCGTCCATTTGAGGCAGATTGTAAAAATTTGTCTCATTTTCATTGTCTGTTGGTTCATCAACTTCAACTTCATCAAAAATTGTATAGAAATCCTCAAATTCTTGGTCAGGTATATAATTAAATTGTGAACTAATTGGATGGTTGAACAATTGTTGTGTATTATATGAATATAACTGGGGTGTTATATCACAATCTTGGTTATTAAGTTCTTCGCTAATAAAATTTCTTTTCATATTAGGGTTATTTTTGAAAATGTTATTATTAGGTTTAATCATTGTTGGATTTCGAGAAGTGGTTGACATCGGTTCAACCGGTGTATTTGTTTGTTTATTCTTTGGTTTCCAGACGTTTTGTGGAGGACCAAATACTTGTTTGTTAGTTAGAAATCTTTGATTTATAGCTTGAGGTTTAATCGCTATCGGTTGACTTGGAAATTGATTCCTTACATGAGACTGTATCATGCCATTTTGATATTGTGGTTGAAATTGTGGTACATGAGTCTGTATCATGCCATATTGTTGAGAATGTTGCGGTTGTACGCGTTGTTGAACAATTTGTGGTTGTTGGTAAAATTGTTGTTGTAAAGGTCTTTGGGACTTTTGTGGTTGTTGGTTTTGTAAAGTCATATTTTGTATTTGTCTAAAGTTTTCATCCTCGAGTACTAAATTCATAGCCTCTTCTAATGAATTTGGGTGTTGCACTAAGATCTTATCTTGATGATTGGTATTGCCGAAATGAAAAGTTTCTACGACCAAAAACCAATGCATTTTTCGGGAAAATCTCATCGAACCCATTTTGAAGTCCTTTAAAAGACGCCAATTTTTATTTCTCAAGGAAGTTCGTAATATCACAACTAAGCGAGGTATGAAGAGAATACTGTCGATTCCTATTTTTTCGATGGAGAAAATTGTGGAAATCTTACCCTGTCTTCCATCCCATTTGAAAAAAATTGTTGCCACTTCACAATAAACTCCATTTATGTTTTTGCCATACGTTCAGTTGAAAGTACTTATGTTAGAAAAAAATTGAGCTTGAAGAGAGGAAATCATCTTCGTAATTTAGCGTGAAATGGCATTTTATACAAAATAAAAAAAAAACTGTAAATGACACGCAATATTTTGTACAAAATTGTAGGCATTTCTTTTCTGAAAGTTGGGGCGTTTTTTTTTGTAGGATAAAAATGGAGTAAGATATGGCCCCTTGGAGCTTACGTGTGTTCGCGCACGTTTTTTTTTTGTAGGATAAAAATGGAGTAAGACATGGCCCCTTGAAGCTTACGTGTGTTCGCGCAAAGTACTTTTCTGGCCATATCTTACTCCATTTTGATCCTACAGAGAAAGATTACACGCCAAAATTTTCAGAAGAAAAAACTACAATTTTGAACTCTACAAAATTCTGCGTGTCATTAATAGTTTTTGAGTTAGTTATTTTGAAGAAAAAGAGATTTTTGTTAAACAACGAAAATGATTTTCCCTCATTATTTTCAACTGGTCAAACACTTAGAACGTATCATAAGAACCTTAATGAAGTGAAATGTGAAGTGGCAACGTTTTTTTTTTTTTTCGAAAGGAGTGGAAGAGAGGGTGAGATTTCGACAATTTTTTTCCAACGAAAAAATAGGAATCGACATTATTCTCTGCATATCTCGCTCAATTTTGATGCTAGGAACTTACATGAAGAATAAAAATGAAGATTTTCCATAGGACTTGAAAAAGGATTAATTTTTCTAGTTATATCATCACTCTTTACAAGTGCAGAGCTAAAATGGAGGTAAAAAAGCACTGAAAAAAAACAATTTTCCTACCCACATCAGAATCCAATGTTTGTTCTCAACTGAGTTTCCGTTAGGGCTTTTCATCTCTGTCTGTGGTCTGGTTATGGAGATGTGATCCTGTGTGTCTTCTAATTATTGCCATTGTTTTCATTTCCTAAATTTAATACGAGGTCACCATGAAGTGGGCGACATCTATATGTTCAAATTAGCATGTCAAATTCCGGGAGAACAAACAATACTGGTATTTCTTTGCGTGTTGTTATATTTTGAATTATTCCCGCTTTCTGCGTCATATTGTGAGCTTTTTGTGTTTTCATCTCGGAATTTATAACTTCATCATGACGAGTAAATTGAAAGAATTATTGCTCAGTGCCGCAGTGCCATAATTATTTGTCAGAGAATGTCTCGATGCAATCCTTTCTACGAAACCCGAAACTGGCAAATGATTAGAAAAACAGGTTCAAAATTGGAAAAAGCTCAAGTAAATACACGTGTGTTCGCAGTGAACATTTCACCGTGGAAGATTTTACACCAAGTAAGACAATTTATTCATCAAAGGAGACGAACAATATGAACATTTAATCTTATTTTTAGTCACAAGATTTAAAAATTGAAACGCTCACGGAAGGATATCATTCCACCCTAATAAATCCCCAAAACTAATTTATCAAGGATCCCAAACGCACGAGCTGATAGAAAACGGTACAGATTATCTCAATTTTCAATCACAACTTGTAACTGAATTCAAAGATTTTTTTTTTGAGTTACATGCTGTTCTAGTTGGTGGTGAAAATGAGCCCGAGACCGTTACCGAAAATGTCCTGTCAGATCAGGATCATTCTTTCATGGATGAGGCAGTATCGCTTTCTCTTCCAGAACGGAAAAAAATTATGGCAACAACACCAAACCACTTAATATTATATTGGATGAATTACCTGATAAAGCTGCTCAAACGTCATTGCATACTTATGACCTTGGCGATACCCTCCATTTTGATTATAACATGAAATGTTTTACTGGTGTGGATACAACAGTTGTGAGGACCCTTATAGCCTGAAAATCGGAAAATGTCCCCAATCTTAATTCAGAAGAGATTCCAGATAATCTTCAAGGAAGAATAGTTCTTATGCTGACTGAACTGAAGTGCAATCATAGTTTTCGATGCCTAGTAATTTTATTCAATCTCTCGGACACTACTTGTTCAAGATATTCTTATTGGACTCTGGCGCTTCTAGCAACAGTTTTGGAACCCCCAATAAAATGGCCTTCTAGAGAAGAGATTGAAGCAAATATGCCAGCTTGTTTGGAAAAATTCCCCAACACCAGAATTTTGTTGGATTGCACTGAAGTGCCTGTGGAGAAAAGTGGATGTTTGGTGAGTAGGATAAAGAGTTACAGTATGAAAGTACTTTAACAATTGAGTTTTTGATAGGAATTACTCCATCAGGGGTGATATCTTCTGTGAGTCCTGGCTATGGAGGAAGAACGAACTATTCAGAGACTGAGAACATTTGAGATAATTTCATCACGAATTGAGTGGTACATGATTCCACATATAAATGAGGTTATGACAGTTGTTGCTGGTTTAGTCTTGATGTCCCCTCCCATATTATCTAGTGAACGTTTTTGGAATGAATTGAAGTAGTGGGTTTTCCAGATTACCTAATTATTGAATTGTTAGGTGTACACCTTACAATTCATTAGTTTCCGGTCATAAAAGTTCACAATCTGTGACAAGTAATTATTATTTTTGTTTCTCTATCTCTCTTTTTATTTATATTCATCCCATGATTACATTAATGTGTACACATATATTTTCACTTTGTATCTTTTTATTCCATTGTAAATTGACTTGCCGTTTGAATATTTTTTTTAAATTAGCAAGAGGAAAACTGTTTTGATGCATGTGAATGATTAATAAAGTTATATCTTTTTTGATAAAAGTTCTGCATTAATTCATTATATTCTCTTGTCAAATATAACCTCATAATATGATTAATAATCGATGATAATACTCGTGAAACCGAAGTGTATATTAAACTCCTATGGACTCTCAAAATCTGCAGCACGGTGTCATCATCATAATTTTCATTTATTTATAGTCCAATCAAATCAAGTAGCAGTGAATTCCGGCAGACACAGGGGTCCTTATTATCCTCTGAAGTTTGCGTCAGATTTTGTAGGTGCGTTTGGCAACAATTAGCGGTTGAATGCCGGAACTCATTTTTTTGTTTTTTGCTTATATAATGAAAACTATTGGTCGGATCGAAAAAGAGTTCAATTAAAAGTTGTAGATAATTGAAAAATCTATCGATTAACGTTGGCCCAATGTCGATATTCTAATTTTTTTTGCTTAACTATTGCGCTCGGAAGGCTGCATTGGAAAGCTGCGATTTTTCTACGAATTTTGTCAACCTGACTTCCGTTCCACGATAATGAGGAGCCAAGATAACACTTTTTCATACAATTTCCCCTCCCTTTGTTTATTTATATGAAGCAACGAGACCCTGACAACTGCACAGAGCAAGAGTCATATTACCATAGAAACCAGCAGAATTTGTCCTCCACGATTATCTATCATATTCATTGATGGTAGCAGTGGAGGTTTTTCTGGGACCGTTCGACGTGCCGATGCCGTGTGGAGAAGGAATCCGAAGAGAGCGACCCAGCGCTAGGCGATTCCATCGCTTGGAATGAACTGATTAGAACCCAAAATGACCTCGCACTCTGTAATCTTGAGAAATACTGGACGGATTTTTATTTAGTTTTTTTTATTTGTACTAGTGCATCGAGATATGATCAAATATCACTGTGGCTATCTGGGTGTTCTATGTTCTTCAATTGAGAATTATTCGAATGAATCTTTATTTGTGCAATATCCATGTATTAAATGTTTCAAATATTCGAAGTTGGTAAATCAACACCAGCAATGTCCATTCCCAACTGAATCTGTCCATAGTACCGGTGTCTCTTCTTCATTTTGAGGGTTCCATCATTTCCGATATTCAGGTAGTCACGAGACTTTCACCTACAAAGCATTTTTGAATCTTTCACAGAAATAATAGTTATTGATGTTTTATTAAAGAATGGATATTTAATCTCTAGTAGGGCGTCTGGTTTTCCATCTTTGAAAATGAAAGCACCTGGAGAATATCCTAACCAAGAGTAGGTCTCACTAATGAGGAAATCAACAGTTGCTATAGATATATCCGGATGTTTGTTCTCAAACGACCTCAAAGCATTTCCCTCGTATCGCTTTCCATGTTCTACATACTTATTGAAAAATCCTTCAGGCCGAAATAGAGTTTTTGTCTTCTCATAATTGTTTTTTTCGTTAGTATACACAGAGTATATTGATGTACCTGGAAAAGGGAATGGATGAAATCATTTTGATTAAACTTTCTACTGGCTTGTCGACCAAGTTCAGGAATATACCTGATTGTATCATGACACATTTAAGTACTCCATTTTTCCAATTATGAAGGTACCAGAAATATAACAATAACAAGTGTGGTTTTTGGTAATTTTCTTGTGATATATTTTTTTAACATTGAATTCAATAACATTGAATTCAACGTATTGATGTAATGGTTATTATTGAAAACTGGTGAGAATATGTTGTTTGTTAGTGTGATTTGAATGTTATGATATTGAACGTTATTTTAACATTGTATTGAAACCATTCGGTAACCAGTTATTGATACAACACGTTGATTAGACGTTTTATGATAACGATATCTATTTCTTTCCATTTTACGTTGAAGTAACATGTAATTCATACTCTCTGTTGATTAATTCGATAACATAAACGTTTGTGTAATACATGGTATCAACGTTCACATCGGACGTATTTTTCATAGTATCAAATGCTTTCAACAACTACTAGTTGATAGGCCCCATTGAAAATGAGTCTTATATGAATTAAATCATCATGTTCACATTAAACGTTCATATAACATTTTCATGCTCCCAGTTGATGAATTAGGTAATGTACATGTTGAACGTTTACCTTGAATGTATTCTTCAACTGATCTATCAACTATTTATATACTTATTGTTGGTGGTGATACATAGATATACGTATTTGATCCGCTGTTAAACAACCATTCAATCTTGTTATCTCATTTTGTTGATATATTCGTTATTGATGTATTTTGTTCATACGTTACCAGTTTACGATATTAAAACATGTTATTTGATCCATTCAAAAACCACTCACTGATATAACATGTCGATTTGATTTTTCATTAATATAATATCATTGAACTCCAATTCAACATTGAAATAACATATGATTCATGCCCTCTATTGAATTGTTACGTGTCCTTGAATTATCCCAAGAAACAATAGTGATGTTTATGTTGGGGAATGGAAATAAAATAAATAATACAATGATGATACAAATAGTAAACAGATCAAGAATAAAAAAAAGTTGAAACTGTTTCACGAAAGTCTATTGAGGGTAGTATTGAATACTTTCAACAACTACTAGTTGACAGGCCTCATTGATTATACGTCATTCATGAATGAAATTATCATGTTCATATGAAACGTTTATTTCACATATTATACATGCTCTCAATTGATGAATTACGTAAGAAACATGTTAATGTTGAACATTATATCAACTTTTACTTTGAATTTATTCTTCAACGGACCTGTCAAATAATTATTAACTTATTGTTGATGGAGATGGATAAAGATACGTATTTCATCTGCTATCATATCCCCATTCAATCTTGTTATCCCATTATGTTGATATATTCCTTATTTATGTATTTTGTTGGTTACTAGGGAACGACATCGAAACATGTTATTGGATACATTCGAAAACCACTGCTTGACGAAACACGTTGATTAAACTCTCCATAAAAACAATATCATTACCTCCCAATTCAACATTGAAATTGCATGATTCGGTAACATACATGTAAGTGTGAAACATGGTATCAACGTTCACGTTAAACGTATTGCATCCGCGCATGCTCTGCTCATAGCGCTCATCGATGTATCTTGTAGCCCGAGCCTGTAGCTATTATAGCAAACGGCAACGGGTCATGTTGATTAAGTTATAATCACTTAGTTTGTGAGATATTTGTGTTGTACAATCATTATTGAGTTGGTGAGTGATATTTTAGCATTTCAAGAACCTATAATTCGGATATTCTGAAATTTCAGTTCAATCACCATTACTTTGTACCTTCTTCCTCTATTTTTTTAGATGATTCTCCACCATTTTGATTTTGTTAGAGCGTCTGAGGTAATAAGAGACATAAAGGGCTTGATCGGAAAAATGCTCCGTTACACATTTCTGCCAATGTGGCTAAACTTTTCAATTGGAAATGAAGAGATAAGATTCCTTTCGTTTTATCCAAAACAAGGGAGTTGTTGCTGCATCGAGGAAGTGAAATTGATACTGAATGGGTTATTTTTCATCTTACATTTATTTTTGAATATGTCACTCCCAATGGGCACACGCACGTTGAAAACACGTTGAAAATAAGTTACCTAACCAACCGTTGAAAAACAGTAATAATGTCGCGGGAAATGACGTTTTCTTGCATCGAGATGTATATTATTGAGAAACGTTGTGTTTCAACGTTTCATTATAATTTACTTCATGCGCGATCTGAACGTTTATTTACAACGTATTGGTATATTATATTACTATACAAATTCTTATATAAAATGAATAATGTTCATTTCCACCAACATTTATACCTTCAATAAACGTTGTTCATCTACGTTATATAATAATATATCCTTCAATTTCAAATATCAATAATATTGATAACTATAAATTCAATTCCGAACAGATGGTAGCAGTGTTCTCTCACTCTGGCGTTGTTCCATCCTGGCAGATGTCTCTTTACACACCTGTTTCTAGATGTTCCATACTCCATGTCAACTGTGTCATTTCATACTTCATTGTCAATGTCATTCATAATTCATATTCAACCGTTAATGTCGACTTTTATGTGTATTCACCTGTTGAATATGCAACTATATTTTTTTAATCCTGTTAATATTTTAATGGCGTTTTAAACAATTTACTTGGTGTTGAATTTTGACTGTGAACATATTTTATCGTCTGTGACATGTTATACCACTTTACCAACGTTTTGAATACGACTAACCTCAAATACAGTGAGGTCCTTGTTACTGTTTATTTGAAGTGATAACTTAAATTAATATTTTGTAGCTTTTCCCTGAAGATGGTAATGAACATTATCGAAATATTGGAAAAACTGGTGTTATAACTTCCGTTCTGCTGTTCACCCAAAAAAACTACATATATATATATATATATATATATATATATATATATATATATATATATATATATATATATATATATCCACCAGGTGGCCTACCCTTAATTAACGAGACACGTTTTGTGGTATTACTTTGTTTTTGTTGTTTATGTGTCCAGTATTACTCTGTTCAGAATTGTATAATTAGATGTCGTCACTTATATTGAAATTTCTGGAATGATCTCGAAGAACTCGCGGTAGCCCTGTCGGCTTTTCATTCTTCTGTTCGTGTAAGAAACGACGAAGTCCCCATGGGCACCTTCTGTGACCTGAGTCGTGCTTTTGACTGTGTTGATCACTCTATTCTGATGACAAGGTTATATGACTATGGTGTTAGAGGTGTTTGTCTAAATTGGATTGGGTCATCCATTGAAAATCGTGGGCAATATATCAGCTTAAAATATACTAACGAATCTAAGATATGTGACATCAAATCCTCCCCTGCTCAAATCGATATAGGTGTCCCCCAAGGTTCTGTACTGGGTCCAATTCTCTTTTTATTGTATATAAATGAAATCGGTCATTCTTCTCCTGACGTAAAATTGACCATTTATGCTGATGACACTTCTTTGGTTCTATCACACAAAAATTCAGCTACCTTAAAAGAGAATTGTGAAACTACATTATATCAACTCGCATGCTAGTTCAATGATATTTCTCTATATTTCAATGCAGAAAAGACGAATCTTATACTATTTCACCCGACAAGGGGGAATTTTGGAGATTTCGAAATATCACTCAATGATTCTTTGATGAGCGTTGATCAAAGTTGTGAATTTCTTGGCATATTTGTTGATTCCTGTTTAAACTGGAAGAAACATTGTCAATTTTTAGACTCCAAACTTTCTTCAGTCCATTTCATGCTAAGAAATCTCGAACCCATTTGACAGGAGCACAACTTATAAATTCATATTATGCCCAGGTGGAGAGCAGACTCAGGTATGGAGTGTGTCTCTGGGGAGACTCTTCCCAAGCCCAGCAAGTAGTCATCTCGC
The DNA here is from genome assembly GCA_032362365.1 of Zygogramma bicolorata. Lineage (NCBI taxonomy): Eukaryota > Metazoa > Arthropoda > Insecta > Coleoptera > Chrysomelidae > Zygogramma > Zygogramma bicolorata. Next base: position 26,128 of record JAVJAQ010001058.1, read on the forward strand.
AGAAGAAAATAATAAGATGTATCGCAGGAGTCAAACGCGATCATTCTTGCCGAAATATTTTTAAAGAATTTAATATTCTCTCATTGACAGGCTTGTATATATTCGAAACTTGTGTTTTTGTCTTTAAAAATAGATCTTCATTTCCGTGCGGTGCTGATTTCCACGAATACAATGCTCGTAAAAACACCAACCTTCGTCAATCACTTTCCACAATTAATGTTACTTACAAAACCCCAGGTAGAATTGGTCCAAAAATTTTCAATTTTTTACCTGATACTCTGAAGAGTGTGAAACATGAGAATTCATTCAGAAAACAACTGAAGTCTTATTATTTAGTTGAGAAATGCTTATATTCAATGAATGAATACTATCAATTCGTTAGTGCATCCTAATGTGTACTGTATACATGTATATTTTGTGTGTGTACATGTGTGTTTATATTTATATATATGTATGTGTGTGTGTGTGTGTGTATGTGTATAGATCCATATTCTGCTTGTAATATTTTGTATTGTCAAATTGACTGTTGTCTCTTAATTTCATTACTCCATTCTCCTAGATGAGAGTGTAATCTGACTTTTCTCTCACAATGTATGTTGTCTACAAGAAATGAAGTGATTTGATTAGATTGACGCCAGTCGATATTAGTGTGACCCGAGAGAAAAATCAATTTTATTGATAGAATTATATCCAGAGTGGATAATTTATGGCTATGAATGTTCCAAAGTGATTGGACATCATGTATATTTTATTTGTTCCTGCTGGGACATGTATTTAGCCTTGGTACTAGGTAAGTTTTTGCATTTTTCTGGTAACCATATTTCTAAATTCCAATTTCTTCAAAAGGTTTTATGGAGGAGGGATTTTTCAGGTCAGATGGTAAGAGTGAAGCCTTGCCAAACTCTGAAAACCTGATTCGGTCCGCAGCGGGGCAGGCACAAATTATGTGCTCTGCTGTTTCATCATTTTCCAGACAGAGACGACACAAGCTGACTTCTGACAGTTTGATTCTCTACATATGATGATTCAAATGACAGTGACCTGTGAGAAGGCCAGTTAGACATCGTAGTTCGTCCCAACTGTTTGGTTTCCGACTTCGAAGGGTGAATAAACGCCTTGGAATGAGCCAATCCTGGAAGATTTTGCCAGAAGTCCATGAATCTTCCTGCCATCCGGGTATTCAATGTTTGTTTGGCAATGCCTGAAGCGATGCCAATGACAGGTTCTGATCCGATGAAGCTGCTTGCAGCACCCTCCTTTGCAAGGGAGTCAGCAGCCTCATTGCCTTCCAGGCCAGTATGGCCCGGAATCCAGACCAGAGACAATTTGTTAAATCTTCCTATTGAGGAGAGTCGTTTTTGGCAATTTTTTACCAGTTTGGACGTTAATCGGTAAGAGCCAATGGCTTTCAGCGCCGCTTGACTGTCCGAGAATATTTTTATTGACCTGTGTGTGAGGTTGGATTCTGCCAATCTCTCCGCACACAGTTCAATAGCATAAATTTCCGCTTGAAATACGGTCGCATAGGTCCCTAGGCAGGTTGATATCTCTGTCCTGGGTTTGCGACTGAAAACACCTGCACCAGAACCAGAAGGTGTTTTTGATCCATCTGTGAACCAACAACTATCTCCCTCGTACAGTACTGGACGATCGCTCTCATATTTTCATAACATTTGCACAAGGTCATCACATGATAAATTCATATTGTATCTTGGTTTAACTGACTCGAAATCACAATTCAAAATCGAAGTGTCATTCCCACGAAATTGATTGACTGTGAATTATTTTTTGTGTATGTCATAAGGGGTTTTTCATTACATATTCGTTAAGGAAGGTATTTATTTGACTTCAGACTCCTCCTACCTTTCAGTAGTATTGAACATTGATGTGTAGTTCTTGAATATTACACGAAGTGTACACCTACTTTTTTTGAATTTTGTTTTCCCTTTTCGAACAAGATCTGAGCAATCTTTTATGAGAAGAAATGGGTGGCATCCAAGTTAACGCTAACGGCAGCATTGTTTACGAAGAAAACAGTATATATATATATATATATATATAGATATGTACTTTCCTCACGCACCAGGTCGCATACCGTTTGAGAACATAATAAGTAATGTAGAATCCAAATAGACTAGAAGACAAGGATACGCAAGAGTCAATCAGACAGGACATCGTACATGTACTCAAAACCGTGAAACCACCGACCAGAAATATACCTCATAATGAAGACCAGGCACTTAAAACTCTACGAGATAATGAGGACATCATTATTCTACCAGCGGATAAAGGCAATGCAACAGTAGTGTTGAACACCATAGACTACGAAACAAAAATGATGAAACTACTAGAGGACTCAGCCTACAAGGAAATAACTAGAGACCCAACGACCTATCTAGAAAAAACCACCAGAACGATCATCAATAAATCTCCCATCAACGAGGATATCAAAAGACATCTAGTCCCAAGAGAAAAATCATCTTAGTGCCCCAAACTGTATGGTCTCCCCAAAGTCCATAAAAAAAGTGCACCACTTGGACCAATCGTGAGCTCTATAGGGTCACCAACTCACCAGTTAGCGAGACACATTGCCCACGCTCTCCAACCACATGCGGAAAAGTTCGATTCGTACGTACGCAATGCCGACCATTTCATAGACGTACTGAAAACACAAACCGTTAGTCCAAACGATATCCTTGTCAGCTTCGATGTAACGTCCTCAATTACCCAAGTACCCATCAGAGATGCACTGGAAGTAATAAAAAAAGAAATACAAACCAGAAGAACATATCATTGACTTGGCTGAACATTGCATAAAAAACACGTATGTCATCTATAACGATCAACGATACAGACAAATTGAGGAGGCACCAATGAGCTCACCCATTATTGCTAATCTCTTCATGGAGCAGATCGAAACCAAAGCAATAGCAATGTCAGACGTGAAACCAAAACTCTGGCTGAGATATGTTGATGACATTTTCGTGATTTGGTCACACGGACATCAGAACTCGAAAGGTTTCTCGATCACTTGATTGAAATCCACCCACGGATCGAATTCACCAAAGAAATTGAAGAACATAACCAGCTCGCATTTCTCGATGTTTCAATCATAAAAAAGACCGACGGTACGCTAGGCCACACGGTATATCGCAAAGCAACACATACCAACAGATAATATCTGAACGCAAATTCACATCACCATCCAAAACAGATTTACGCTGTGGCAAAAACACTAATTACACGTTCAATCAGGTTGACAGACAACGGACATAAGAAACAAGAGCAGAACACGATCGAGGAAACTCTACGAATGAATGACTTCTCGGAGAAAATTATAAAAACGGCTCCCAAGAACAAACCGAAACAGCAGAAAACCACAGAAACACCGGTCATAACAACCAGACTACCATACACAAAAGGAACCACAGAAAAAATCAGCAGAATTCTCCACAAACACGACATAGCTACTTCGTTTGTACCAAAACGTATAAAAGATCGATACTCCGTAATCCGAAGGACCAGATACCACTGGAGTCCCAGAGAATTTACGAAGTACCATGTCGAGACTGCAACAAGTCCTACATCGGCCAGACCAACAGACGGATCAACGTACGCAAGGATGAACATGAGCAATCAGTAAAAGGAGAAGTCACCACATCTTCCAACTTCCAACACGTATTGGAGACAGGACATAATATCAATTTCGAAAACACAAAACACTAGCGACCGATGAAAACTTCTACTCTTGAACAATCAGAGAGGCTATCGAAATTGAGAAACGATCGAATAGTATGAACAAGAGGAATGACGCCCAAAGATAACCAAGAATGTGGAAATCCATCCTATGACTAAACAGAAACAAGCCGATCACACCACAAGAACAAGGTCGGACATCACCACGTTATTACCCATAATGACAAATGCAGTAGGACCGACGAGTAAGGTGGGAGGGGCTGGGCAAATTGTGATAGACCAGAGAATTTGATGATCCATT
>JAVJAQ010001059.1:0-17309 GCA_032362365.1 Zygogramma bicolorata
ATATTGATTAGTCGTGGAATTCCAAAATGGAGTAAAAATTTTAAATCCGACTTAAACTTCTCCCATTTAGCAATTATTCCATCTGGAGGCTGATCATCCCAATCCAACCCCTCAGACCATAAGTATTGTACAATTAATTTGGGCAGCAAAATAATTGGAGTCAAAAATCCTAAGGGATCAAATATCCTAGCTAGATCTGATAGTACAGTACGTTTAGTGCATTTTTTTGTGAGTAGAAAAAATGATCAGTTGAGGGATTCCACTTTAATCCCAGTATTTTCAGGGTAATATCTCTATCTTCTAAATCAAGGAAGAGAGGTCTCGATTGCACATGAGATTCAGGTAAATTTTCCAGTAATTTGGGACAATTACTGGCCCATTTGTGCAATTCAAAACCTCCTCTGCGCAAAAGCTCGATTACTTGATTCTTTATCTCTACAACTTCTTCGAATCTGTCACCACCTGTGATCACATCATCTACAAAAACTGACTTCTCGAGGACATGTGAGGCAAGTGGCAAATCAGTATAATCTCTAGCAAGTTGTAAAAGTGTTCTTATGCATAAATAGGGGCTACAGGAAACGCCAAATAATACTCTGTTGATTTCGTAATCTTGAATAGGATCTTCTGGTGAGAAACGCCAGAGAATTCTTTGGTATCGAGTTTGATCTGGATTGATTAAGATCATTCGATATGCTTGACGTATATCGCAAGTAAATACAAATTTATGTATTCGAAAATTCAAGAGAATTTTCATTGAATCTCTTTGCAACTTAGGTCCAGTATGAACAGCATTATTAAGGGATAACTTATTTGGGGCATGGCTACTAGCATCAAAAACAACTCTTACAGGTGTGCTAGTTGAGTCCTTCTTGTACACTGCATGGTGAGCAATATAAAAATAACTTGAATTATCTGTTGGCAATGGTGCCGAAACAGGATACATGTGTGATTCTTGTAAATATTCTCGTAGAACTTGAGAGTATGTAGTATGGAAATCTTTATTTTGCAATAAACGTTTTTCTAGGCACAAAAATCTACGCAACGCTATAGATCTAGTATCTCCGAAATTTGGTGAAATAACTTTGAAAGGCAAAGAAACTATGTATCTACCATTTGATTCTCTCTTTGTATTTTCGAGAAAATATTTCTCACAATATTCGTCTTCTGGAGAAATGCATTCAACTTCTGGTACTTCCTCAATGGACCAAAATCTTTTGATAGTTTGATCTAGATTTGACGAGGAACAATTAACAAAAAAAGTTTTTAAATTTATTGGTACTTTAGGTGAAATTTTGGCATTACCAAAAAGAGACCAGCCAAAAACTGTATTAATACAAACTGGAAAGTCAACACCGTTTGATAATCGACCGTCTCTCATAATGTAGGGAAAGACATCATTACCTAATAATAAATCGATTTTATCACAATCGATTTTTGTTGAAATTAGGATCCGCAAGTTTAAGATTTGAGACAAATGGTAAATTTTCTATTGAAAATGAGGTGCTTGGCAAATTATCACAAATTCTATCTAAAATTATTGCATCAAATTTATGTGTAAATGTATTGTCAAGCAGAGATGAAATCGTACAATTGATTCCAGATTTTGCAGAGGTGGTCATTCGATCTAGTCCTTGTAATGACATGGCAATGTTAAATTTAGTGAGACCCAATTTATCTGCATAAGCCTTTGTTATGAATGAAGACTGTGCTCCACTATCACAAATGGCACGAGCAATATGCCAATTGTCGAAAGTATCTTTAATTTTCACCGAAACTGTGCAAAGTAGTATTTCTTTTTCACTCAAAGACATACCTGTAATAGTATTTTTAGTAGATTCAGTTACAGAACTAGAACTTGATTGAATGGGTAAGGTACGTTGGCCCTCTACAGTGTTACATGAAATTTGTGTTTGTGAAGAATTTTTAGGAAAAAAATGCAGAAGAGTGTGATGGGTTTTATCACAATGTCGACATCTTTTTTCAGAGGTACATTGAGGTAGAGTATGCGCAGTAGCTAAACAATTGAAACAAGCTTTGTGTTGTTTTATTATATCGAAACGTTGTTCTGGTGTTTTAGCATTGAAGGAAGGGCACCTATAGATTATGTGCGCCTCTTTACATAAGAAACAAACACCAGCATTTGGAATTTTGATTGAGGAAGACTTTGAGTTGGTAAGGAGAGCGGCTCTATTACTCATCGTTCTGTTCTTGTTATGTAGACTATTGTTCAAAACTGTTTTTTTTTTTTAAACAGAATGACTTTCGGGGATTTGCTGTAACGCAACACAATGGCTCGATACAAAATCTTTGATTCTGCCAAAAGAAGGAATTTCATTCGAACTGTAATGTTGTTCAAAGGCCTTTCTTGTAATCGAATCTAGCCTTTCTAATAGCATATGTCCCAAAATAAAATCCCACTGATCGATGGGAAAACCCATGGACTTCAGAGAGTTGAGATTTTTTGAAAAAGTGTTTAGTAAATTTCTCAGCGCAGTGACATTTTCGCTGGTGAGAAACTGGCTATCCTCAATCAACTTCCAATGCGTGGTTGCCTGTAATCTTCTATTCGTAAATGTATCGACCAATGTCTGATATGCATTGGCATAATTTTCATGTAATATAGGTATATCAGAAATCAAATCCAGGGCAGATCCAGATAATGATGTGACTAAATAATTGAACTTTTCAACATTACTAATATGTTTATTGGTGTGAACTACTGAATTATATGTTTGTAAGAAGGTTTGAAAATCTTTGAAATCTCCAGAAAATATTGGTAACTTTATCTTGGGTAACATGTTATAATCTGATTGGCCTAGGCTGGTTGGTACAGTACTCAGTCCGGGTATAGTTGTATTCAGAATATTAGAATCCTCCAAAGGAAGCTCAAAAAGTTCATAAAATATCGTAGACACTTCATCACATCTTTTACAAAAATCAAGACTAAATTTTTCTTCAACCTTCAACAGAGTGTTGTCATCAGCAACTAAAGCCAATATATTATTATGGTGTTTCTCAAAATCTTTTTTTATTTTTGACATACTCCTGTATTTTACTTTGAAAGCATTGTGATGAGAAGGGTCAGTTTTTGCGAGAACTGCTTCGTCTATGATGAGACCCAGTTGATTAATAGAACTATTACGCAATGCTTTAGCCTTTAAAATTTTATCTGGAGTTGATGACATACTGTAATAAAAAAATTAAAACAAAAAAATGCAGCAAATGATCAAGTATACGAGTATTTATTGTCCTAAAAAAAGTGTTTTTTATTGCTACAGGGACCCGTTCAGCCTGCCACCGAATTGACAATCTGAATCGAGATTCCGAATTCAAATTTCACTTATGATGTGCACAAGAATGACCAATACATTCAACTTTATCAGCTTAGAGAATGATAAGAAGTTGAAAACAAGCGACTTAACTCTGTGGATCGGAATATTCCAATAAAAAGATGCAAATTCAATGAAATTTCAAGGGAAATCAATATTCATCTATAAATCTATTCAAAACGAACCCGATGATAAATGATGTTGAAGACATTCAATTTACTTTCATTCATGGATGTATATTGTTTTCTTGTAACATTGAAAAATGGAAAACAAGACAAAAAACGTTTGAAAGAGCTTATATCTTGGCGTCATAATATATGTTGTCGAATGTCCAAACTACCGCTGAAGTGTTCTTCAACTATTATGGTTTCAAACGCTGATGGGATGTATTTTTGGAAGTGGTGGCAACATTGTTGTTATTTTGGCTCTTCTATTTGAGAAATCAGGCTCTTTTTCAGTGATGAGTATGACAATACTCGAACGGGAATACATTTTGGATCATGTTCACCGTAATAGAAATACATTCATAGCGGAACTTCTATAAACGATGAACCATTTCAAATCTTCCATTCCAAATTGAAACCAGAATTAACGTTGGAATGGCAAACAAGATACAGTGAGATAATGTTATAAAATAAACAGAATAATCACATACGTTCCAACAGATAAGCTGAAGTATTTTCCACGTTAAATAGTCCCAAACAAAAATGACAAAGTCGCCATCTATTTGAAAGTTATTCCAGGGCGCCCTCTTAAATGATGCCCAAGTAAAAAATCAATAGTGACATTCAAGTGGTGGGAGGAGTTCCCAAACTGACTGTAACACCCTACTAATGTCAACAATTCAACATTATTAAACATCGGATACAATGGAAATCAATTCATTCATTCCCATTCGATTTCTGATGAAATTGAGATATTATTCAGGACAAATGTTTATTTTGGTAGAAGTATAGAGTGAGGGATCATCTGGTATTTCACGAAATGTCGGATCGTGATGAAATAGTACCTAACATGACATCAGAAGTCATTGTGAAAACGGCAATAATTTAATTTTTTCATTGAATCCCCATCACAGAATATTTAAACTACTATACAGAAGCGAATCCAATGACGTAAAGGCCACGCCTTTCCAAAGTGCACCAATGAGAGTGTGTCATGGACACTTCTGATCAGTGCATCGGTATCTACATCATACCATAAATTTAGACAAATTCACGGGAAGCCATTCTTCATAATAAACGTGCGTGGTTCTTCGAAATCTGCGTCACTACTTATCTGAATCTCCTGAGTGTTTACAAAAATTTTGAGATCAATATCACTTTCGAATTTGAAATCAGATAACACAATGATTGATGAACATGATCTGTTCACTGCATTCTTATCGAAATTGTATTGATGGAGATTGATAGCACCTATTGTTCGAATGTTTTATTCGAGGAGGTGGAAATAAACTGGGATCCAGCTTTTTGTGGTTTCCCTCACCTCGAAATGAAGGGAAAAAACTAATATCTGTTTCCAGGGCGACTTGGTATATTTACCCCTAAAGTACCTGAAAAGAGACAGACGCCTTTTCTAATAAATTTGTTGATTGAATCTCCAAATTCATGAGAATACGATACGTAACTGATAAAATAGCCATTCAGTACTGCATCTTTTTGAATTTGCAGTTACGTATTGAGGCCAATATACCAATTTGTTCTAAAAAACTGATATTTCAACAACATAAAGCTCTTCTCTTTTCCGGAGAGGAAAGCCCAAAAATGGATCCCACAAAATTCATAGCACCTGTTTCCACTTGATACCTGAGAATCTTTTTTAGTATATCATTGTTCATATGGATAAATCCACTATGTATTTAAGAATGAGAAGTGTTCAAACAAAAAATATACTTGGTGATGAATAAATATAAATTTCAACGATCAAAAACGTTGAAAAGTATTTGAAATGACCCATATAGAATTAGTCATCCTCCTGGCGACAATTCGAATTATTTCGATTTATACGTTTAAATCAACTCCTAAAAAGCTTTACCAATTCCCTCGTTTTACCAATGAAACAACAATTTAGGTGTCGAATTTGAAAATTCCGAATTTTCATTTGTCTCAAAAAACGTTCCTCTGGTGGTCTTTGGTGGTTAGGTATACTTATCGTTACTATTCCTACTTCTACTTCGATACCGCCAGGTATAAAAATTCAAACATTGTCAATAATGTGTCATAAAATGGATTCAAAATTGCCTGCAATGGTGTTCATCTTCGAACATTTGTACCTAAATTCGAATATTTTGAGTTGCAAGAGATTGTGATGGTGCAATTCTCGAAATTATTCTGATTTGACATTTTGTTTTTTCTGAAAATATCGATTTACTGACTGAAATTCCCAAGGTCGGATATGTGATTATTGGGGGATGCAGTCGGGATCAGATGGCCACAATTAAAAGGTCTGGTTTGGTAGGTCTGAGTTTTCATAGCGAAACATAAAAATATTTGCTATAAAAATTTTCTATATTTTAGGACTCACATAATGAGTTGAAAACGTAAGTTTTGCATCAACGAATAACCAAGAGAATCTTCAAATGAATAAAAACGAACTCTGAAGGTAATTGACCGCAAATTATCAGTTTGACAGCAAGAAATCACGTTGTTATTACTTCCCAGTTACCTGATTTCGTTGTCAAAATTTATTAAACAATACAAATCTGTTGAAAACAGAAAAATATTTTAATGAGAATGAAGGGTATTCAGTTTACTCGATGACATATCAACTCCCTCACATTCTAAATCTAAATCTGTTTTTCGATGGACTGAAAGAATTAGATGAACTTTGCAATAGCAAACACGAATTTCTGGAGGTGCATTACCAGTTTTCTGGTAACAGGTCGATGTGGATATTTTTTGGTATTCTGGGAGTTTATCCGTTGGTTTGTTGGTATTGACTTTCGACGTTTCGCCAACATCTCAGTTGGCATTTTCAAGAATGTAACTTGGTGCTAGCAACTGTTGTTTGAAAAACTTCTGCCAGTTTTTAAATAGTTTCTCGGTCGTAAATTGTAGCCGATATGATCCGTTCCCTCAGCCGTCGGATCGATTATGGTTGTCGAACCTTTGGGTAATGACTGTTCAGGTAATAACGGTCGGTCTGGTTCGTGGTGACCTGCATCCACCGAAGGACCATTTCCTGAACTGTTTTTCTTTTTGTTGATGAGGGCCCTCCAGACATTCGGTATATTTTGAGAGTCGTCTCTTTTGTTTATTTCTCGATAGCTTCCCTAATTTGGCGTGTTCTGGAATGGTTCACCTACGCTACTTGCTTTGCTGCCTCGAAATTTATTTTGTGACCCGTCTGGTGGTGGTGTTGAAAGAGGGCGGAAGATGTCTATTTTGTCCTTACGTTATTTTTGTGTTTCTGCACTCTAGCTGACATTCTCCTATTCGTCTGGCCGATATATTGCTTATCACAGTCCCCGCATGTGATGCTATATACTCCTTGGTTTTCGCGAGGATTCCTGTCCTTTGGTCTCGGTAAGCAAGACGAAATGGTCTTTTGAGGTTTGAAGACGGTTCGTATATTTTGTATTCTCATTAGTCTTCCGATTTTGTCGGTGACTCCTTTGATGAAAGGTAGTGTCACTGATTTTTTGGGTTCTGGGGCTCCTCCGTCCTAGTTTTTCTTGGGTTTGTTTGCGCATGGATTGCTCTTCTGATTGAGTGTGTTCCATAGCCGTTTTGTCGAAGTGCTTTGGACGTTTCTGTTAGCTCTGCTTGTCTGTCTGTTGTTTCCGTCAGACGAAAAGATCGGGACACCAGCGTGTTGACTACGGATTGTAGTTGTGTGGGGTGATGGTGGGATTCGGAAAGACAGAGAAGCACTGCGGAATTCAGGAAAGTATGAAACAACATAATAAGTCTTTCATTCCAACGATATGAATTTTGATAAATACTAGGTAGTACTTCCTAACATATAAAACGTGTTTCAACTGTTTTTTGAATAACGCAGCAACTTATCGAAAATACTACGAAAGAATAAAAGTTGCTCTTCGAGAGTATATGGGCTTTTTTCCACACCCACGAATGCTACCTCGGTTTTTGAGCAATTGGACATGAAAAAAAGTATTGAAATTTCAGTATTCACACCTTTCCCGAGGGCTGACTTATATGAAAATGAAGTTACAATTGAATGTAATGGAAATGAAATTACTATGGATGCAGTTCTAGTTGGACCCACTTACCTCGCCTGCATATTTCCGTAATGAATTGTGGAATCCGGAAACAGTTTATAATAAAAATTACTACCAAGTACTTCATAAAGGGATATTGATAATGAAAGTCATTGAAACCATTTCCATCATGTCTGTGCTGGTGCATTTCTGATGATGTTTGTTATTTATTTCCAGAAAAAGTCTCTCATACCAAAGATAATCTTTGTCTGATATTTTTGTTGCATCCAAGTTGAACTTGAGTCCTGCGTTTCGGAATGATGTGAACTGAACGCTGTTTCATTATATCCTCTGTTTGCCCTATATACTGAATCTCTGCATAGAGCTTGATAAAGTGAATTGCGTTCATTCGAAATCAGGTAGTAGAATATAAACGGCATCTACAGAAATATTCTGTTATTGCACAAAATCATCTACATGCATCAACCACAACGCTCCAGCATTGAAAAAATAACGTGACCGGATGAGGTTTCTCCAAAATGTTCTCAAATTCCCATTTCGTTTGGATGTGTTGTTGATATCGTATCATTGGTTGAAATGGCTGGTTAAATGTGTGTTTCGATGAATTTATCAATCCTACTCTCTTGCCAAGAACTTGATTTCGTTTCGAATAATGCACGCTATATGGATGTCAGATATGAGTTGAGTAGATACAATTCGAACGATGCATTTGAAATGTTTCTGGTTTTCTTAATCAGAAGTTTTTCATTGTATCCTACTGTATTTTTTTCAGCCCTGATAGAAGCGTGAATACTCGTCGAGACATCGACATTGAAACCGTGGAAAACTCTGAGTGGTGTTTTTCCTCTCTGATTGGTGGAAAATTCAGCGAAAAAATGAAGTTTTTCTGAGTCAATGAGTTTTGAAAGACATCTACACCTAGGGCATTGGAACCACCTGCTCTTATGAAGAAAATCACTAATAGTATGTGGAACGAAACTGAAGAAAACTGTCCATTGTATCATGACTAGAAAACAGAAATGTTGAACAAAGTGAGGTCGGCTTCTTAGGACATAAGAGTTTGAATCAATCCAGGCTGAAAGTATTGATATTTTCCTATCGCATTTCTGATAATATACAGGCTTCTAAATATTTGTTAAAACGTATAAATGATCCATTTCATCACATATCATCAGATTGTTCGAACATTCAAGTGGAAGAAGTGATATGAGAAATGATTCTCTCATTTTTTGTCATAGTTTCCTGGTTCCAATGGGTAAATATGTCAATTTTCATTCCATCGTCATATGAATAATACGAACAAGAAAAAAGGATGGCCATGAAATTATGAACGGTATTCTTCATTATTTTTTTTTCAATTGAGAAGAGAATACAGAGAAAAAGTAAAAGTGTGGTATGACATATTTGACGAACGAAGTGTTGGCCGTTTTTCCCTTGATAACCTGACGGAACATAATTTCCTTTTTTTTGCGAAATGATTTCTTCATGAAATTGCCTTCAACAGACAAAACTCAATCTTTCAGTATGATGGAGCCATTGCACATAACTCTCTGATAGCTTGGAACATTTTTAATGCAACTTTTCCTAATCAGATGCTAAAGTCTGCTCCTGAGATTTTGAAAATATGCAATAAGAGGTTTTGGGAATGCTGGTTCTAACCCTGATAGGAAGACTTATCTAAAATCAGCCTTGATATCGTTTCTTTGAAGAGATATTCATGAAAAGCGGGACACACTGTATATCCTTATCCTATTATTGTCGGTTATGACCAATAATTATCAATTACTATAGTCCCAGACGTTTCCGTGCAATAGTGTGGGTATGTTGATTTGAAATCCGGGTGATAGATCCGCTTGATCATTCATTCATAGGTTGCACTCACAATCTATATGTTTGTGAGTTTCTGAGAATTCTAGATAATTGAGTTTCCAAACATTTGCTCGCATACAGCAACATGTTTTTAATTGTTCTAACATTTTCTAACATTGTTAGATTTCGTTAACCAGCTGACGAACGTCAACCCTCAGGAGTCGAAACTTGTGCTAGCAATGGATCAACGAGGCCTTACATTTTAACGTGCGATTACCCAGCACGGTGGCCCGGCGGATTCGAAAGCTAGTAGTTGCATTTTAGGAAATGGTTTGAAAACATCTGACCATTTATATTTATACCTGTGAAGGATTTCTCAGCTTCCACACACTATTATGAAAAATTTTGTAACCTAGTCTCTTATGAACGCTATTGCACTCCACACATTTGAGATTATGAATTCTTGATTTTCCAACTTGTCTATTGCATATTTGCCATTGATGAGGAAATCGAATGAACTGGCATGTGACTTGAATGCCTCTTTCACATTTTCTTTTCCACACCGCAATCGTCTCTGTTCTCTCACTAGAATATGTTAGACTTACAACTTTTCTTACTTCTGATTGATTGATCTGAGGATATATCAGCCTGTAAGTAAACTTCACTTCCTGCTTTCTGACTGAATTTTGGATTGTACATGCGTCGAAACCATTACTTTGTCTCATCTGTATAATTGCTCTTTCTAGGTAATCAGTAGACAAAAGTAACGGGGATGCTCTGTGTAGCATTGAATTTTAGGCTGCTGATTCATGACTGTCGATATGAGGAGAATCACTTGAGATTGTGATGTCTATATAGCTTAATTTTTTGAATACATTGGGTGGAGTGAATAAAAGCGAGCATGAGCTCAAACTATAGATCCGTCTTTCTCATACCTCATCAACCCGTATAGGTTTGTCCTATATTGAGAAAATGCTCGCACTCCAACTTTATTCACTCTACCCATTAAATCTATTTTGATTATGTTTGATGGTTAGGTTGAGGAAATAAATCTATTTCTCTATCGATAAATTTTGTTGTTCAATTCATCATCATCTATCGTTAATATTCATGATAGAACATGAATACTATCATGTCTTAGGGCATTTCAAGCAGGCGTTGTGATGATAAACTTTCTGACTGTATGTCCACTCTGGCATAAAGTATTTCCACTATAATGAATCTAGACTTATTGTTGAACACTGAAGAAGATTCAAATCAACGAACGTAAAAAAATTGTTTGATAACGGCTTCCTGATTTGCTTGCCTTGGTCTGTAGTTTGCAGGACCTGTTTGGTCGTTGCCATCGGAATGACATGTAATGAGCAGACCCAGCGATACTATTTGATGGCCAACATACAATACCGATCGAGTATGTACAACTTCCTCATGATCTTGTTACTTGAAGTGGCACAAACATTTAGGTTCTATCAAACAATTTGAGTATACAATATAATATCCGGAGTGTCTGTGGCATGAATGAAAGAATCGAAATGCAGTTTTTGCAAATGTGTGATTTTGTAGTATCATCAGCTAACTGCTGTATCGTACAAGATTTCGATGCGAATCGGAAAACCGGGGTTCAAATCCCCGTCAGGTCACCGTGTCGGGCAATCACTTGTTAATCTATTGCTAGCACAAGTTTCGACTTCAGAGGGTTGACGTTCGTCAGCTGGTGAACGGAACGATCGATTACAATTACAACTATTGTTGAATGTTGTGAATCTGTCTGGAGTATCGAGCTGTTTTCCAGTGATACCCCCCCCCCTTCCGCCCGAATACTACTCAACACTTTGGACTTCGATGGTGTACCCAAAAAATATACGAGAACCGATATGAACCCTCATCTCTCATTTGATGATGACAAAGATAATTCATGTAGGAATGAAGAGCTTTGATGAACAGATAAGGTCCTTCGTCCACTGCGATAAGTTGCGAAATCAATTCGACAGAATTCGGAAGAAAACGCACGAACGATCCGAACACATGAATCGGAAGGGGACCGCGTCCACTTCACTCGTATCGTTCCTCGACTTTCGTCCGATTAGGTGCGAAGTGCGAACCGATTCCGTTCAGCTGGGATTCGATCGCGTTCTAGTCCGAAAAAAGATATATGAATTGACTGTGAAGAGTTGATTTTGCTTGTGAAAGAAAGGGAATATCTATGGGACCAACGGAAAAGTAACTAAGTAACTAAATTGTTCTAAAATTGTTCGTTTCCGTTAACCAGCTGACGAACGTCAACCCTCAGAAGTCGAAACTTGTGCTAGCAATAGATTAACTAGGCCTTGCCTTTCAACAAGTGATTGCCCGGCACGGTGACCTGGCGGGGATTCGAACCCCGGCTTGATAGGCAGATATGCTAACCACTACACTACCGAGACCACAACTTTTTGAATGAATGAGATTTTGGAATGGGAATACGACGATGAATCAATAGTGATAATTCCAAAGCGAGTATTTTTTCATCTTCGCAGTTCGCAGCTTTTCGCTCCCAATGGATGAGAATCCTTTCCCGCACCATCCGAATCTCGCGAAATCTAAAAATTCTCCCTTAGTGTTATTTTTCGGGCACTTCACCATCTGAATTCTCATCGATTGACTGCATATTTTTCCACGAATACTTTCGATTGAAATCCACAGAAAAAATCAAAATATGAATGCTTCTTAAAATATACATATATGTGTGAATGTATAATCTGTCTCGCACAATATCTCTTCGAAGTAATGTCAATGGGGTATATATTTCTTGTACTGGATCTAAGACTAATGAACTTATTGCAAATTCTCCTAATCCCTTTTCATCGAAATCATGTACAAGTCTTCATATTGCCACAAAATTTTTATTATTCCGAATAGTATTCATTGATTGATTGAAAAATGTATTACAGATATATTCCGATGACACAATTGTTACTCTACCCAATGGAAGAATTCAGGGATTCGTCTCCAAATCATTCAGATATGGAAAGACATTTTACTCATTCATAGGAATTCCATATGCAGCTCCACCTATCAAAAACTTGAGGTTCAAAGTAAGTGGATATTTCAATATTGTTTGATAGCATAGCCAGTCGATGCCTATATATATATTTATATATCATTAAACATTATATTATTTATATTATCACGAATCTCTTAGCGCCGGCCCTGACGAGATTGTAAAGGCAAATGAGGGATCGCGTCGTACCGAACGTCATTTTCCAGGAACCCGTAAATCGCGTGTGGAGAATTCGCGAAGATTCTTCATAGGCGTACGCAGGTATATATACGGGAGAGACTTCGTCGCGGGCAGAATTAGTTATTCAGAAGTTTTTATTTAGAGAGTTTGGCAGAGTTATTCAGAGCTAAGTGGAGCGAGTGTAGTGGAGCTAAGTGGAGAGAGATTTATTATTGCTAAGTGCAGGAGTTGAAGTGCAGAATTTGTATTAGAGAGAGTAACTCCAAGAAAACCAATTTCGCATATATATATATATATATATATATATATATATATATATATATACATATATATATATATATATATATATATATATATATATATATATATATATATAAAATATGACGTTGGTTTATCGTGACTGATGTGGATGTAACATTTCTGACCATGCTTCTCGGTTCAAAACGGTAAATATAAATTTCGAACATATGAACATTTCTGAGAAATGAAATGAAATCCGTAATGTTGTTATGAAGCGACTAGCTTCGAAATAAAAGGAAACATTTTCGAAAACTTGACATAATAATGTCATTGAGTCGATTCATTGACTCAAATTTCATTGGTCGATTAGATAGCTGACTTACACTGATTAGTTCAGAATGTTTAGATACATTTCCAAACAATAGCCTTTCAGGTTTTTCCTTCCTTATGAAATAATACAATTTGGAATTTGGTACACTATTACCGCTAATGAACACATGTTCACTCAATGCTTTCTTCTTTTCAAAATGTAATTTCTATACAAAATGTACACATACAGTTTTGGAAATATTTCTATTTTAATATATAATTGACGTTCAATGAAGAATTGTTCTTTACACTGACATTGTATTTTGTGATTGTATCGTATTGAAGTTCCATTCTCCACCCAGTGCTTTCGAAAAGTAGGTAAGGAATAAATTTAGTAAACTGTGACGGGAGTTTTTCGGGAAAATTCTGATTCGACAATTTTGTTTCGGAAAAAAGATACTTTGTGACATACCGCACATATTTGTGATGTCATTGTTCAAGAAATAATGTAATCGACAATTTTTTTAATGGCATCCTTCAATTTTAACAGCGCCAATCGAAGGAGCGTGGCATTTCACATATAATCATAAATTTTGGTATGATTAAATCAGCATGAATCTAGAGGACGGAACTATTGAAACGTTTATAGAATTGAAAAAAAATCAAAATTTTTAGGTCCAATAACGT
Organism: Zygogramma bicolorata; assembly: GCA_032362365.1. Taxonomy (NCBI): domain Eukaryota; kingdom Metazoa; phylum Arthropoda; class Insecta; order Coleoptera; family Chrysomelidae; genus Zygogramma; species Zygogramma bicolorata. The sequence continues at coordinate 13,778 of JAVJAQ010001059.1, forward strand.
ATCCTGTTCAAATATCCACACGAGAAGAAATCTGATAGTGACAAATCTGGCGATGTGGATGGCCACTCAATCGTTTTCCTCCTCCCAATCCAACGAGCCGTGAAGACCTCATCTGAATAAGCACGGAAAGATGATGATTAATGGAAAGTGAACCATATTTTCGAAATAATATGACATTTTTTGGAAAATCACGGTCCTATGTATCTGGATATATATTCATCATTTCAGGAATAGGGTCCTCTGAAAGAAACTTCGAGAAGTTTGCACCAGTTAGTTTTTACCTCAAAGCAAAATAGGTACTCAAAATTCTTCCATCGACTATGCTTTACCACACATTCACTTCCTGAGGGAGTTTGATGTGATACTCCATCCTCCATCCAAGATTCACAGTAGCCCAATAACGGCAGTTTTTCCTAATGACATAGCCGTTCGAAATAATCCCTCCTTCAAGATAATAAAATCATTTCTGCATAGCTCTTGAAATCCTTCACAGAATTCAATTCGCCGATCAAAGTCGTCTTCAGATAGCTCATGAACAAGATATATCTTATATGGGTGATTTAGGAAGCATTTTTGTCTGTTGATCTCCGAATCAAAAAATTTAAATCACAACTTCTATGAAAGGTCAAATGAAATATAAATCTCAATTCACAAAAAGAAAGAAAATCCATCAAAAATAGCTTCTCCCTGCCTATATCGCAAAATGGGCACTGAGTTAGATAGAAATCACGTTTTCGTGTTCAATTCATATACTAAGCATAGGAAAATTGAATCGAATAGATAACATACATAGGAAATAACTACCAAAACAAAATAAAGAGCTATTTGTAGGAAAGATCTCACTCACCAGGATAATACTTTCAACAGAGAGTGTATGTAGTTTTTTTGATTTAATTCCTTCCGTAGAAGTTGTGATTTTCTATTTTTGGTAATAGTTACAGCTACAGGTCACAGTGAGCATCTGAATTTAAAAAAAATTGTGGTACTTACCAAATTTGTTCTTCTCTACAAAAAAAATAAAGATGAATATTTCAGCGGTCACCTCTATTTTCGGAGAGACAGGTCCATTATGTTGCAAAACTTCAACATTTTTCACAATAAATTTCTGTTGTTTGTAACACACAAAATCTTTTCTGCTTCTGTTCATGCCCTCGTTGGCTTCTTTGTAACATTTCGAAGCAGAAAAGAAAATTATCGTTTCAAAAAATTCCTCCTTCGAAATTCATCATAAATATTTTCAGTTCTCAACAAAAGTAACGAGAGCGGCAATATTGCAAATAAATCTGTATTGAACTATAAAATTCCAACACAACAACACAAGTGAATGCGTGTGTTGTGCGTTGTATTTAGATTAAAATAAGGACATATTTCGTGTGTTTCAATGACAGAAATTTATTTGATGTGACAAATCGTGGAAGTTTTACAAGAAAATTCACCTGTATCTCCGAAAACAGACGTGACTGGCGAATATTCAATTAGGATATTTCGTAGAGACCAAATTAGGTACCTTCACACTTTTTTAATTTAGGTGCTCACTGTTACCGAAGTTCCGCCGAAAGAGCCATAAAAGAATTCCTCAAACTCCATTCTCTCAACAAAAATGCCCAAGCTCCTAAATATATGGACGACTCTGCTCTCCACAAAATTTTCTGAGAGTTCCATTCATTCATTATTCACAAACTGAGAAGATCAAATGACCAGTATCTGTGGGGTGGAAGAAACAAAGATACCTATATGAAATATAACCAGAAAACTAAATATTTCTGAAGTGAATTTTTCTGAAACTCATCATCATCGAGAATGACTAGGCAGTTGTCAATGAGAGAAATACCAGAATTGCCAGAGTTTCCTATACGATTCTACGATTCTCACTGACAATGGTATTACAAAACCGCGACATGTATTTCGCGATCAATCATTTGAGTGAAATTTATTCATATTTATTATTAATTGATGGGAATTCGAGTGTTCTCGAAGGCAATTCGAGTGACGTTACTCAATCAAGATATTTGATATATAATTTTTTACGAAATTAATTTCACTTTTCTAAATTTATTTCTTCATTACAGTTTTCCCACCTCTTCTTTTGTAGCACCTGTAATTGTACTGAGGTCTCAGCGGCTTAGGCCAAATTGTTTCTCAATAAGGATTTTTCAGTGACATTTGTCATTTTCGACAAATGACTTTTGGCGCCTTTATAACCACATAAAAATTTCATACCCTTTTATCATCTCCACATGGTGATCGTCAATACACCTTTTCATTGAAGGAAAATAATAGTTTTTAACGTGTATAAGTGTTGTACTGATACGTATCAATGTTTTTAAAAATTTTACTATGTGTCAACTGACTTTTTTAACCATTTCATTCAGCGACCATCCTTACTAACAATCTCCCTGATGATGACAATAACCAATTGTCGAAATATTGGAAATATATTGTTATAAGAGTACACTTTCGCTTTTGCTGCTGTCCCAAATATAATTCCCAAGTTTTGTTCTTAACATGTCAGCAAAGACTTCCTATGAATGATCTTCACTCTGTCAAGATGAGTGCTGGGGGTTAAGGAGACTTAGACCTCGCCACCAATTCAAGAAGTCTTGAGAATGGCTCCAAAGTGGAAGCCGAAACGTCGAAAGAAGAACAATTCCAGATGCGGTTCATCCGGAAGTTCAGGCAGCATATATATATATATATATATATATATATATATATATATATATATATATATATATATATAAATGTTAGGAGTTCGGTCTATGGAAAAAATATTGCTGGTTTTAGCTACCTGAGCTTTCGCTAATGTTTATTAGCTTTTCCGAGGGTTGTGCTAGTTGATTTTTTGAATGAATAGAATTCTTTAGAACATGAGAATTGTATTTTTCCAACTAAATGTGAAATCTGGATTTTGTTTTTTGATAACTACCATTTTTCCATGACATATAATTGGTGGACATATAAGTTGTCAAAAATATTTCAAATCTTTATTCACTGGGAATATATATTTCATTTCTAGCCACCACAGCCTGTGGCAAATTGGAATGGAGTGCTCTCTACGAAAAAGGCAACGAAAACGTGTTTACAGATGAATTATAAAGCTGCAACGGATAACGAGGATTGCTTGTATCTTAGCGTCTTCACTCCAGTGGTAAGCATTGTCAAATCAGGACAAACACATATCATGAAGAAAAAAACTCAGATTTGAAGGCCCTTCTCTTGCGATTGGAAAGTAATATGTTTTCATCTATAATTCTTCAGCATATCAAAAAATCACGACTTCCAAACTAATTTTCTCGATCAACGTGATGGATATGAATTAAATTTCTTTTTCGGAAAATATTCACCGGTTGGATATAAAGTTTTGGTATGATATCATATCAATGGCAATTGAAGAAAATCTTTTTAGCATGAAAATTTCACACCTCTACTTTTCAACTAATAATTTTGACTAGTTGACCAGGCCAACTGAAAAAATTTCCGGAAATTTTTTCGAGACGCCACGATCTTCAAGTGGAAATTTTTTGACAGTTCC
>JAVJAQ010001060.1:0-154596 GCA_032362365.1 Zygogramma bicolorata
AGAGAGGAACTGAACAACGGTATCGTGGCCGAAACTCTGAGCATTTGAGAAAACTATTTTGTATTATCTTCGAAATGTCTGACGGAAGAGCTCCCGAGGCGTTCAGCTTCCAGGGAAACAATATAGCTTATAGCTGGAAGTTTTGGAAGCAAAAATTTGAATTGTTCTTGACAGCAACAGGAAAAAGTTCGAAGGATGACAAGGTTGAAATCGCCATACCATTGAATCTCTTGGAAGATGAGGGACTACAGATATTCAACACGTTTGAATATGTGGAGGTTGGTGTTGATGAAAAATATGAAAAAGTCATGGCTCAATTCGACAAATACTGTAGCCCGTTGAAAAATTTAATTTATGAGCACTTAAAATTTTCCAAACGTGGTCAGTAACCGAATGAAAACATAGATCAATTCGTAACAGCACTGAAGCAGCTAGCGTTGTCTTGTGAATTTAAAGAACGGGATGTTCTGATTGTAGATCGAATTGTTTTGGGGGTTCGAGACCCAAGGATACAAGAAAAACTGTTACAGAGTTCCACACTGAAACTTCAGGATGCAGTAGATATTTGCAGGTCCTTGGAAAGTAGTGTGCAAACACAGAGAGAAATATCTAAGGAAGTTAATGCAGTAAGGAGCTTTGGTGGATCCAGGACAAAAGAGGACGCCCACACTTCTGGATTTTCTGGAGGCAGATCTAGAACGTCTGCTTATAGAGGGGGTCACAATCAACAACAACAGCACAGAGGTAATACAAAAAAATATTTCTTGTGGCAATTGTGGCTCACAGCATCCCAAGGGTAAGTGCCTTGCTTATAATAGATATTGTTCGAGATGTTACCAAAAAGGGCATTACAGAAAATTTTGTCCTAAATATCGCAATGTCAACGAAATAAGTAATGACACTGATAGTATTGAACAAATAGTGTGGAGCATAAATGAAACTTGTGATAACACTGGAGAAAACTCTCATGTAGACTCTATAGAATGGTGTGAAAATATCAAAATAAACTCTATTAAAATCAATCTGAAAATAGACACTGGCAGTCAGGTCAATATTCTGAACTATAGTAATTTTTTGAAATTAAAAATTGACCTCAGTGAAATGCAACCGTCATCGAGTAAACTTTCAAGTTATATGGTACATGAAATCGATGTTATGGGACAGACATATTTACAGTGTCAGTTTAGAGATATTTCAGAATCATTCCTATTCTATATTTTGAACATCTCTAGCACAACAAAATCGATTTTAGGACTTGACGCTTCTAAAAAACTGAAAATAGTCGTCAATGACACTAGTTCTGAAAAGGTAGTTGATGTAATCAATACTGATATGAACTCTAAATTACATAATTTTCAGTGTATCTTTACCGGAATTGGCAAAGTAAACAAACATTTTACTATATCTTTAACTGATGATGCAGTCCCATATATTAGTGGCACGCGGAAAATTCCTCTTGCTGTTCGTGATAAAGTAAAAAGCAAATTAGATGATATGATTCGAGATAATTTAATTATTCCGGTAACTGAACCTACGGATTGGCAGAATCCAATCGTTGTGGTTCCTAAAAATAATGGTTCGGATATACGAATTTGCATGGACCCAGTATATTTGAATAAATATATGAAGCGTGAGAGATACCCAATACCAACGCAAGATACTTTGTTCACAAAATTGGTGGACGCGAAATATTTTACACTGCTGGATGCGTCATCAGCTCTTCTGCAATTTCCACTTGATCATCAAAGTTCACTTTTGTGTACTTTCACTGCAGCATTTGGACGTTTTCGACACTTGAGATTACTATACGGTCTTTCTTGTTCGGCAGAAATTTTTCAACGATTTATACATGAGCTGTTAGAAAATGTTCCAGGACAAATAGCATACTTTGATGACATATTGGTTTATGGTGATTCAGCAGGAAATCACAACAAAAACCTTGAACAGGTTTTGAATGAAGTCAAGCAAAGTGGTTCAACACTGAATTTTGAAAAATCCAAATTTTTTCAAACGAAAATAAGCCCAAGAAGCTATTTTCTATCCAGGGCTAAGTAAAGACATTGAACAGACAGTGCTTAATCGTGTAGTGTGTGTGTCAAGTGGTTCAACGCTGAATTTTGAAAAATCCAAATTTTTTCAAACGAAAATAAAATTTTTGGGACATTTGATAAGTGATAAAGGCATATCTCCAGATTTCGATAAAACTAAAGCAATATCTGAGATGGCTTCACCATAAAATCGGAAAGATCTACAACGATTTTTGGGGATGGTGGTATACTTGTCAAAGTTCATTCCCAATCTGTCAAATGAAACTAATAATCTAAGAAGATTGCTAAGTGAAAAATATGTTTGGCAATGGACAGCAAACGAAGAAAGCTGTTTTCGAAAAATTAAACAGCTTGTTATTTCTGCAACAACTCTTCGTTTTTTCAATCCTCATAAAAAAACAATTTTGTCGGTTGATCCTAGTCCGTATGGTCTTGGAGCCGTGATATATCAAGATGGATATCCCATCGAATTTGCATCCGTCAGTCTTACAGAAACGCAAAAAAGATATAACCATATAGAGAAAGAACTTCTTGCATTGATTTTTGGATGCGAAAAATTCACTTTTTATTTATATGGTATTTTCTTCGAGACAAAATGGTTAAGACTTTCGCGGCCGAGGTTATTAGTATAACTACTTTTCTTCGGGCTTGAAGGCCGTCGTTCTTTGGAATTTCTTCCTGACGTTTCGCTAGCGCGAGTGGCCAGCTTCTTCAAAGGCTTATTCATCTCCGATGACTAAACAGTTCGATTTCTCAAGGCGTATTTATATTGATGCAGGTAGTCTGGAGTGTTAATTACTTCTGTCGGGTTCGGGGAATAATCATCATTATTAGTTGCCGCACTACCTGCTGTGATTTCATTAGATTCTGAAGAAATCAAGAATAACTAATGAAATCACAGCAGGTAGTGCGGCAACTAATAATGATGATTATTCCTTGAACCCGACAGAAGTAATTAACACTCCAGACTACCTGCATCAATATAAATACGCCTTGAGAAATCGAACTGTTCAGTCATCGGAGATGAATAAGCCTCTGAAGAAGCTGGTCACTAGCGCTAGCGAAACGTCAGGAAGAAATTCCAAAGAACAACGGCCTTCAAGCCCGAAGAGAAGAAGTTATACTAATTTTCTTCGAGGCTGAAACCGACCATAGACCTCTACTAGGTCTTTTGAAGAAACCTTCAGATGAGATGTCTCCAAGAATTCAGAGACTTGCCATGCGTCTTATGATATATCAATATTCTTTGAAGTACGTCCCTGGAAAACATCTCAAAATTCCTGATACCCTCAGCAGAGATCCACTGAAGAATTCTCTTGAAACTTCTTATTTGGAAAATAATTTGAAAGTATATTCAGTGATATCTACAACTGAAGAAAAGCAAAAACTCTTGCAGAATGGAATTGATTTAGAACCAGTGCTTAACAAATTTAAATACTATGTTTTGAATGGTTGGTCAAAACACAAATCCTCAGTCCCCACGTCCGTAAAACCATATTGGGACGTGGGAAGTGATATTTATCTTCATGAAAATGTTTTTTTTTTATAAGAAAAGACTAGTAATACCTGAGAAATTGAAGGGCGAATTTTATGAATATTCTACACCAGTTTCACCAAGGATGCAAGAAAAAAGCCCAAGAAGCTATTTTCTATCCAGGGCTAAGTAAAGACATTGAACAGACAGTGCTTAATCGTGTAGTGTGTCGAATGTACTCTAAAAGTAATACGCGTGAACCATTGACTCCTCATCAAGTTGTTAGCATTCCGTGGCAAAAAATTGGAATTGATTTCATGTCAGTAGCGTCACAAGACTTTTTAGTGATCGTAGATTATTTTTCCAAGTTCGCAGTCGTTAACAAACTTTCTAATAAAAATGCAGGAATTGTTATCACTTATTTAAAAAATGTGTTTTCGTTAACTGCGGATTACCCTTCGAAATTTTTTCGGACAATGGCCCTCCTTTTGGTTCGCAAGAATATTATTGTTTTGCAGAAAAATACGGTATACAACTGACCCATTCCAGCTCAATGTACCCAAGAAGTAATGGTATGATAGAAAGGACAATACAGACTATCAAGGGATTATTTGTGAAAGCGTTTCAATCAAATCGAGATCCTTTCCTAGCTATAATGGATTATAATGTGATTCCCAAAAATAATTTACCAGCACCTTCTGTTATGTTAATGGGAAGAAAATTCAGAACAAATTTGCCGATGAAAACTAAACTCCTGGCTCCTCAGTATCTTGATGTTGAAGATATTGTACAAAAAATGAAGGAAAGTCAAAATTTACAAAAACAATTTCATGACCGTTCGACAAAGAAGCTGTCAAATCTTGAAGTAGGAAATCCATTCTTACTACAAGAAGGTAAACGAAAATGGAGTCCTGGAAAAGTAATATCCAAGAGGGGAACAAATGATTATGTTGTCAAAGTTAACGAAGGAGGGGAATATAGGAGAAACAGACAGCATCTTAGACCTTTACGTACACCAGAAGCTTCCGTCAACAGACAGGAAACCCAAGACTCTCCAGACCCAGTAAAAAGAGAAAGTTCATCAGCGCCTTCTAGAACTGTCATCCCCGAACATTGTACAATAACAAGAAGTGGACGAATCAGTCGTCCTCCAGACAGATTCAAGTTTTGAAATTCGAATTGTTTTTTCATTTTGGAATTATTATAATAAAATATAAACAACGTTTCTCTTGAATAAATAATAAAGTCAGTTAGGCTCATATTTGTGAGTGGGCTTGAAATTATTGTTGATTTTGTTTTGTTTTATGGAAAAAGGGCGTGTGATGTATTTTGCAAATACCTATCAAGTACCTATTGTAGGTTTGGCACTGTGGCAGGAGAAGCCAGTAAGTTTCTTACCAGTCGATGTACCGTACACATGTCGGAAACCTCTGTATTCAAATTATAAATAATTATCATTCGAGTAGACTAATTAAAGTATATTTTTTTTATGTGCAGTGTTGTGTGTACTATCCATCAACAAAAAATATTACAGAACTGAACGACGGTATCGTGGTAGGAAGAGATCTTATGATCCTTCAAACACCGAAGTCATATCTGACATCAATATGAAAGACAGAAAATCGAAAATGACAACGGGAGATTGATTACTCTGTTTCAGCTTTGCTCTTATTGCAATTGAGATCACAGCAAGGCCATATCGAATGCAAGTGATGATATATGATGATAGTTCAGGCAGATAGGTCTCGAGATGGAGCCAGAAACGAAATAGAGATTGATAAAAATGGAAAGTGTGGTGAAAGGACCCCTGAAGCCTTCTACTCGAGCTTCAGAAAGAAATTGAATGACAGTATCGTGGTAGAAAAAGATCTTATGATCCTTCGAACAACGAAGTCATATCTGACTTCAATATAAAAGACAGACAATCGAAAATGACAAGTTAGATTGATTATTCTGTTTCAGCCCTGCCCTCTTCGCAATCGAGATCACAGCAAAGCCATATCGAACGCAAGTGATGATATATGATGATAGTTCAGGCAGAAAGGTCTCGAGATGAAGCCAGAACCATAATAGAGACGGATAAATGGAAAGTGTGGTGAAAGGATCCCTAAAGCCCTCTACTCGAGCTTCAGAGAGGAAATGAACGACGGTATCGTGTTAGAAAGAGATCTTATGACCCTTCAAACACCGGAGTCATATCTGACTTCAATATAAAAGACAGACAATCGAAAATGACAAAGTTAGATTGATTATTCTGTTCCAGCTTTGCTCTCATCGCAATAGAAATCACAGCAATGTCATATCGAATGCAAGTAATAATATATGATGATAGTTCAGGCAGATAGGCCTCGAGATGAAGCCAGAACCGAAATAGAGACGGATATAAATGGAAAGTGTGGTGGAAGGATCCCAAAAGCCTTCTACTCGAGCTCCAGAGAGGAACTGAACGACGGTACCATGGTAAAAAGAGATCTTATGACCTTTCATACACCGAAGTCATATCTGACTCCAATATGAAGGACAGACAATCGAAAATAACAAAGCTACATTGATAATTCTGTTTCAGCTTTGCTTTTATTGCAATTGAGATCACAGCAAGGCCATATCGAATGCAAGTGATGATATATGATGATTGTTCAGGCAGATAGGTCTCGATATGAAGCCAGAACCGAAATAGAGACGGATATAAATGGAAAGAGTGGTGAAAGGATCCCTAAAGCCTTCTACTCGAGCTTCAGAGAGGAACTGAACGACGGTATCGAGGTAGAAAGAGATCTCATGACCCTTCAAACACCGAAGTTGTATCTGACTTCAATATAAAAGACAGACAATCGATAATGACAAGTTAGATTGATTATTCTGTTTCAGCTTTGCTCTTATCGCAATTGAGATCACAGCAAAGCCATATCGAATGCAAGTGATGATATTATATGATGATAGTTCAGGCAGATAGGTCTCGAGATGAAGCCAGAACCGAAATAGAGACGGATATAAATGGAAAGTGTGGTGAAGGAAACCCTAAAGCCTTCTACTCGAGCTTCAGAGAGGAACTGAACGACGGTATCGTGGTAGAAAGAGATCTTATGACCTTTCAAACACCGAAGTCATATCTGACTCCAATATAAAAGACAGACAATCGAAAATGACAAAGTGAGATCGATTATTCTGTTTCAGCTTTGCTCTTATCGCAATTGAGATCACAGCAAGGCCATATCGAATGCAAGTTATGATATATGATAATAGTTCAGGCAGATACAATTCAATTCAATACAATATTTATTCATCCTTTAAATTTAGATTTGTGGAAACGTCAGAATGACATGTAGAACGGAAACAGGGTAAAAAAAAAGACATATACATAAGTGACAAATTACATATAAGACAGAACAACAATTCAAATAGACAAATTATACATACAGGTGGGTCAACCTTCTCCTACTGTGGCAATGTTTGTGTAGAACTCCTCAATACTATATAAGCACATGTTTTTCAGGATATTTTTCATTTTTGATTGAAATTTTTCCTTGGGTAAGAATGATATGGTATGTGGTACTGCATTGTACAGGTCTATGCCTAAGACTCTTGATTTATTTACCCTTTTGCGAGAGTATACTAGCTTGTCCTGACCTCGCGTATTATGGGAGTGGATGTCCCTATGTGAAGAGAATTTATGTATGTTGCATTTTATATACATAAAATTTTCCACGACAATCATGGAGAATAGTGACATTATTCCCTTTTCCTGAAAGATGGGCCGCAGTGTTCCTCAAAATTTGCTTTCGGTTTGCTGCGGACTGCAGCTTTTCGTAGAACAAAAATTCTCTGTAAATGTGTGTGGGAGGCATTACACCAACCCAGAATTCCATACATCAATACGGAATGGAATAGACCATAGTAAGTAGTGAGAGCAGCTTCCTTATTCACTAGATCTGTTATTCTGCGTATTGCAAATACTGCTTTGGATAATTTGCCACACATGAAATTAATTCGAGGGATCCACGATAGGGCGGAGTTAAAGAAACTTTATATCAGAGTTTTCTGATGAAACGACATGTGATAAAACGCATTTCTCAGTTCAATTTTCATTCAAATATAGTTCATTGGGACTGAACCATCCCAAAGCATGATTTAGAATTTGATTAATTATTAAGTCTTCCTCTTCGGATTCCTCATGTTTTGAATTGAAAGTAAAATTAGTGTCGTCTGCATACATAATTGTGGTTATTTGTGAGATGTTATCAAAGGTTTTCATGTGATTTGGTGAATCATTCATGTAAAGAAGAAAGAGTAGAGGTCCAAGGATAGACCCTTGTGGAACTCCCCGTTTCATAATGCGTGTATCGCTTTTATTAATATTGACAGTCACGGTTTGTGGCCTGTTTGTTAAGTATGACTTTATGAGATTATTTGCAACTCCTTGTATGCCGTATGAATTCGGTTTGTCAAACAGAATGGAGTGGTTAACGCAATCAAAGGCCTTGGTCAAATCGGTAAATGTAGCTATGCAACAGTTTTTATTTTCAAATGCCTCCTGTATGGTGTCCATGAGGAAAACAATTGCATCTGATGTTTTCTTACCATGTCTAAATCCGAACGGAGTAGAACTTAAAATGTCATGTTCATCAATATGTCATAACAACTGATCAAGAATAGCATACTCTATAATTTTAGATATGCTTGGTAGGATATGAATTTGTCTATAGCTTTCTGGGAGGGCTTCGTCGCCTTTTTTATAAAGTGGAAGAACTTTTGCTGGTTTTAAAATATCTGGGAATATTCCCTGAGCCAAACAGGTGTTCACAATATCACATAGTGGTTCTGCAATATTGCGGGCACAATGCATGACAAGGTACGTACTGATTTCATACATGTCCTGGGTTTTTTTGTTTTTCATCCTCTGGATCAGCTGCAAAACATCTGTTACATTTAGGGGATGAAGAAAAATTGAAAAAGTAGAGAATTCCGAACTTCTTAGTGCATTTTTCGTTTTCTCTAGTTTTTTTACTATATCTGTAGAGTGGTTAGTAAAAAGTTCGTTGGATTTATTCAGTTCTATATCAGCGAGATTCGTCTTTGTTTTGTTTCGACCAGTTGCCTTATTGATTATTGACCATATTGTTTTTGTTTTGTTGTCTGATTCTTGAATTTTATTGAAGTTATTTTTGCGTTTGGTATCAAGAAGTAAGTTTTTATATCTCTCTTTACGTTGCTTGCATAAATCTCTATTTGGTGTGGTAGGATTTTGTTTGTAATTGCTATGCAAAAATAGAAGTATTTATTTCAGATCCTCCAATTCAGGTGATGTTATAGTTTTTCTGTGAATTCTATGTCTTTTATTCTTTATATATAGACCGGGAGGTCATGACAGGTGATGTTCCACCATTTTTTCGTGCATGCCTTTTTTAGGCTTGTTAACTAACCCTAAAATATCAAAGATAGTCGGGGTTTCAGCCCCCCCGCGCGTCCTCTTCATAAGGAAAAATGCTTTTCTTTCTGTAGCGAATTTTCGTGTTTTTTCGTGATATTTTACTGCATGCCATTGTAATATACGGAAGTTCAAACTAATTGAAGCTCTAATAATTGATGGCATGCACCCCGCAGCGGCCCAAGATGATCAAAGGGTTATGAAACCGCATGCCGACGTGAAGAATTGAAGTTTTTGTAATAAAAACACTATGGAAAAATTGGCATGCACCCCTCGTAGGACCAACGGTGAAAAATTTCCGGAAAATTCTGTAAAAATTCAACACCGATTTTCCGTGATTCCAAATCAGTCCTAATAAGGATGAATATTAATTTTATAACGAAATAATTATCTGATTCAAATGGCATGCATGTTGAATAAGCCCATCTTATTATAAATTATAATAAAAGTTGCAAAAAAACAGTGCAAATTTAGGTGACTTGTTTATGCATGCCGTTTTGAATTTGATGAATTTACCGTATTTCAAATCATGAATGTAAATGGCATGCATGTAGCTACAGCCCAATACACAAAAATTGTGAAAACTTTGAATGAATATCAATTTTTGAATTGAAAAAAATGAATCTAGAAAATGTCGTGACTTCTTCTTGCATGCCGCTTTGTATTTTGTTGGTAGATACTATTTTGAGTTGAAATACGAAATGGCATGCATGTAGCTCCATGAAAATTGTTTGAATAAACATTATTTCAAGTTGATGGCTGAAATGACATACATGTTATCACAGTCCAACATTCAAGAATTGTAAAAAAAAAAAAAAATTCAAATGACTCGAATCTCCCGTTCTCTAGTCTAAACGTGACCTATCATACGTCGACTAGCACGAGAGGTTACTACTACCCTATGATAGACGCTACACGCTGCGCCATTGCCTATACCACCGTATAGAAGTAAACAACAAGTTCGCTACCGGTCGGCATGATGTATATATCAGGTCAAGATTTTATATTTAGCTGGGCTCTGGCAGCGTGTGGTGCGGTAGGAGGGTGTCGGGTGAGAGCATTCTTGGCTCACTTGCACTCACGCCTCAGATACATTGGCTAAGCGTTAAGTAAGAGATGGGGATATTAACCCAAATATGCTGTAGGAGGGTGTCGGCTGGGAGCATTCTTGGCTCACTTGCACTCACGCCTCAGATACATCGGCTGAGCGTTAAGTAAGAGATGAGAATATTAACCCAAATAGGGCCTACAGACGAGTTTAGGCAAAAATTAATAAATTTCGATGCTTGTATGCTACCTCCCTGTAAACGTGAACTCCAACAACAACTTTTACGAGCAGCGTATATTGGACACATGTGGGAAATTTTTTTTTCTCCAGTGCCCAACGTTTCTTTGAATGTAGAGGAATTCGGTTGGAAACTGGAAAATGACAGCTATTCCTCCCGGTGGTTCGAGGGTGATGACGTTTCTCCTACTGTACAGGAAATTATTGAAGGTACTAATTTTTTTCTATTCATGATTTTATTTTTTCACATTCAAGATAATTATTCTACTTCAAATTTTATTACTGTACCATCAGTTGTCTTCTACCTGTGTTTAACGAATACATAAAATCAAAATGATAACTCAAAAACATGTTGTTTTTATTTTCATAGCCCCAAAAGAAAACAGCTCTAATGACAAGGAAGTCATATCGATGTATCCAAACTTCGATGATGAAGAGGATGAAGAATCAAATGATGACGATGACAGCGATTGCCAATCCGATAATTGCTACACAAAAGAAGAAGAGTACATGTCCACGATGATGATGATGATAAGGATCATTATAATGTCGATGATGTTGATGATGAAGCGATTGATGATGATAATAATTTATGATACTTCATGTATAAAATAATGATGCTGACAATGATTTTCTAATTTCATTTTTCATAAAAAATTTAGAAAAAAATAAAATTATTAAATCGGATGATTTTTTTGTTTATTTAACCAATTGTCATGAAGCTACATGCATGCTTATTTGCATTTCGGCTCAAAAAAGTATCTACTAACAAAATACATAGCGGCATGCAAAAAGAAGTCACGGCATTTTTTGGATTTTTTTTCAATTCTAAAATTGATGTTTATTCAATGTTTTCACAATTTCTGTGTATTGGGCTGTAGCTACATGCATGCCATTTACATTCATGACTTGAAATAAGGTAAATTCATGAAATTCAAAACGGCTTGCAAAAACAAATCACCTTAATTTGCTCAGTGTTTTTTGCAACTTTCGTCATGCATGCCTCTATTTTGCAACACCCTTGTGTGCATGCCAAATTTCCTGCTATTGATTTATGGTATGAATTGAGTATTTTTCCAATGGCATGCAGTTTAGAATCAAGGAAAATCGGTGTTAAAATGTTACAGAATTTTCCGGAAATTTTTCACCGTTGGTCCTACGAGGGGTGCATGCCAATTTTTCCATAGTGTTTTTATAACAAAAAGTTCAATTCTTTATATCGGCATGCAATTTGAAAACACGGAATTTTTCTCAATTTATTTTCAGTTTTTCATAACCCTTTGATCATCTTGGGCCGCTGCGGGGTGCATGCCATCAATTATTAGAGCTTCAATTAGTTTGAACTTCCGTATATTACAATGGCATGCAGTAAAATATCACGGAAAAACACGAAAATTCGCTACAGAAAGAAAAGCGTTTTTCCTTATGAAGAGGACGCGCGGGGGGGCTAAAACCCCGACTATCTTTGATATTTTAGGGTAAGTTATCAAGCCTTAAAAAGGCATGCACGAAAAAATGGTGGAACATCACCTGTCATGACCTCCCGGTCTAATACGGAAATGAGTTTTGAAAATGGAATATTAGTGTTTCATGAAATTCTGATGCTTTCTCTACTGCTGACCTTGCTTTATATACATCATTCCAGAACTCGGAATGTAGATAAGTGTTGAACATATTTATGTTATTTTGACTGAAGCTGCGCTTACCATATAGGTTGTCATGTTTTTGAATGTTCTTAGGGACTGAAAAGGTTAAGGTCTGAGGGTCATGATCTGATACGCCGAAATTTTTTACCTCAGCTTTGAGAAATGAGAAATTACAGAAAATGTTGTCAGGACATGTCTTGGAATCGCCCGATTGTCTTGTGAAATCAAATATGTTTTTTTTCAAGTTGAATTGTGCCATTAAATCTGTTATTTGTCTAGTTTTAGTGTCAGGGCTCATGAATTTGAGATTGAAGTCACCACAGACAACTAGGTTGTTTGTGAATATTCCCCCTCTATTTTATGTAAAGCATTCTCTAGAGTCAAGAAGGATGTGTCAAAGTTTGCAACTGAAGTTGAGGATCTGTACATAACCAACACTACTAAGTTTTTCTTTTTTATATAAACTCCTGTGATTTCACAGTGTGTTCCGTTGTCATTTCTTTTATGTTTGAGATTTCCATTGCTTTAAGAGAGTGATGAACATATATGCACACACCACCATGTACATGAGAAGTTCTACACACAGAATAGAATAGAATAGAATAGAATTTATTCATCACTGAAGAATTTACATATACCTACGAGAGAATACATGCAAAAACTCATTGGACTAGTCACAAGGGAAAAATTCCGAAATATACACTTCAAAATATGAAAAATATACATACAATTGAATAAAAATTCTCTACAATGTAGCGTCTAAAAAACTCTGATAGCAGTCACTAGGAAAAATTAAGTTCAACAAATACAATTTGAAACATGAAAGACATATAGATATACAATTGATTAAAATTCTCTAGAATGTAGCGTCGAAAAACTCTTCAATGGAGTAAAAAGATTGATCTATCAGGTAGCGAGTCAAATTATCCTTCAACACATTCGAACTCACTGAGCTTAAGTGCGGGAATATATTTATAAGTCGGTTATAACACTTGATTCCTTGGTAAATGGGAGAGTCCTGACCAATGCTCAATCGTGAGTATGGCTGATGGATGCTCTCACTATTTCTAGTGCTGTATTCATGTAAATCACATCTTTTCTTCAGGTTTTTTTCCTCTTTTTTGACATTGATGATGATCAAAAGTATGTAAACTGAAGGAACTGTTAGAATTGAAAGTTGTGTGAATATGTTTCTACAGGAGGTTCCACGAGCTAAACCAGCCATACATCTTATTATTCTCTTTTGCATGATAAAGACTTTTTTCATGTGTACTGAATTTCCCCAAAAAATCAATCCGTAGCACAATGCAGATTGTACAAGTCCAAAGTAGGCTAATTTGAGCGTGTCTAGCGATATTGTGCCCTTCAGTTGTCTGATGATGAAACAAATTGTACTCAGTTTATTTGTTAGATCATTAATATGAGGTTCCCATCTCATTTTCTGATCTATTTTGACACCCAGAAATTTAATAGAATTTACCTGTTCTACCGATTTATGATTTACTCGTATTAAAAAATTCATATCACGATTTATATTTTTTGTTGTAAATACCATAAAGAATGTCTTCGATAAGTTGACTAATAGTCCATTGAACGAACACCATTCATTAAAATCATTGCCACAATTACTTGCTCTGGTAACAGCATTTTTCAATTCATTTTCTGATATGAGCATATTAGTGTCATCGGCATACATGACAATTTTTCGAGCATTAGGACATGAGTACACCATTGAGCCTTGAGGGACACCAGTATTCACAATTTTTTCTATTGATCTATTTCCTCCTAATACAATAATTTGTTGCCTTTCTCTGAGATAGGATGCAACCCACTCATTTGCGACTCCTCGCACACCAACCCGATACAGTTTGTCCAATAAAAGATTGTGGTCAACTGTATCGAATGCTCTAGTCAGGTCAAAGTACAGTGCAATTGGATTATGTTTGTCGTTTAACGAGTCATATATGTTTGTACAGAAATCGCCTATTGCTGTTGATGTTGATTTGTTTTGTCTGAAACCGTTTTGACAATCAGATAATATGTTGAGGTGACTTAAGAATTTGTTGAGACGAATATTGTATGCCATGTCAATGATTTTTGCTATTTGACTCTGCAAACAGACATTACGGTATTGTGTTACATCATCTTTTGATCCCTTATTTTTGAAAATTGGTATTGATTTGGATACTTTAAGAACTGATGGGTACTGCCCCGAAATGAATGATTCATTCACTATGTGAGTCAATGGTAAACTTATCATCTCCCTAACATGACGCACAGCCTTTCCACATATATCATCTATTCCGGAAGCAAATTTCTTAGTTGTCTTGATTATATATTCTTCAATTTCTTGACTCGTGGTCGGATAAAGAAAGAAGCTGTGTTCATAATAAGGAGATAGTACCAATTTATCAATTTGTGGCTTTGGACAAGGTATGTCCATGAAAAAGTCACTTAGAGCATTACAGATTTCATTTTGGTTTGATATTATTCTGTTATTTATAATAAGTTGGTTCACTGCGCTATTTGTTGATTTATTGTTCGACTCATTAATTATTTTCCAGCTTTCTCTCATGAGATTTGGTGCTCGTTGTAATCTGTCATTGTTATAATTATGTTTATTATCTTTCACTTTTTCATTGTAATAGCGCTTCAAGATCTTATACCTTGTATGTACTATGTTGTTAGAATTAGCTTTATTTTAGATTATTTTCTGAGATATCACGTTTGAATATTACTTCGTTTTTAAGTCTTTTGTAATATACATAAAACTGGCATATTTGAAAAGTATGATCGGATATGTGATTTTCTTTGATTGTTTGTTGGTCAACGTCCAAATTTGTGAACATGACATCAATAGAAGTAGAGGTTTTGCTGGTAATTCTTGTTGCACGGTTGATATGATTTACCATTCCGAATTCATTGAAAATATTGATTGCTTCTCTGGTATTCACAGAGTCAACTAAAAAATTGATATTGACATCGCCACAGACTACCATGTAATCTTTACCGGTGTATATATCACATACTAGATCATACAGTTCTTTGAAGAAAATTTTGATGTCACTGTCAGGTGCACGACATACAAAAATTATGAACAATTTTGATTCGATTTCAGTCAGATCTACACACACTACAGCAGCTTCGAAGTGCTTCTCTATATTACGATGAAAAGCGACTGATCTTGAAACAACAGCAAGGTGTGATTTCACAAATATAGCACTACCACCATTTTTGAGATTACTGCGACAGAAGCAGTCTATGAGAGAAAAATTATTCAATCTGAGATTTTTTATTTCTCCATGTTTCAGCCAATGCTCCGTAGTACAGAAAATATCAATATCATATTGCTCAAGTATTATTTCAAGATCAGTAGCCTTACCGGAAATTCCTTGAACATTGAAATGCATTATCTTCAGCTTCCTGTCGTGCCCACTGATCCCACTGGTGCCTGGCTTGATGTTGTCATTTCTGATTTCTCTGAAAAAGAAATGGGTCTGGTTTCCTTCTCAATGATTTTCCTAGTATTGAATTTTTCATAATGTCGATTAAAATCAAATCTTCTATAGTTAACTCCCCTTGGCCAGAAAGAAGGAGTGTAGAAAGTATCCTTAAACTTAAAATCTGCTGCAATGGCATATGATTTGAGTTTTCCATTCTCTTTCAGGTCTCTAACGATAAAATCCTCCACATGATCATTCGTTTTCCTTCTGAGGAATGTAATGATGTCTTCCTCGGTAACTTCTTGTGAAACCTTGTATAGATACAGCCATACTCTTTTTTTAGCGCCTTTGAATTTTTCGTCGCATTCATCAGATTCTCCTGTATTCTTTTTTGTGAATCTTTTCCTTCTTTTAACTGCTTGCCATTTTCCTTCGTTGGAGTTGTTCTGTAATACATTCTTTGATCCTTCCGCTATTGTGTTATCAATATCATGTTCTAGATTAATGACCGAGCACATAACATTTGTTTGTGTTTTCAGTAGTTTCTCTGATTCATTCAATTCAGTTATACTTGGACAATTTTGACACTTTTGGTTGGACCCTGTATGTGGTGACTGGAGAGATGATTCTTTACGTTTATCATTGTCATGATTTATCTGAGCCGTAGTTTCGATAGGTCCTGTATGCGAACCCTTGCAACTGAGATCTTTTTGCTTATTATTAACATGTATTGGGTTTTTTCCAGAGACTGAAAAAACTTGCTGATATTTCTTTGGTGCTTTGTTTTCTCTTATCTCTTCATCATTTTTATTTGGGTTCTCATTCTTATGAAGATTATCTATTTTTCCATTCAGCACTGATATCAAATCATTGATTGACTTAAATTTGTCCTCTAGTTTTTCATTTAGGAGCTGGTTCAAATTCTGTAGGATATAATCTGATGGTGGAGTTTCGATCCTATGTTTTGTTAACAAGTCAATATTAGTTCTCATTTCCTCATTTTCGATTTCCAAACTTTCAATTTTACCTTTCAATAGTTTATTGTTTTCTTTAAGTTCTGAGTTCATTTCCTTCAGAATCTTATTTTCCCAGATAATTGATTTTTCTATCAGTGAGGAAGTTTCCATATCAAGTTTTTCTAGGTTAGGATTTTCATGTTCTTCATATGTTTCTTCGAACTTCTGTTTATCACAGCACTTTTTTGTTTTCTTGATAGCACAGCTATAGTGGAAGATTGTGAAACAGTTTTCACAAGTAACTTTTTTTAACACAGCTGTTTTTTTGCAATAACCACAAAGAGCTCTTGATGCATCATCTTTACTTTCAGCCATCTTAAACTTAACAGATGAAGTTGAATTGAAGTTTGTTATGTTATAAAGTGTTGACTCACCTGGGTGTAGCCAATGTTCAGTAAAATATAATATGCTAGGAAACCTGAACGAGTTAACAATATCATCAAGTAATAGGATTTTGTTTCGAATACATTGCAAATTAAAATTGAGTACTAGCAGATGTTTTGTATTATTGGAGATCGGTTTGGAATTGACAGATTTGATGCTTTTTCCTGGTATGATTATTTCCTGGGCAAGTGATCCAATCTCCGGGATAAAAAATGAGACACTAGTGCGCCTTTTGGCCACACTTCCTGAGTCCAGGCTTTGTTCATTCCTTCTTCCTTAACAGATACTTTGTAAGATGAGTGAGATTCTAGAAACTCAGATTTTACAGCTGAGCATCTAACATCTGAGAGGGTGGGCTTCAAGAAATTAAGGAGTTCATCTGGCTGTGTATCGGGCTTCAACCGGGTGACATGAAGGTCAATATATTTTGAGACTCTCATTAGATCACCTGTATCACCACTATATGATGATAGTTCAGGCAGATAGGTCTCGAGATGGAGCCAGAACCGAAATAGAGACGGATATAAATGGAAAGTGTGGTGAAAGGATCCCTAAAGCCTTCTACTCGAGCTCCAGAGAGGAACTGAACGACGGTATCGTGGTAGAAAGAGATCTTATGACCTTTCAAACACCGAAGTCATGTCTGACTCCAATATGAAAGACAGACAATCGAAAATGACAAAGTTAGATTGATTATTCTGTTTCAGCTTTGCTCTTATCGCAATTGAGATCACAGCAAGGCCATATCGAATGCAAGTGATGATATATGATGATAGTTCAGGCAGATAGGTCTCTAGATGGAGCCAGAACCGAAATAGAGACGGATATAAATGGAAAGTGTGGTGAAAGGATCCCTAAAGCCTTCTACTCGAGCTCCAGAGAGGAACTGAACGACGGTATCGTGGTAGAAAGAGATCTTATGACCTTTCAAACACCGAAGTCATGTCTGACTCCAATATGAAAGACAGACAATCGAAAATGACAAAGTTAGATTGATTATTCTGTTTCAGCTTTGCTCTTATCGCAATTGAGATCACAGCAAGGCCATATCGAATGCAAGTGATGATATATGATGATAGTTCAGGCAGATAGGTCTCTAGATGGAGCCAGAACCGAAATAGAGACGGATATAAATGGAAAGTGTGGTGAAAGGATCCCTAAAGCCTTCTACTCGAGCTCCAGAGAGGAACTGAACGACGGTATCGTGGTAGAAAGAGATCTTATGACCTTTCAAACACCGAAGTCATGTCTGACTCCAATATGAAAGACAGACAATCGAAAATGACAAAGTTAGATTGATTATTCTGTTTCAGCTTTGCTCTTATCGCAATTGAGATCACAGCAAGGCCATATCGAATGCAAGTGATGATATATGATGATAGTTCAGGCAGATAGGTCTCTAGATGGAGCCAGAACCGAAATAGAGACGGATATAAATGGAAAGTGTGGTGAAAGGATCCCTAAAGCCTTCTACTCGAGCTCCAGAGAGGAACTGAACGACGGTATCGTGGTAGAAAGAGATCTTATGACCTTTCAAACACCGAAGTCATGTCTGACTCCAATATGAAAGACAGACAATCGAAAATGACAAAGTTAGATTGATTATTCTGTTTCAGCTTTGCTCTTATCGCAATTGAGATCACAGCAAGGCCATATCGAATGCAAGTGATGATATATGATGATAGTTCAGGCAGATAGGTCTCTAGATGGAGCCAGAACCGAAATAGAGACGGATATAAATGGAAAGTGTGGTGAAAGGATCCCTAAAGCCTTCTACTCGAGCTCCAGAGAGGAACTGAACGACGGTATCGTGGTAGAAAGAGATCTTATGACCTTTCAAACACCGAAGTCATGTCTGACTCCAATATGAAAGACAGACAATCGAAAATGACAAAGTTAGATTGATTATTCTGTTTCAGCTTTGCTCTTATCGCAATTGAGATCACAGCAAGGCCATATCGAATGCAAGTGATGATATATGATGATAGTTCAGGCAGATAGGTCTCTAGATGGAGCCAGAACCGAAATAGAGACGGATATAAATGGAAAGTGTGGTGAAAGGATCCCTAAAGCCTTCTACTCGAGCTCCAGAGAGGAACTGAACGACGGTATCGTGGTAGAAAGAGATCTTATGACCTTTCAAACACCGAAGTCATGTCTGACTCCAATATGAAAGACAGACAATCGAAAATGACAAAGTTAGATTGATTATTCTGTTTCAGCTTTGCTCTTATCGCAATTGAGATCACAGCAAGGCCATATCGAATGCAAGTGATGATATATGATGATAGTTCAGGCAGATAGGTCTCTAGATGGAGCCAGAACCGAAATAGAGACGGATATAAATGGAAAGTGTGGTG
This sequence comes from Zygogramma bicolorata, assembly GCA_032362365.1. Taxonomy (NCBI): domain Eukaryota; kingdom Metazoa; phylum Arthropoda; class Insecta; order Coleoptera; family Chrysomelidae; genus Zygogramma; species Zygogramma bicolorata. The sequence continues at coordinate 19,082 of JAVJAQ010001060.1, forward strand.
AAAGGATCCCTAAAGCCTTCTACTCGAGCTCCAGAGAGGAACTGAACGACGGTATCGTGGTAGAAAGAGATCTTATGACCTTTCAAACACCGAAGTCATGTCTGACTCCAATATGAAAGACAGACAATCGAAAATGACAAAGTTAGATTGATTATTCTGTTTCAGCTTTGCTCTTATCGCAATTGAGATCACAGCAAGGCCATATCGAATGCAAGTGATGATATATGATGATAGTTCAGGCAGATAGGTCTCTAGATGGAGCCAGAACCGAAATAGAGACGGATATGAATGGAAAGTGTGGTGAAAGGATCCCTAAAGCCTTCTACTCGAGCTCCAGAGAGGAACTGAACGACGGTATCGTGGTAGAAAGAGATCTTATGACCTTTCAAACACCGAAGTCATGTCTGACTCCAATATGAAAGACAGACAATCGAAAATGACAAAGTTAGATTGATTATTCTGTTTCAGCTTTGCTCTTATCGCAATTGAGATCACAGCAAGGCCATATCGAATGCAAGTGATGATATATGATGATAGTTCAGGCAGATACGATACAATACAATACAATACAATACAATATTTATTCATCTTTCAAATTTACATTTGTGGGAACGTCAGAATCACATGTAGAACGGAAACAGGGTAAAAAAAAAGACATATACATTAGTGACAAATTACATATAAGACAGAACAACAATTAAAATAGACAAATTATACATACAGGTGAGTCATTCTTCTCCTACTGTGGCAATGTTTGAGTAGAACTCCTCAATACTATATGAGCACATGTTTTTCAGGATATTTTTCATCTTTGACTTAAATTTTTTCTTGGGTAAGGATGATATGGCATGTGGTACTACATTGTACAGATCTATGCCTAAGACTCTTGATTTATTTACCCTTTTGCGAGAGTGTAGTAGCTTGTCCTGACCTCGCGTATCATGGGAGTGGATGTCCCTATGTGAAGAGAATTTATTTATGTTGCATTTTATGTACATAAGTTTTTCCAAGACAATCATGGAGAATAGTGACATCATTCCCAATTCCTGAAAGATGGGCCGACAGTGTTCCTCCAAATTTGCTTCCGGTATGCTGCGGACTGCAGCTTTTTGTAGATCGAAAATTCTTTGTAAATGTGTGGGAGGCATTACACCAACCCAGAATTCCATACATTAATACGGAATGGAAAAGACCATAGTAAGTAATAAGAGCAGCTCCTTTATTCACTAGATTTGTTATTCTGCGTATTGTAGATACTGCTTTGGATGATTTGCCACACATGAAATTAATTTGAGGGATCCACGATAGGGCGGAGTCAAAGAGAATTCCAAGAAACTTTATATCAGAGTTTTCTGATGAAACGACATGTGGAAAAACGCATTTGTCAGTTTGATTTTCATTTAAATATAGTTCATTGGGACTGAACCATCCCAAAGCATGATTTAGAATTTGATTAATTATTAAGTCTTTTCCTTCGGATTCCTCATGTTTTAGATTAAAAGTAAAATTAGTGTCGTCTGCATACCTAATTGTGGTTATTTGTGAGATGTTATCAGAGGTTTTCATGTGATTTGGTAAATCATTTATGTGAAGAAGAAAGAGGAGAAGTCCAAGGATAGACCCTTGTGGAACTCCCCGTTTCATAATGCGTGTATCGCTTTTATTAATATTGACAGTCACGGTTTGTGGCCTGTTTGTTGAGAATGACTTAATGAGATTATTTGCAACTCCTCGTATGCCGTATGAATTTAGTTTGTCAGGCAGAATGGAGTGGTTAACGCGATCAAAGGCCTTGTTCAAATCGGTAAATGTAGCTATGCAACAGTTTTTATTTTCAAATACCTCCTGTATGGTGTCCATGAGGAAAACAATTGCATCTGATGTTTTCTCACCATGTCTGAATCCGAACTGAGTAGAACTTAAAATGTCATGTTCATCAATATGTCTTAACTTCTGATCAAGAATAGCATACTCTATAATTTTAGATATGCTTGATAGGATATGAATTTGTCTATAGCTTTCTGGGAGGGCTCCGTCGCCTTTTTCATAAAGTGGAAGAACTTTTGCTGGTTTGAAAATATCTGGGAATATTCCCTGAGCCAAACAGGTGTTCACAAGATCACATAGTGTTTCTGCAATATTGCGGGCACAATGCTTGACAAGGTACGTACTGATTCCATACATGTCCTGGGTTTTTTTGTTTTTCATCCTCTGGATCAGCTGCAAAACATCTGGTACATTTAGGGGATGAAGATAAATTGAAAAAGTGGAGAATTCCGAACTTCTCAGTGCATTTTTTGTTTTCTCTAGTTTTTTTACTATATCTGTAGAGTGGTTAGTAAAAAATTCGTTGAATTTATTCAGATCTATATCAGCGAGATCCGTCTTTGTTTTGTTTCGACCAGTTGCCTCATTGATTATTGCTTATACTGTTTTTGTTTTGTTGTCTGATTCTTGAATTTTATTGAAGTTATTTTTGCGTTTGGTATCAAGAAGTAAGTGTTTATATCTCTCTTTACATTGCTTGTATAAATCTCTATTTGGTGAGGTAGGATTTTGTTTGTAATTGCTATGCAAAAATAGAAGTATTTATATTAGATTCTCCAATTCAGGTGATGTTATAGTTTTCCTGTGAATTCTATTACTTCGATTCTTCATATACGGAAATGAGTTTTGAAAATGGAATATTAGTGTTTCATGGAATTCTGATGCTTTTTCTACTGCTAACCTTGCTTTATATACATCATTCCAGGACTCGGAATGTAGATAAGTGTTGAACATATTTATGTTATTCTGACTGAAGCTGCGCTTACCATATAGGTTGTCATGTTTTTGAATGTTCTGAGGGTCTGAAAAGGTTAAGGTCTGAGGGTCAAGATCTGATACGCCGAAATTTTTTACCTCAGCTTTGAAGTATGAGAAATTACAGCAAATGTTGTCATATATCATCTTTTGCATTCGGTATGGCTTTGCTGTGATCTCAATTGCGATAAGGGCAAAGTTGAAATTCAATAATCAATCCAACTTTGTCATTTTCGATTGTCTGTCTTTCATATTGAAGTCAGATATGTCTTTGGTGTTTAAAGGATCATAAGATCTCTTTCTACCTCGAGAAGAAGGCTTTAGGAATCCTTTCACCACACTTTCCATTTATATCCGGCTCTATTCCGGTTCTGGCTTCATCTCGAGACATATGTTTCTGAACTATCGTCATATATTGTCGTATAGAAGGCCATAATAAAAAAACTTTTCGGAATCAGGTGGCGACATTGACGTACATATACGCATTCGTTGACAATGGTTTGATGCACGTCTACATGTTTTAGCGAATATCACACTCAGTGTATCGAATGTGTTATAAAAGCACTGTCGTGGCTCTGATTCGAAGATTGATAAATGAACCTTTGATCGGGAAATTGAAAACAAGCCTCTGATTGATTACAAAGTTGTCAGATGTAGTCAGTAAAACGATTCTGCCCAATAGGGCGAGTAAATTCAGTGATATTGAGTGTTTATTTTGTGAGTATAGGTTTATAATGAATGATTGTCGTTTTGAGTGAATGTGTAATTCAATAAAGTTTGTATTTGTGTTTTTACCAACTGATTTCTTCCTGGTTATCACAAAGACCATCTGAGCTAATCCAACCCCAAGGAAGGACCAAAAGTCCTACCTTACTTCCCGACATGGTGGAGGTCGACTCGCTTCGATTTCGAAGATTAATTTTTCATAATGAATCTTAATGAAGTACCCTCGTGAAATTTCGTAATATAAAGTTTTTTACTGAAAATTTGTGATAACCGCATAAACAGTTGTTTTGTGAATGTGTGTGTGTGAAATGTGCGATTCTCATTTCTCATTTTGGTCATTTTCAGTATGATTTGTGTGATTGACATTTTTTTCGAGTGAAATGTATGTATGGTTCTTTTTTCTGGTAGCTTGCCAAATTTAAGGGATCAATGATTGATGATGATATCATGTCTCGAATGATTTGTTTGGCGTGAATGGGTTGGTATTATCTGTCTGATTTTTTAATATCATTGAAATTTTTGACTAGGCCTTATTGTTTCTTTTTCTCATGGAAATATATGTGTTGGTATAATCGAACTTCAATAAAGTAACAACAAAAAATTGAGAAGTTTCTTATTCGATGAAATGAAAATGAAGTACAAATATTTGTTGAGATATTCCTTTTGCATTTAGTGAGTATATCAAATGATTATAGTATGTTCAATGAGTAACGTAAATGATGTTGATTGATAGCTATAACGATTTGTTTGTGGTTCAAAATTTTATCTGATTGAATATAATTCGACGAATCGATTTGATGAATCTGAAGTAAGCATTTTTGCTTATGGATTAGTTATTATTTCGAGAAAAATAACGTTATTTTTCCAGTCATACTTGAGAAATTACAAAATATGTTTCGAAAGCACTGCCTAGCCACCAATGGAGATACAGCTATTTGCAACAGTTCTCTCGGAAAGGCATATATACCGTGGGGAGCTGAAAAATAAAATCTTTGACAGTGTGAATACGAAATGAAAGTAGTAGTTCACAACAATGATTTTATATATTTTTACTTTCCATTTCCTCAAGAGTTTAAAATTTTTTTTGCACAATTTAATTGCATATCAGTTCGTTATCAGTAGTGTGAATTTTTTTTAAGGAAAAACTAGTCTTTTTTGAGAAACAAGTTGATATAATGAAAAATGTTTAGTGTAGAGTTGAAAATACTGAAGGAAGTTTGTGCCTGAACTATCGAATATGTGGAGGTACTCTTGGAAGAATTGCGTGTGTTAGCGCTGAAAGTAGCCTTACCCAAAGTGTTAATTGTTTTCGAGAAGAATATGGAAGATGACTGAAATATGTTGAATATTTTTCTTGATGCTTCACAGAGGTGAAGAAAAAGTGTATATGTAATGTGTATTGATGTTCGAGTGAACATTTTTATGAGTAATAGTTGTCGTTCAGATGATATATGAAAAAGTATTTTCGAGTAAGGATACGTAATCAATCATGTTCAACTGGTTTCTCGAATATCCTTCTATATCCAATATGAATTTTTGGAAAAAAATCCGTTGGGATCAATGATTCGCAACCAGAGATCTCTCCGAAAAGTAATCCATGAATTCACAACTGTTCTGTTGCAAATTCCAACATAAGCAATAAGGATTATTCTGCATGATAAAAAAATCGAATTGTGTAGATAAACTGTCGTGAAAATTTGTCCTTTGGTTATGTGTCGAACATATAGTGATTTCAATATATTACTTCGAGTTGATGCGAAAAAAAACAGTATTTTTGTTGTTAATTCAAGAAATTGGTACATAGGAGAGCTTGGTAGATGTGTCAACTTTCAACATGAAAGCTTGCCTTGAAGTTTATGGAAAAAAAAAGTTATTGTTGTTTGTGTCTCGTTGTATAGAGGGACATAGTCATTGAGGAGAGCTTGGAAGAAGTGTTACGGTTCGACATGAAAGCTTACCCTAAAGTTTATGAAGATTATGTTGCTATGTTGAGTAAACCAAGAGAGTCCTGTAGAACCTTCTTCAAAAACCATAATATCCTAACGGTAACTGCATCATTCATTCTGGAATCTGCGTGTTTGATAAATAAGCATATATTAAACTTCGCCACATCCTCTTTCCATTATATCACCCGGAACAGCTAGCAGACACACTCTGCAACTCACAGTGCCAACTAAAAACATCACCAGAGACTCCATATTTTACAATGGAGGAAAAATGTACAATCATTTGCCTTCGTACATAAGATCTGCCAATATAAATGACTTCCAATTCAGGAAGTTAGTCAAACAATTTCTATCTGATAGACCCTAGTATACTATGAATGAATTTTTTGACGATAACTTTCAACTGATTGACTAACTCATGTTTTTTATATTCATTGAAGAGCTCTTAAATTTTTACTTTCTATGTCTATTCTTATATGAACTTGACTTCCACTCTTTCATATTTACATACTTTTTTTAATCTCCATTTGACCATGTTTTGTATGTATTTTTATAGTTTTATTTTTGTTATCTCTTGGTATATATCGCATTTTTTAAGTAAGTATTTACAACCCAAGCTTTGTCAACAAGATTATATCTTATGATAATAAAGCATATCATTATTATTATTATTGAATAGGAGAGCTTGGTAGATGTGTCACCGTTCAACATGAAAGCTTGCCTTGGGATTTAATGGAAAGAGAACTAGTTATTGTTTTTTGTTTCTCGTTGTATAGAGGGACATAGTAATTGAGGAGAGCTTGGAAGAAGTGTTACGGGTCGACATGAAAGCTTAGCCTAAGGTTTATGAAGATCATGATATGTTGAGTAAATGAGTCGAGACTTATGTTATATTATGATGAGATTTGGATTTTTTTTTCGCAACTCGATAATCGATAATCGATCATTGAAATTGCAGGGCAATCATGAAATTATATTGGGTAGAAAAATAGTTGAGAGATGCATAATAATGCAGGGTTTTTCCTATGGTGTCAAAGGTTCAGATTCGTCAAATAATGAATGTTTCAGTAATTTTAATCTGTTAGTTCATCACTGAGTTATTTTGAACACAATTGAGTGTTTATTTAGTAAGTATAGGTTTTTAATGAATGATTGTCGTTTTGAGTGAATGTGTGAATCAATAAAGTTTGTATTTGTGTTTTTACCAACTGATTTCTTCCTGGTTATCACAAAGACCATCTGAGCTGATCCAACCCCAAGGAAGGACCAGAAGTCCTACCTTACTTCCCGACAATATCATCATTGCTGTAATCTCAATTGCGATAAGAGCAAAGTTGAAACAGAATAAGCAATCTACCGTTGTCGTTTTCGATGGTCTGTCTTTAAAATCGGAGTCTGACTTGGTTTTGGTGATTGATAGATAAAAAGATCGCTTCTTACCAAAATATCTTCGTTGAGTTTCTATCCGAATCGCGCGTAGGAGGCTTGATGGACCCTTTTACCACACTTTCCATTTATGTCCGTCTTTATTTCGGTTCTGAGTTCATCTCAAGACCTATCTGCCTGAACTATGGTCATGTATCATCACTTGCATTCGATATGGCTTTGCTGTGATCTCAATTACGATAAGAGCAAAGTTGAAACAGGATAATCAATCTACCGTTGTCATTTTCGACGATCTATCTTCTATATTGGAGTCTAACTTGATTTTGGTAATTGATAGATAAAAAGATCGTTTCTCTTTACAATATTTCCGTTGAATTCCTATCCGAATCTCGAGTAGGAGGCTCAAGGGACCCTTTTATCACACTTTCCATTCATGTCCGTCTGTATTTCGGTTCTGGATTCATCTCAAGACTTATCTGCCTGAATTATAGGCTTATATCATCACTTGCATTCGATATGAATACATTTGAAACAGAATAATCAATCTAACTTTGTCATTTTCGATTGTCTGTCTTTCATATTGAAGTCAGATATCACTTCGGTGTTTGAAGGATTATAAGATTTCCTTATTCCACTATACCTTTTCTCAGTCCCTTTCCGAAGCTCGAGAAGAAGGCTTTAGGGATCCTTTCACCACACATTCCATTTATATCCGTGTTTATTTCGGTTCTGGATTCATCTCAAGACCTATCTGCCTGAACCATTTGCTTATATCATCACTTACACTTGATATGGCTCTGCTGTGATCTCAATTACGATAAGAGCTAAGTTGAAACAGAATAAGCAATCTACCGTTGTCGTTTTCGATGGTCTGTCTTTAAAATCGGAGTCTGACTTGGTTTTGGTGATTGATAGATAAAAAGATCGCTTCTTACCAAAATATCTTCGTTGAGTTTCTATCCGAATCGCGCGTAGGAGGCTTGATGGACCCTTTTACCACACTTTCCATTTATGTCCGTCTTTATTTCGGTTCTGAGTTCATCTCAAGACCTATCTGCCTGAACTATGGTCATGTATCATCACTTGCATTCGATATGGCTTTGCTGTGATCTCAATTACGATAAGAGCAAAGTTGAAACAGGATAATCAATCTACCGTTGTCATTTTCGACGATCTATCTTCTATATTGGAGTCTAACTTGATTTTGGTAATTGATAGATAAAAAGATCGTTTCTCTTTACAATATTTCCGTTGAATTCCTATCCGAATCTCGAGTAGGAGGCTCAAGGGACCCTTTTATCACACTTTCCATTCATGTCCGTCTGTATTTCGGTTCTGGATTCATCTCAAGACTTATCTGCCTGAATTATAGGCTTATATCATCACTTGCATTCGATATGAATACATTTGAAACAGAATAATCAATCTAACTTTGTCATTTTCGATTGTCTGTCTTTCATATTGAAGTCAGATATCACTTCGGTGTTTGAAGGATTATAAGATTTCCTTATTCCACTATACCTTTTCTCAGTCCCTTTCCGAAGCTCGAGAAGAAGGCTTTAGGGATCCTTTCACCACACATTCCATTTATATCCGTCTTTATTTCGGTTCTGGATTCATCTCAAGACCTATCTGCCTGAACCATTTGCTTATATCATCACTTACACTTGATATGGCTCTGCTGTGATCTCAATTACGATAAGAGCTAAGTTGAAACAGAATAATCAATCTACTGTTGTCGTTTTCGATGATCTGTCTTTCACATTGGAGTCAGACTTGATTATGGTGATAGAAAGATCAAAAACTGGCTTCTTTCCACAATATCTCTGTTGAGTTCCTATCCGAATCTCGAGTAAGAGGCTCAAGGGACCCTTTCACCACAATTTCCATTTATGTCCGTCTCTATTTCGGCTGTGGCTTCATCTGTCTTTTATAATGAAGTCAGATATGACTTCGGTGTTTCAAGGGTCGTAAGAACTCTTTCTATCACGATACCTATGTTCAGTTCCTCTCCGAAGCTCGAGTAGAAGGCTTTAGGGATACTTTCACCACACTTTCCACTTATATCCGTCTCTATTTCGGCCCTGGATTCATCTCAAGACCTATCTGCCTGAACCATCTGCTTTTGTCATCACTTGCACTCGATATGGCTTTGTTGTTATCTCAATTGCGATAAGAACAGAGTTGAAACAGAATAATCAATCCAACTTTGTCATTTTCGATTGTCCGTCTTTTAGAATGAAGTCAGATATGACTTCGATGTTTGAAGGGTCATACGATCTCTTTCTACCACGATACCTTTGTTCAGTTCCTTTCCGAAGCTCGAGTAGAAGGCTTCAGGAATAATTTCACCACACTTTCCATTTATATACGTCTCTATTTCGGTTCTGGCTTCATCTCGAGACCTATCTACCTGAACTATCACCACATTTCATCACTCGCATTCGGTATGTTTTTGCTGTGATCTCAAATGCGATAAGAGCAAATTTGAGATAGATTAATCAATCCAACTCTGTCATTTTCGATTGTCTGTCTTTAATATTGAAGTCAGATATGACTTCGGTGTTTGAAGGGTCTTGAGATTTCTTTCTACCACGATACCTTCGTTCAGTTCCTCTCCGGAGCTCGAGTAGAAGGCTTTAGGGATCCTTTCACCACACTTTCCATTTTTATCCGTCTCTATTGCGGTCTTGAATTCATCTCAGTACCTATCTGCCTGAACTATGTACTTATATCATCACTTGTACTCCAATGAAATATAGTGGACGAAGCAACTCAGAAACTTCCTTAAAATGTTTGACTACCATTGATTGTGTAAATGAGAAGAAGCTAGTGAGTATGTATCACATTAATATACAAAGTATAGTTAACAAAGTTGAAAAAATCAATGCTTTTTTCATTGATAATAATTACGACGTTTTATGTTTCTCCGAACATTGGCAGAGTGAAGAGTGTCTCAAACAAATCAATATTCAGGGTTATAAACTGATTAGCAGTTTTTGCAGGGCCACCGAAATACACGGTGGTTTAGCCATTTACCTTAATAACAGTAATGACTCTCATCCAAAATACTCTCTCATTGACTTGAAGGAACTCAGTATTGAACAAGGATGCGAATTTTCCGCAATCTACCTAGCTCTGTTGAAAACGACTGTCGTACTTGTTTATAGATCCGGTTTGGGCGATATCGATGTGTTCTTCATGAATTTTGAAATTGTTTTACAACAGCTAACATATAAATATGATAAGATAATAATCCTAGGAGACTTTAATATAAACTTCAGTGTGGAATCCGAAGTACTCTCGAACTAAACTTGCCTGTTAACTTCATTTGGTTTATCTGTCACTATTAGAGAAAATACCAGAGTAACGGCTACTTCTTCCAAGTGCATTGAAAATATAATCACAAATATTTCTAGAGAACTGCTCACCACGGTTGTCAATGAACCCTGTTTATCTGACCATGGAGGACAATTTGCCAAAATCACTCTTACGGTTGAACTCCATGAAAATTATCATAAATATGAAAGGAATATATCAGCTAACGGTATAACTAGGCCTGAAACATTACTATGTGATATTAATTGGCAAATATTTTCTAGCGACCAAACTGATCCAAATTATTTAGCAAATTTTTTATTTAACAATCATGAAGTTCTCACATTAAAACCTTTTCCTTTGAAAAAATGTAAACAAAAGGTGAACAAATCACTGGTTCTATGATTTCCAGATGATCTAAGATTGTTAAGAAATAATATGCACAGCATCAAACTAATGGCACACAAAACCAAAGATCCAAAAATTTTCAGAGAGTATAAACAGGTGAAGAAAGAATATGGTAAAAATCTGACATCTGCAAAAAAAATGGCTTATGATGAATACATTTCTTCGTCCAATAATAAATCTAAAGCTTGCTGGTCAATAATAAATTTCGAGAGAAATTAATTCGACTTAAACCCAACAATTGAATCATCATCTAATGAGATCAACAACTTTTTCAGTAATATAGCTGATAATATCATTAATTCTCTCCCGTATGTTGCAAACGAGGATCTTTTAAGTTTTAAAAAATTTACTGCCTCGTGTCATTCATTTTTCTTCCGACCCGTTAATGAGATAGAAGTTTTGAAAGCGATCAATTCACTGAATGACTCCAAATGTTCGGATACCCATGAACTCAATAGTCGAATACTAAAGGAAACCTCGTCTATAATAATTCAACCTCTTCCCATACTGATCAATTTTATCTTATGTAGTGGTATCTTTCCAGACATCTTTAAGTGCTCTAAAATATTGCCCGTCTTTAAGAAAGGTGATGTGAGAGCCATCGATAAATACAGACCAATAAGTATTATTTCAATATTCAGTAAAGTGGTTGAAATTATAATTGAGATACAGCTCTATGCCTACTTTGAGGATAACAATTTTTTCAGCAACTCCCAATGTGGATTTAGGAATTCGCGCTCAACAATAAATTCAGTGTTTGATGTCGTGTCTGGCGTGGTTGAGGAACTTGAACAGGGCAATCACACTGCGTTGATGCTTTGTGACCTGTCGAAAGCGTTCGACTGCGTCTCACATGAAATTTTGTTGGAAAAATTGAATTATTACGGGGTTAGAGGTATTCCACTTCACTTAATGAGAACCTATCTCACTAATCGTCAACAAGCGGTGATGCTCAACGGTACCTTATTAAACTTTCAAACTATCAAGCATGGCATTCCGCAAGGGTCCGTTTTGGAACCGCTCTTATTTGTTATTTATGTAAATGACTTGTGCAATGATATGAAGCCGTTCAAATCCTCTTTGCGGACGATACCACTTCCATTCTGTCGGATAAAAATAATGATATGTTACATACTTTTTTATATGTCTTATCTCGACGAGGTAACTAATAGTGCTGATCAGTGGTTTTTATCCAATAAGCTGAAACTAAATGGTCAGAAGACACAATATATACAGATTTCTGCTGATAATCAAATCATCTCTAATTGTGAAACTAATCAGGTTAAACTACTGGGCATTACATTAGATAATGGACTCAACTGGTCTGCACATATTTCCCAACTGAAGAGAAAACTCTCGGGTTCTCTGTTTGCTCTTCGCCAATTGAAGCACATTACTAATGCAAATATATTGAAAATGTCATATTTTTCACTGTTTCACTACCATATTAGTTATGGTGTACAACTTTGGGAAAATTCATGCTATTCCATCCAAATATTAATGATGCGAAAGGAGGCAGTGAGAGTACTGGCTAATATTGGATACAGGAATCACTGTCGAAAAACTTTCAAAAAACTCAGAATTATGCCATTGCCAACTTCATTCCTTCATTATGTTTTGATTGAAATACATAAAAAGAAATCATCTTTGACGAAACAATGTCATATTCACGAACATAACACACAAAACTCTCACCGTATTAGAATACATCGATTTCGTCTTCACTTATCGCAAAAAAATTCTTTAGATTATTCTCTGTATAATATCTTGCCTCAAGATTTCAAAGTGCTCGGTATAAATACTTTCGAGAGGAAATTGAAAAATTATTTGTTGAGGCACTATTTCTATTCTGTCGATGACTTCAGAACACATTTTTGTGGTAACACTCATGTCACTACTTCTCTTTGTTTTTCAAAGTTTTTGTATATGTATTGTATATATTCTATTCTTTTCTGTAATATAGCTGATAATATCATTAATTCTCTCCCGTATGTTGCAAACGAGGATCTTTTAAGTTTTAAAAAATTTACTGCCTCGTGTCATTCATTTTTCTTCCGACCCGTTAATGAGATAGAAGTTTTGAAAGCGATCAATTCACTGAATGACTCCAAATGTTCGGATACCCATGAACTCAATAGTCGAATACTAAAGGAAACCTCGTCTATAATAATTCAACCTCTTCCCATACTGATCAATTTTATCTTATGTAGTGGTATCTTTCCAGACATCTTTAAGTGCTCTAAAATATTGCCCGTCTTTAAGAAAGGTGATGTGAGAGCCATCGATAAATACAGACCAATAAGTATTATTTCAATATTCAGTAAAGTGGTTGAAATTATAATTGAGATACAGCTCTATGCCTACTTTGAGGATAACAATTTTTTCAGCAACTCCCAATGTGGATTTAGGAATTCGCGCTCAACAATAAATGCAGTGTTTGATGTCGTGTCTGGCGTGGTTGAGGAACTTGAACAGGGCAATCACACTGCGTTGATGCTTTGTGACCTGTCGAAAGCGTTCGACTGCGTCTCACATGAAATTTTGTTGGAAAAATTGAATTATTACGGGGTTAGAGGTATTCCACTTCACTTAATGAGAACCTATCTCACTAATCGTCAACAAGCGGTGATGCTCAACGGTACCTTATTAAACTTTCAAACTATCAAGCATGGCATTCCGCAAGGGTCCGTTTTGGAACCGCTCTTATTTGTTATTTATGTAAATGACTTGTGCAATGATATGAAGCCGTTCAAATCCTCTTTGCGGACGATACCACTTCCATTCTGTCGGATAAAAATAATGATATGTTACATACTTTTTTATATGTCTTATCTCGACGAGGTAACTAATAGTGCTGATCAGTGGTTTTTATCCAATAAGCTGAAACTAAATGGTCAGAAGACACAATATATACAGATTTCTGCTGATAATCAAATCATCTCTAATTGTGAAACTAATCAGGTTAAACTACTGGGCATTACATTAGATAATGGACTCAACTGGTCTGCACATATTTCCCAACTGAAGAGAAAACTCTCGGGTTCTCTGTTTGCTCTTCGCCAATTGAAGCACATTACTAATGCAAATATATTGAAAATGTCATATTTTTCACTGTTTCACTACCATATTAGTTATGGTGTACAACTTTGGGAAAATTCATGCTATTCCATCCAAATATTAATGATGCGAAAGGAGGCAGTGAGAGTACTGGCTAATATTGGATACAGGAATCACTGTCGAAAAACTTTCAAAAAACTCAGAATTATGCCATTGCCAACTTCATTCCTTCATTATGTTTTGATTGAAATACATAAAAAGAAATCATCTTTGACGAAACAATGTCATATTCACGAACATAACACACAAAACTCTCACCGTATTAGAATACATCGATTTCGTCTTCACTTATCGCAAAAAAATTCTTTAGATTATTCTCTGTATAATATCTTGCCTCAAGATTTCAAAGTGCTCGGTATAAATACTTTCGAGAGGAAATTGAAAAATTATTTGTTGAGGCACTATTTCTATTCTGTCGATGACTTCAGAACACATTTTTGTGGTAACACTCATGTCACTACTTCTCTTTGTTTTTCAAAGTTTTTGTATATGTATTGTATATATTCTATTCTTTTCTGTTCAATTCTATTCTATTCTATTCTATTCTATTCTATTCTATTCTATTCTATTCTATTCTATTCTATTCTATTCTATTCTATTCTATTCTATTCTATTCTATTCTATTCTATTCTATTCTATTCTATTCTATTCTATTCTATTCTATTCTATTCTATTCTATTCTATTCTATTCTATTCTATTCTATTCTATTCTATTCTATTCTATTCTATTCTATTCTATTCTATTCTATTCTATTCTATTCTATTCTATTCTATTCTATTCTATTTCTATTCTATTCTATTCTATTCTATTCTATTCTATTCTATTCTATTCTATTCTATTCTATTCTATTCTATTCTATTCTATTCTATTCTATTCTATTTTATCTTATCTTCTCTTCTCTTATTCTATTCTATTCTATTCTATTCTATTCTATTCTATTCTATTCTATTCTATTCTATTCTATTCTATTCTATTCTATTCTATTCTATTCTATTCTATTCTATTTCTCTTCTATTCTCTTCTCATTCTATTCTATTCTATTCTATTCTATTCTATTCTATTCTATTCTATTCTATTCTATTCTATTCTATTCTATTCTATTCTATTCTATTCTATTCTATTCTCTTCTATTCTCTTCTATTCTATTCTATTCTATTCTATTCTATTCTATTCTATTCTATTCTATTCTATCCGATCCTATCCTATTCTATCCGATCCTATCCTATCCTATCCTATCCTATCCTATCCTATCCTATCCTATCCTATCCTATCCTATCCTATTCTATTCTATTCTATTCTATCCTATTCTATCCTATCCTATCCTATCCTATCCTATCCTATCCTATCCTATCCTTTCCTAACCTATCCTATTCCATTCCATTCCATTCCATTCTATTCTATGAATCTGCTGTGATCTCAATTACGATGAAAGCAATGTTGAAATGGAATAATCAATGTAACTTTGTCAATTTCGATTGTCTGTCTTTTATATCGAAGTCAGATATGACTTCCGTGTTTGAGATATCATAAGATCTCTTTCAACCACAATACTTTTGTTCAGTTCCTTTCCGAAGCTCGAGAAGAAGGCATTAGGGATCCTTTCACCACATTTTCCATTTATATCCGTCCCTATTTCTGTTCTGGAATCATCTCAAGTTCTATCTACCTGAACCATTTGCTTATATTATCACACGCACTCGATAAAAATAATCAATCTTACTTTGTCATTTTCGATTGTCTGTCTTTTATATTGAAGTCAAATATGACTTCGGTTTTCGAAGTATCACAAGATTTCTTTCTCTCACGATACCTTTGTTCAGTTTTTTCCGAAGCTCGAAAAGAAAGTTTAAGGAATCCTTTCACCACACTTTCCGTTTATATACGTCTCTATTTCGGTTCTGGATTTATCTCATGACCTATCTGCCTGAACTATAGGCTTATATCATCACCTGCAATCAATATGGCTTTGCTGTGATCTCAATTACGATAAGAGCAAAGTTGAAACAGAATAATCAATCTACCGTTGTCGTTTTCGATGATCTGTCTTCAATATTGGAGCCTAACTTGATATTGGTGATTGATAGATAAAAAGATCGCTTCTCACCACCATATGTTCGTTGAGTTCCTATCCGAATCGCGAGTAGGAGGCTCAAGGGACCCTTTCACCACACTTTCCATTCATGTCCGTCTCTATTTCGGTTCGGGATTCATCTCAGATATTACTTCGGCGTTTGAAGGATCATAAGGTCTCCTTGTTCCACGATACCTTTGTTCAGTTCCTTTCCGAAGCTCGAGAAGAAGGCTTCAGGGATCCTTTCACCACACTTTCCATTTATATCCGTCTTTATTCCGGTTCTGGATTCATCTCAAGACCCATCTGCCTGAACCATCTGCTCAAATCATCACTTGCACTTGATATGGCTTTGCTGTGATCTCTATTACGATAAGAGCAAAGTTGAAACAGAATAATCCATCTTTGTCTGTCTTTAATATTGAAGTCAGATATGACTTCGGTGTTTGAAGGATCATAAGATCACTTTCTCTCACGAGACCTTTATTAAGTTCCTTTCCGAAGTTCGAGAAAAAGGCTTCAGGAACCCTTTCACCAAACTTTCCATTTATATCCGGCTGTATTCCTGATCTGGCTTCATCTGAAGACATATCTGCCTGAACTATATGCTTATATCATCACTTGCACTCGATATGGCTCTGCTGTGATCTCAATTACGATAAGAGCAGAGTTGAAACGGTATAATCAATCTAACTTTGTCATTTTCGATTGTCCGTCTTTTATGATGAAGTCAGATATGACTTCGGTGTTTGAAGGATCATAAGATCTCTTTCTACCACAATAGCTTCGTTCAGTTCCTTCCCGAAGCTCGAGAAGAAGGCTTTAGGGATCCTTTCACCACACTTTCCATTTATATCCGTCTTTATTTCGGTTCTGGATTCATCTAGAGACCTATCTGCCTGAAGTATAGGCTTATATCATCACTTGCATTCGATATGGCTTTACTGTGATCTCAATTACGATAAGAGCAAAATTGAAACAGGATAATCAATCTAACTTTGTCATTTTCGATCGTCTGTCTTTAATATTGAAGTCAGATATGACTTCGGTGTTCGAAGATTCATAGGATCTCTTTCTACCAAGATACCTTTGTTCAGTTCGTCTCCGAAGCTCGAGTAGAAGGCTTGAGGGACCCTTTCACCACACTTACCTTTTATATCCATCTCTGTTTCGGTTCTGGCTCCATCTCGAGACCTATCTGCCTGAATTATCATCATATATCATCACTTGCATTCGGTATGGCTTTGCTGTGATCTCAATTGCGATAAGAGCAAAGTTGAAATAGAATAATCAATCCAACTTCGTCATTTCGATTGTCTGTCTTTCATATTGAAATCAGATATGTCTTTGGTGTTTGAAGGATCATTAGATCTCTTTCTACCTCGAGAAGAAGGCTTTAGGAATCCTTCCACCACACTTTCCATTTATAACCGGCTCTATTCCGGTTCTAGCTTCATCTCGGGACATATCTGGATGAACTATCGTCATATATCATCACTTGCATTCGATATGGCTTCGCTGTAGTCTCGATTGCGATAAGAGCAAAGTTGAAACAGAATAATCAATCTACCGTTGTCGTTTTCGATGGTCTGTCTTTTATATTGAAGTCATATATGACTTCGGTGTTTGAAGGGTCATAGGATCTCTTTCTACCAAGATACCTTTGTTCAGTTCGTCTCCGAAGCTCGAGTAGAAGGCTCAAGGGATCCTTTTACCACACTTTCCATTTATATCCATCTCTATTTCGGTTCTGGCTTCATCTCGAGACCTATTTGCCTGAACTATCATCATATATCATCTTTTACATTCGGTATGGCTTTGCTGTGATCTCAATTGCGATAAGGGCAAAGTTGAAATTCAATAATCAATCCAACTTTGTCATTTTCGATTGTCTGTCTTTCATATTGAAGTCAGATATGTCTTTGGTGTTTAAAGGATCATAAGATCTCTCTCTACCTCGAGAAGAAGGCTTCAGGAATCCTTTCACCACACTTTTCCATTTATATCCGGCTCTATTCCGGTTCTGGCTTCATCTCGAGACATATGTTCCTGAACTATCGTCATATATTGTCGTATAGAAGGCCTTGATGAAAAACCTTTTCGGAATCAGGTCGCGACATTCACGTACATATTATACGCATTCGTCGACAATGGTTTAATGCACGTCTACATGTTTTAGCAAATATAACACTCAGTGAATCGAATGTGTTATAAAAGAAGTGTCGTGGCTCTGATTCAAAGATTGATAAATAAACCTTTGATCGGGAAATTGAAAACAAGCCTCTGATTGATTACAAAGTTGTCAGATGTAGTCAGTAAAACGATTCTGCCCAATAGAGCGAGTAAATTCAGTGATATCGAGTGTTTATTTTGTCAGTATAGGTTTATAATGAATGATTGTCGTTTTAAGTGAATGTGTAAATCAATGAAGTTTGTATTTTTGTTTTTACCAACTGATTTCTTCCTGGTTATCACAATGACCATCTGAGCTAATCCAACCCCAAGGAAGGACCAGAAGTCCTACCTTACTTCCCGAGATTGTGGAGGTCGACTCGCTTTGATTTCAAAGATTAATTCTTCATAATGAATCTTAATGAAGTACCCTCGTGAAATTTCGTAATATAAAGTTTTTTACTGAAAATTTGTGATAACCGGATGAACAGTTGTTTTGAGAATGTGTGTGTGTATTCTATTCTATTCTATTCTATTCTATTCTATTCTATTCTATTCTATTCTATTCTATTCTATTCTATTCTATTCTATTCTATTCTATTCTATTCTATTCTATTCTATTCTATTCTATTCTATTCTATTCTCTTCTCTTCTATTCTATTCTATTCTATTCTATTCTATTCTATTCTATTCTATTCTATTCTATTCTATTCTATTCTATTCTATTCTATTCTATTCTATTCTATTCTATTCTATTCTATTCTATTCTATTCTATTCTATTCTCTTCTATTCTATTCTATTCTATTCTATTCTATTCTATTCTATTCTCTTCTCTTCTCTTCTCTTCTCTTCTCTTCTATTCTATTCTATTCTCTTCTATTCTCTTCTCTTTATTTTATTCTATTCTATTCTATTCTATTCTATTCTATTCTATTCTATTCTATTCTATTCTATTCTATTCTATTCTATTCTATTCTATTCTATTCTCTTCTCTTCTATTCTATTCTCTTCTCTTCTATTCTATTCTATTCTATTCTATTCTATTCTATTTCTATTCTATTCTATTCTATCTCTATCCTATCCTATTCTATCCTCTCCTCATCCTACTCCTATCCTATCCTATCCTATCCTATCCTATCCTATCCTATCCTATCCTATCCTATCCTATCCTATTCTATTCTATTCTATTCTATCCTATTCTATTCTATCCTATCCTATCCTATCCTATCCTATCCTATCCTATCCTATCCTATCCTTTCCTAACCTATCCTATTCCATTCCATTCCATTCCATTCTATTCTATGAATCTGCTGTGATCTCAATTACGATGAAAGCAATGTTAAAATGGAATAATCAATGTAACTTTGTCAATTTCGATTGTCTGTCTTTTATATCGAAGTCAGATATGACTTCCGTGTTTGAGATATCATAAGATCTCTTTCAACCACAATACTTTTGTTCAGTTCCTTTCCGAAGCTCGAGAAGAAGGCATTAGGGATCCTTTCACCACATTTTCCATTTATATCCGTCCCTATTTCTGTTCTGGAATCATCTCAAGTTCTATCTACCTGAACCATTTGCTTATATTATCACACGCACTCGATAAAAATAATCAATCTTACTTTGTCATTTTCGATTGTCTGTCTTTTATATTGAAGTCAAATATGACTTCGGTTTTCGAAGTATCACAAGATTTCTTTCTCTCACGATACCTTTGTTCAGTTTTTTCCGAAGCTCGAAAAGAAAGTTTAAGGAATCCTTTCACCACACTTTCCGTTTATATACGTCTCTATTTCGGTTCTGGATTTATCTCATGACCTATCTGCCTGAACTATAGGCTTATATCATCACCTGCAATCAATATGGCTTTGCTGTGATCTCAATTACGATAAGAGCAAAGTTGAAACAGAATAATCAATCTACCGTTGTCGTTTTCGATGATCTGTCTTCAATATTGGAGCCTAACTTGATATTGGTGATTGATAGATAAAAAGATCGCTTCTCACCACCATATGTTCGTTGAGTTCCTATCCGAATCGCGAGTAGGAGGCTCAAGGGACCCTTTCACCACACTTTCCATTCATGTCCGTCTCTATTTCGGTTCGGGATTCATCTCAGATATTACTTCGGCGTTTGAAGGATCATAAGGTCTCCTTGTTCCACGATACCTTTGTTCAGTTCCTTTCCGAAGCTCGAGAAGAAGGCTTCAGGGATCCTTTCACCACACTTTCCATTTATATCCGTCTTTATTCCGGTTCTGGATTCATCTCAAGACCCATCTGCCTGAACCATCTGCTCAAATCATCACTTGCACTTGATATGGCTTTGCTGTGATCTCTATTACGATAAGAGCAAAGTTGAAACAGAATAATCCATCTTTGTCTGTCTTTAATATTGAAGTCAGATATGACTTCGGTGTTTGAAGGATCATAAGATCACTTTCTCTCACGAGACCTTTATTAAGTTCCTTTCCGAAGTTCGAGAAAAAGGCTTCAGGAACCCTTTCACCAAACTTTCCATTTATATCCGGCTGTATTCCTGATCTGGCTTCATCTGAAGACATATCTGCCTGAACTATATGCTTATATCATCACTTGCACTCGATATGGCTCTGCTGTGATCTCAATTACGATAAGAGCAGAGTTGAAACGGTATAATCAATCTAACTTTGTCATTTTCGATTGTCCGTCTTTTATGATGAAGTCAGATATGACTTCGGTGTTTGAAGGATCATAAGATCTCTTTCTACCACAATAGCTTCGTTCAGTTCCTTCCCGAAGCTCGAGAAGAAGGCTTTAGGGATCCTTTCACCACACTTTCCATTTATATCCGTCTTTATTTCGGTTCTGGATTCATCTAGAGACCTATCTGCCTGAAGTATAGGCTTATATCATCACTTGCATTCGATATGGCTTTACTGTGATCTCAATTACGATAAGAGCAAAATTGAAACAGGATAATCAATCTAACTTTGTCATTTTCGATCGTCTGTCTTTAATATTGAAGTCAGATATGACTTCGGTGTTCGAAGATTCATAGGATCTCTTTCTACCAAGATACCTTTGTTCAGTTCGTCTCCGAAGCTCGAGTAGAAGGCTTGAGGGACCCTTTCACCACACTTACCTTTTATATCCATCTCTGTTTCGGTTCTGGCTCCATCTCGAGACCTATCTGCCTGAATTATCATCATATATCATCACTTGCATTCGGTATGGCTTTGCTGTGATCTCAATTGCGATAAGAGCAAAGTTGAAATAGAATAATCAATCCAACTTCGTCATTTCGATTGTCTGTCTTTCATATTGAAATCAGATATGTCTTTGGTGTTTGAAGGATCATTAGATCTCTTTCTACCTCGAGAAGAAGGCTTTAGGAATCCTTCCACCACACTTTCCATTTATAACCGGCTCTATTCCGGTTCTAGCTTCATCTCGGGACATATCTGGATGAACTATCGTCATATATCATCACTTGCATTCGATATGGCTTCGCTGTAGTCTCGATTGCGATAAGAGCAAAGTTGAAACAGAATAATCAATCTACCGTTGTCGTTTTCGATGGTCTGTCTTTTATATTGAAGTCATATATGACTTCGGTGTTTGAAGGGTCATAGGATCTCTTTCTACCAAGATACCTTTGTTCAGTTCGTCTCCGAAGCTCGAGTAGAAGGCTCAAGGGATCCTTTTACCACACTTTCCATTTATATCCATCTCTATTTCGGTTCTGGCTTCATCTCGAGACCTATTTGCCTGAACTATCATCATATATCATCTTTTACATTCGGTATGGCTTTGCTGTGATCTCAATTGCGATAAGGGCAAAGTTGAAATTCAATAATCAATCCAACTTTGTCATTTTCGATTGTCTGTCTTTCATATTGAAGTCAGATATGTCTTTGGTGTTTAAAGGATCATAAGATCTCTCTCTACCTCGAGAAGAAGGCTTCAGGAATCCTTTCACCACACTTTTCCATTTATATCCGGCTCTATTCCGGTTCTGGCTTCATCTCGAGACATATGTTCCTGAACTATCGTCATATATTGTCGTATAGAAGGCCTTGATGAAAAACCTTTTCGGAATCAGGTCGCGACATTCACGTACATATTATACGCATTCGTCGACAATGGTTTAATGCACGTCTACATGTTTTAGCAAATATAACACTCAGTGAATCGAATGTGTTATAAAAGAAGTGTCGTGGCTCTGATTCAAAGATTGATAAATAAACCTTTGATCGGGAAATTGAAAACAAGCCTCTGATTGATTACAAAGTTGTCAGATGTAGTCAGTAAAACGATTCTGCCCAATAGAGCGAGTAAATTCAGTGATATCGAGTGTTTATTTTGTCAGTATAGGTTTATAATGAATGATTGTCGTTTTAAGTGAATGTGTAAATCAATGAAGTTTGTATTTTTGTTTTTACCAACTGATTTCTTCCTGGTTATCACAATGACCATCTGAGCTAATCCAACCCCAAGGAAGGACCAGAAGTCCTACCTTACTTCCCGAGATTGTGGAGGTCGACTCGCTTTGATTTCAAAGATTAATTCTTCATAATGAATCTTAATGAAGTACCCTCGTGAAATTTCGTAATATAAAGTTTTTTACTGAAAATTTGTGATAACCGGATGAACAGTTGTTTTGAGAATGTGTGTGTGTATTCTATTCTATTCTACTATTATTCTATTCTATTCTATTCTATTCTATTCTATTCTATTCTATTCTATTCTATTCTATTCTATTCTATTCTATTCTATTCTATTCTATTCTATTCTATTCTATTCTATTCTATTCTATTCTATTCTATTCTATTCTATTCTATTCTATTCTATTCTATTCTATTTCTATTCTATTCTATTCTATTCTATTCTATTCTATTCTATTCTATTCTATTTTATTCTATTCTATTCTATTCTATTCTATTCTATTCTATTCTATTCTATTCTATTCTATTCTATTCTATTCTATTCTATTTTATTCTATTCTATTTTATTCTATTCTATTCTATTCTATTTTATTCTATTCTATTTTATTTTATTTTATTTTATTCTATTCTATTCTATTCTATTCTATTCTATTCTATTCTATTCTATTCTATTCTCTTCTATTCTCTTCTATTCTCTTTTATTTTATTTCTCTTCTATTCTATTCTATTCTATTCTATTCTATTCTATTCTATTCTATTCTATTCTATTCTATTCTATTTTATTCTATTCTATTCTATTTTATTCTATTTTATTTCTATTCTATTCTATTCTATTCTATTTTATTCTATTCTATTCTATTCTATTCTATTCTATTCTATTCTATTCTATTCTATTCTATTCTATCCTCTCCTATCCTACTCCGATCCTATCCTATCCTATCCTATCCTATCCTATCCTATCCTATCCTATCCTATCCTATCCTATCCTATCCTATTCTATTCTATTCTATTCTATCCTATTCTATTCTATCCTATCCTATCCTATCCTATCCTATCCTATCCTATCCTATCCTTTCCTAACCTATCCTATTCCATTCCATTCCATTCCATTCTATTCTATGAATCTGCTGTGATCTCAATTACGATGAAAGCAATGTTGAAATGGAATAATCAATGTAACTTTGTCAATTTCGATTGTCTGTCTTTTATATCGAAGTCAGATATGACTTCCGTGTTTGAGATATCATAAGATCTCTTTCAACCACAATACTTTTGTTCAGTTCCTTTCCGAAGCTCGAGAAGAAGGCATTAGGGATCCTTTCACCACATTTTCCATTTATATCCGTCCCTATTTCTGTTCTGGAATCATCTCAAGTTCTATCTACCTGAACCATTTGCTTATATTATCACACGCACTCGATAAAAATAATCAATCTTACTTTGTCATTTTCGATTGTCTGTCTTTTATATTGAAGTCAAATATGACTTCGGTTTTCGAAGTATCACAAGATTTCTTTCTCTCACGATACCTTTGTTCAGTTTTTTCCGAAGCTCGAAAAGAAAGTTTAAGGAATCCTTTCACCACACTTTCCGTTTATATACGTCTCTATTTCGGTTCTGGATTTATCTCATGACCTATCTGCCTGAACTATAGGCTTATATCATCACCTGCAATCAATATGGCTTTGCTGTGATCTCAATTACGATAAGAGCAAAGTTGAAACAGAATAATCAATCTACCGTTGTCGTTTTCGATGATCTGTCTTCAATATTGGAGCCTAACTTGATATTGGTGATTGATAGATAAAAAGATCGCTTCTCACCACCATATGTTCGTTGAGTTCCTATCCGAATCGCGAGTAGGAGGCTCAAGGGACCCTTTCACCACACTTTCCATTCATGTCCGTCTCTATTTCGGTTCGGGATTCATCTCAGATATTACTTCGGCGTTTGAAGGATCATAAGGTCTCCTTGTTCCACGATACCTTTGTTCAGTTCCTTTCCGAAGCTCGAGAAGAAGGCTTCAGGGATCCTTTCACCACACTTTCCATTTATATCCGTCTTTATTCCGGTTCTGGATTCATCTCAAGACCCATCTGCCTGAACCATCTGCTCAAATCATCACTTGCACTTGATATGGCTTTGCTGTGATCTCTATTACGATAAGAGCAAAGTTGAAACAGAATAATCCATCTTTGTCTGTCTTTAATATTGAAGTCAGATATGACTTCGGTGTTTGAAGGATCATAAGATCACTTTCTCTCACGAGACCTTTATTAAGTTCCTTTCCGAAGTTCGAGAAAAAGGCTTCAGGAACCCTTTCACCAAACTTTCCATTTATATCCGGCTGTATTCCTGATCTGGCTTCATCTGAAGACATATCTGCCTGAACTATATGCTTATATCATCACTTGCACTCGATATGGCTCTGCTGTGATCTCAATTACGATAAGAGCAGAGTTGAAACGGTATAATCAATCTAACTTTGTCATTTTCGATTGTCCGTCTTTTATGATGAAGTCAGATATGACTTCGGTGTTTGAAGGATCATAAGATCTCTTTCTACCACAATAGCTTCGTTCAGTTCCTTCCCGAAGCTCGAGAAGAAGGCTTTAGGGATCCTTTCACCACACTTTCCATTTATATCCGTCTTTATTTCGGTTCTGGATTCATCTAGAGACCTATCTGCCTGAAGTATAGGCTTATATCATCACTTGCATTCGATATGGCTTTACTGTGATCTCAATTACGATAAGAGCAAAATTGAAACAGGATAATCAATCTAACTTTGTCATTTTCGATCGTCTGTCTTTAATATTGAAGTCAGATATGACTTCGGTGTTCGAAGATTCATAGGATCTCTTTCTACCAAGATACCTTTGTTCAGTTCGTCTCCGAAGCTCGAGTAGAAGGCTTGAGGGACCCTTTCACCACACTTACCTTTTATATCCATCTCTGTTTCGGTTCTGGCTCCATCTCGAGACCTATCTGCCTGAATTATCATCATATATCATCACTTGCATTCGGTATGGCTTTGCTGTGATCTCAATTGCGATAAGAGCAAAGTTGAAATAGAATAATCAATCCAACTTCGTCATTTCGATTGTCTGTCTTTCATATTGAAATCAGATATGTCTTTGGTGTTTGAAGGATCATTAGATCTCTTTCTACCTCGAGAAGAAGGCTTTAGGAATCCTTCCACCACACTTTCCATTTATAACCGGCTCTATTCCGGTTCTAGCTTCATCTCGGGACATATCTGGATGAACTATCGTCATATATCATCACTTGCATTCGATATGGCTTCGCTGTAGTCTCGATTGCGATAAGAGCAAAGTTGAAACAGAATAATCAATCTACCGTTGTCGTTTTCGATGGTCTGTCTTTTATATTGAAGTCATATATGACTTCGGTGTTTGAAGGGTCATAGGATCTCTTTCTACCAAGATACCTTTGTTCAGTTCGTCTCCGAAGCTCGAGTAGAAGGCTCAAGGGATCCTTTTACCACACTTTCCATTTATATCCATCTCTATTTCGGTTCTGGCTTCATCTCGAGACCTATTTGCCTGAACTATCATCATATATCATCTTTTACATTCGGTATGGCTTTGCTGTGATCTCAATTGCGATAAGGGCAAAGTTGAAATTCAATAATCAATCCAACTTTGTCATTTTCGATTGTCTGTCTTTCATATTGAAGTCAGATATGTCTTTGGTGTTTAAAGGATCATAAGATCTCTCTCTACCTCGAGAAGAAGGCTTCAGGAATCCTTTCACCACACTTTTCCATTTATATCCGGCTCTATTCCGGTTCTGGCTTCATCTCGAGACATATGTTCCTGAACTATCGTCATATATTGTCGTATAGAAGGCCTTGATGAAAAACCTTTTCGGAATCAGGTCGCGACATTCACGTACATATTATACGCATTCGTCGACAATGGTTTAATGCACGTCTACATGTTTTAGCAAATATAACACTCAGTGAATCGAATGTGTTATAAAAGAAGTGTCGTGGCTCTGATTCAAAGATTGATAAATAAACCTTTGATCGGGAAATTGAAAACAAGCCTCTGATTGATTACAAAGTTGTCAGATGTAGTCAGTAAAACGATTCTGCCCAATAGAGCGAGTAAATTCAGTGATATCGAGTGTTTATTTTGTCAGTATAGGTTTATAATGAATGATTGTCGTTTTAAGTGAATGTGTAAATCAATGAAGTTTGTATTTTTGTTTTTACCAACTGATTTCTTCCTGGTTATCACAATGACCATCTGAGCTAATCCAACCCCAAGGAAGGACCAGAAGTCCTACCTTACTTCCCGAGATTGTGGAGGTCGACTCGCTTTGATTTCAAAGATTAATTCTTCATAATGAATCTTAATGAAGTACCCTCGTGAAATTTCGTAATATAAAGTTTTTTACTGAAAATTTGTGATAACCGGATGAACAGTTGTTTTGAGAATGTGTGTGTGTATGTGTGTGAAATGTGCGATTCTCATTTCTCATTTTGGTCATTTTCAGTATGATTTGTGTGATTGATATTTTTTTTGAGTGAAATGTATGTATGGTTCTTTTTTCTGGTAGCTTGCCAAATTTAAGCGATTAATGATTGATGATGATATCATGTCTCGAATGATTTGTTTGGCGTGAATGGGTTGGTATTATTTGTCTGATTTTTTAATATCATTGAAATTTTTGACTAGGCCTTTTTGTTTCTTTTTCTCATGGAAATATATGTGTTGGTATAATCGAACTTCAATCAAGTAACAAAAAAAAATTGAGAAGTTTTTTATTCGATGAAATGAAAATGAAGTACAAATATTTGTTGAGATATTCCTTTTGCATTCAGTGAGTATATCAAATAATTATAGTATGTTCAATGAGTAACGTAAATGATGTTGATTGATATCTATAACGATTTGTTTGTGGTTCAAAATTTTATCTGATTGAATATAATTCGACGAATCGATTTGATGAATCTGAAGTATGCATTTTTGCTTATGGATTAGTTATCATTTCGAGAAAAATAACGTTATTTTTCCAGTCATACTTGAGAAATTACGAAATATGTTTCGAAAGCACTGCCTAGCCACCAATGGAGATACAGCTATTTGCAACAGTTCTCTCGGAAAGGCATATATATCGTGAGGAGCTAAAAAATAAAATATTTGACGGTGTGAATACGAAATGAAAGTAGTAGTTCACAACAATGATTTTATATATTTTTAGTTCCCATTTCCTCAAGAGTTTAAAATTTTTTTTGCACAATTTAATTGCATATCAGTTCGTTATCAGTAGTGTGAATTTTTTTTAAGGAAAAACTAGTCTTTTTTGAGAAACAAGTTGGTAATATAAAAAATGTTTGGTGTAGAGTTGAAAATACTGAAGGAAGTTTGTGTCTGAACTATCGAATATGGGGAGATACACTTGGAAGAATTGCGTGTGTTAATTGTTTTCGAGAAGAATATGGAAGATGACTGAAATATGTTGAATATTTTTCTTGATGCTTCACAGAGGTGAAGAAAAAGTGTATATGTAATGTGTATTGATGTTGGAGTGAACATTTTTATGAGTAATAGTTGTTGTTCAGATGATATATGAAAAAGTATTTTCGAGTAAGGATATGTAATCAATCATGTTCAACTGGTTTCTCGAATATTCTTTTATATCCAATATGAATGATTTGCAACCAGAGATCTCTCCGAAAAGTAATTCATAAATTAACAACTGTTCTGTTGCAAATTCTAACATAAGCAATAAGGATTATTCTGCATGATAAAAGAAAAATCGAATTGTGTAGATAAACTGTCGTGAAAATTTCTCCTTTGGTTATGTGTCGATCATATAGTGATTTCAATATATTACTTCGAGTTGATGCGAGAAAAAACAGTATTTTTGTTGTTGTTCCAAGAAATTGGAACATAGGAGAGCTTGGTAGATGTGTCACCTTTCAACATGAAAGCTTACCTTGAGGTTCATGGAAAAATGATTAGTTATTGTTGTTTGTGTCTCGTTGTATAGAGGAACATAGTCATTGAGGAGAGCTTGGAAGAAGTGTTACGAATTGACATGGAAGCTAACCCTGAAGTTTATGAAGATTATGTTGCTATGTTGAGTAAATAGGAGAGCTTGGTAAATGTGTCACCGTTCAACATGAAAGCTTGCCTTGAAGTTAATGGAAAAAGAATTAGTTATTGTTGTTCGTTTATCGTTGTATAGAGGGACATAGTCATTGAGAAGAGCTTGGAAGAAGTGTTACGGATCGACATGAAAGCTTAGCCTAAGGTTTATAAAGATCATGATATATTGAGTAAATGAGTGGAGACGTATGTTATATTATGATGAGATTTGGATTTTTTTTTTCGCAACTCGAAGTGATGAGAGAAAGTAATCGATAATCGATCATTGAAATTGCAGGGCAATCATGAAATTATATTGGGTAGAAAAATAGTTGAGAGATGCATAATAATGCAGGGTTTTTCCTATGGTGTCAGTATATAAAAGGTTCAGATTCGTCAAATAATCAATGTTCCAGTAATTTTAATCTGTTAGTTTATCACTGAGTTATTTTAAACACAATTCATTGAAAATATCGTTTTTGAAAAGACTTATTGATTTCTTAGCAAAAAAAGTTTAGAAAGTTGAAATGTAATTCATTTATATGACTCGTTATCGAACTAATTCATTTCCATTTTTTATTCAAAATAACAATCCCGGAGCAGAAAATGAATAACCGCAAATTGTCTTTCTCTTGGCGTGTAATGCGAAGGTTTTTGCTGACTTGTTGACAAAACATAAACATTTAGGTCATTGTTCCGAATCGATATACTTACATATTTAATATTGGGTAACAGTAATCATTCACCCAACGAGTTCATCGAAATATTTTCAAGGCCTTGGTTATGACACCACCTCGTCAATATTAATTATGCTGGAGTAGTCATAACGGAGTTCAAATCACTGTTTTGAAAATATGAGTATGTATTTGTTTACGTTGATTGTTTTGTTACTCGAGTTGTGATTGGAAATGAAGGAATAGAAAGTTATTCATTCAATAAACATAAAATCAGAATTTTTACTGCCATTAATTTTTCTTTTCAAGTAAAATAACGCCTTATATGCAAGAAGATGCTACCACCCGAGAACAGAGGAGAGGCCAGCTTGTTGTTCAAATCCATGGACCATCCGATATGAATTCACAGAATCCGTGATGCTGTGTTGAAGGAACAGAGATAGGACGAATGATCAGCGAACTCCATCCAATTTGGCTATTTGTGAACTTCAGTCAACGAGTCGCTCAAAGAAGTATGCTCCCAATGTTCAATCCAGCGCTATATTGGTCATTGGCAAACCAGACCGCATAGTTAAACAAGGATGCTGGAGAGGAACGCCAGATCAGTAAATGGTTCAGTTACAAGCCATCCAAGAATTCAAAGCAAAAGGCTGAACCAACCATGGGCACTGAATTGTCTTGCCAATGATATTGTCCAGAGTTTGAAGCTGGAAGAGATCTGCCGTCATTCCAGTCCATTCCGGTAGTATAACACAAGCCACCTATTGAGGAAGCGGGCTGCAGATGTCAAAAGCAGAAGGCAAGGGAGCGCTGCATCAAGATTAGCCAATTTCTTCAGGTGTACAGTCTCTCATTCCCACAAGAGTCTTCCCCAAACAGTAACAGAAAGTCGGAGCAGTTAGGAAGATTTGAACTTTTCCGTTCAATGGTCAATGGGAGAATGCAGTCGCCATCAGAAAAGGTGAATTCTTGCCAGAACCAGGGTGGTGAGCAGAAAAGATGAAGAAATGAAAAATGTAAAATGAGCAGTATTCTGCTTAGATAGAAAATAGGGCATCTTGGAAGAAATTTTAGGAGTGTGTCTAGATTTCTAGCCATTTGTTGTCTGTTGGTATTTGTGAAACTATCTATTCCGCATAGTTCGAATGATGGATTCCATCTTTATTGATGGGGGCCATCATTCAGAACCGGGGGGCATATGTCGTATAGAAGGCCTTAAGAGTGAGAGGCCCGGTTTTGCCGAGTATGTCTGCAGACACGTACGCTTTATCAAAATGTGTAATGACAGATAAGTTTAAAGGATTTCTGCTCATTTCATTATATTTAGAAAAGGGCATGAAAGGTTTGGACGAAAAGATTTTTCAAGAAAAAAAAATATTTTTACAAATATTATTGCGTGAAATGTCTTGTTCAAAGGAGTTTTATTGAACTTCTGGACGGGGAAATGCTTACGAAAAATTCAAATATGTCTTCGTCCGAACCTTACAATATCTATGTAGATTACAATGAAACACTCAGTTTTCAAAAAAAATAATTATAAGGTCATATTTTGCAAAATTAAATTTATAAAAACGCCACTAGTTAGGCAAATTATTTACAGCAGATCATCGCTAGTTGACTGAATTCAGGCCAGATAGAATAATCAGAGAAAGTTTGTGGTAGTAGTCACGCCCCCAGAACAGCGGCGGGCGAAAGCATACGGAAATTATACGGAATAAATATTTAGGACTGGATATTTCACAGGTATACTTTGTTCAACCATTCTTTGCCGTTACGTCATACGTTGTCCAACTTCATCTCTCATTCATGAAATAGATGAGACGGAATTTTGACGTCATTAACGTATGTCTTGTCTCTAATGTCGATGTGAATTTTATATATCATTTTTGACAGTTCAGTTGTCATAGTTTGATTTGTTCAGTATTTTTGGTCATTTTCGTCTTTTTCAGTTAATTTTTCATTGTCAAAATGCCTTTCCGGTATAATGAGGAAAAGCAAAGCTTATTGTATAACTACTTTTCTTCGCGTTTGAAGGGTTTGGAGTTGATTGACTACTTTTCAAGAGAAAGAGACGCTGGAGTGCCGCTTTTACCGTTTTATGCAGTCTACTACGTATGTATCTACCTATGGTATGCAAAATGTAAGTTTTTATTGATTTCATTTTATTGAATGCTATAGCGTGTTGCTGATGCTCTAGAAATATATATTAAAACTGTTCAAGTACTAGCTACTAGTGGAATGGAAACAGATACAGACTACAAAATCAAAGTTCATGTCGGACATGTTTCTGCTCGAGGATCATCGATTTATATCATAAATCAAAATGCAATAAGAACACGAGTGTATGCGATGTATTCTGCAGGTAGGTAAATACTAATAATAATTTTGAGGTTGAGTGTAAAATAACATTCAACTAATATAAGACAAACGTAAAACAGCAGACTACGTCACCGATTATGACGTAACGGCAAAGGATGGTTGAACAAAGTATAGTGGGCAAAATTATAATTACGGGTTAGAGGGCATAACGTGCATTTTCGAAAGCTTTTATTATTATTACCCAACACGCTTGTATTAGGTTCACTTGCAGGTAACAAACTAACAATGTAAGAAATCGTGCAAGTTGAATTATATCCGCAGTTCTGATCATCCGATTGATTTGAAATTTTGCAGGTGTACATAATTCCGGTGATAATGAAATTAAGAGAAAAAACAAAAAAGGCGGCTTCACTATGGCGCACGAGATTTGTGATTATAGTCCGATTCGAATCAAAATTGGTATCTAGGGGTTTGAAGGTAGGAGATTATGATTTTTTCGACAAAAAAAATAAATAAGATGGAGGCGAAATAAACGAAAAAAATGTTGTTTGTAGTTGTTAATAACAAGAGAACTAAAAAGATAAAAAGTATAAAAAAAACGTTTTCAAACAAAAGCTTTTATACAAAAACACAAAAAAAAAAGAAAATAATCATTCATTGTTTGATCTAGGTTATTCAGTGAGTTTTTCATTTCAAATTATATACTCAATTTTTATTTTAGATAATCAACGTGTCGCAATGCTCCATATAGAAAACATTTTTATTGCCGATTTCTCAGTAAGTTTTCTTCCTAATAAAAGTTTGTGTATTACTTGAAACCCAATGTGAACTACGTGCAAATTCACACAGAAACAAAAAAGCAAAATATAGAAACTTGGGGATGAGTTTAAAAAAGTTTCAATAAAAAAGTTAAAACTTCATAACAATTTATTTGCGGTAGAACAATCAATTAAGGAATCATTAAACTTCTAATCTCTCAGTGGCATATTTCTCATTTTCCTAGGATCAACCAGTTCCTTTATTAAATGGTTGTCGAAGAAATTTTGTAAGGGACCCTGCATTTTACTTTCCCAAAAATTTTCGTCCTTTTCGATTTCCGTAATTTTGATTCCCTTGAAAGTCCAAACTCCGAATATACACTTTTTATATCCAGTTACATGCAACTGGCCTTGTATTTGATAATACCATTTGTGACTCGTATTGACAGCTCCAGTTTTCTTTCTCCAAAACGTAATCTTTCCATTCTCGATTCCTTCTTGAGGAGTCATCGATTTTGCCGAATATGGACATTTCACTTCTATAATTGCAGTACCGTCTTGCAAGACTCCATCTGGTGATGCACCAAGAAATTGTTGATCTTTATCAACGTAAAGACCACATTTCAGTATTTTTTGCTTTAGTTCTATTTCCATTGCCTCAAGGGCTTTTTCTTCGTATTGCTTTCCATGCATTATTGCTGGCGTAGATAGGTACTTGGGGTAAATTATTTGTTCCACTAATCGTTTCCTGGATGTTTTTGGTAGCATTTTGCAGACATTTCCAAAATTTGATGCCGTTATTCTTTTGCCCCTTTCGTCATGCCATAATTTGCATCCACTTTGGGTTTTAGAAAGGATTTCTATTATTTCAATATATCTTTCCTTAAATTTTCCATTTTTTTTCATGTAAAAAAGCATTTTCTTCTGACCTATATTCGATAGCCTTCGTCACTGAAGACCCAAACCGCAGATTATCCTGAAATTAATTTAAAAAAAGTATTATTACCCGAGAATATATTGATGTTGAGGTATATGTCGTATAGATATCTTTTCAATTGGACTGATAAAATAATCCTTTATTTACCTTGATTTTTTTTTCTCAAAACTGCAGGGCCAGCATGTTTGTTCTTGCAAATATCTGCCAACTTATTGATATAATTCCTTAGGAGATGGTTTCTACATTCAATTTTTTCCACTGTTATGTTGTATTCTGCATAAGGGTCGCGTTCCAATAACTTTTGATAACAGGAGCTGTCTCCATCCGCAATCATCGTTTTAAAAATTACTCCGTGCTTTTCCAAACTTTGTTGAAATGCCGTTGCGATTACATCTGATTCCATGGCACTTGAAGACAACATCCAATTTTTGAAACAGCGATTGGGCTCTGGCTGACTTCCTTTATTTTCATGTTTTTTACACAGAACGCAATATTCATTTCTAACACCCATGCTAATGACATTATTAGTTTTCGCACCAATCACCACACCACAACCAGACAATGATGTATAGTTCCTTTTATACGACCTTCTGGCCCAAAATCCATCGCATTTTACAGTAATAAATGGAATTCCGTTGATAATATTTCCAGAGTCAATAGCAATTTTTTTTTCTTCTTCTATTGCTTCATCTAATACTTCTTGTGATTTCCCCTCTATCTTATCACAAACTTTATTATGAAATTTATCGTATGTTCGATGGGACCCATAAGGAATTTCTAATGTTGCTGCGATCTTTTCAAGATGTTTGTATCCCAATCCTATTGACATGATCCCCAAAACCGCTTGTTCATTCACTCCTTCGGCATCATAATTAGTTTTTATATTGTAATATCTTTTGCACATGTTACATTTCAATTTAATAGTCGATGCGAATCCAGAACGACGTTCATGAATAACAATAATATTTTGCAGAGTGCATCCAGTACCAGCATCATGATTTTCTGGAAGTGTAATTATTTTCAGTGCATTAAAGAAATGGTCGACATCTATAATTCTTTTCCCAACCAAAATAATTTCTTTTTCAACAGTGTCTTTGAAATTTCTTTTTTTACATTCATTGGTTCTACCATCCATTTGGGTATTTGTTACTTCACTAGAATTCGTATCTGATGATGATATCTCTTCGTTATCGCTTTCCAATCGATCTGCAGAAATATTTTCTATATTAGGATCGCTCTTCTCATTATTTTCTAAAATTAATGGTAACTCATTCGTTACGTTGTTTGTTTTGGACCTGAAATAATAAAGAATTAGACACATATTCAATATTTATGAACGAGAAGACATGAAAGATACTTTGTGAGAGCAAAAAGTGTGATTCACGCCCTAGTGCATTAAGTTGAACTTTATAAACTACGCGTAAAATTTGTACTTCACGTATTTACGGCGTAAAAAAACTTTACTTCTCCAATGAAATTCTAATTTCGGTTCACAAAAGTATTTTTTTGAAAATACAAAATTTTTACTTACTTGTATTTGGATAGCGTAGCGATTCTTGTTTTTGTACTAATGCGCCTTATACTCAAACTTATTCTTTTTTTAGGACCAACGTCTCTCCAACAACGTTTGCTTTCCTTATTCATATCGTCCAACAGCCTTAAATCACTAATTGTCTTTAAAAATGTATTCTAAGCACAACTTATACTTTACGAACTGAACTAAACCGAAATAGAAGAGCAATAATCCAACCGAAAAACCTAGAAACACACGATTACAACGTATTTACGTACCACCACTGTCGAGTTGCTTCTGTGCCGATATAGTTTTTTAGTCCCGTCCGACCCTTGCACCCCTCATAAACTGTTCGTAGAAGGCCTGACAGTGTTAATAAAAAACCTTTTCGGAATCAGGTCGCGACATTGACGTACATATACGCATTCGTTGACAATGGTTTGATGCACGTCTACATGTTTTGGCAAATATCACACTCAGTAGATCGAATGTGTTGTAAGAGAAGTGTCGTGGCTCTGATTCGAGGATTAATGAATGAACCTTTGATCGGGAAATTGAAAACAAGCCTCTGATTGATTACAAAATTGTCAGATGTAGTCAGTAAAACGATTCTGCCCAATAGGGCAGGTAAATTCAGTGATATTGAGTGTTTATTTTGAAAGTATAGGTTTATAATGAATGATTGTCGTTTTGAGTGAATGTGTGAATAAATTAAGTTTGTATTTGTGTTTACCAACTGATTTCTTCCTGGCTATCGCAAAGACCATCTGAGCTAATCCAACCCCAGGGAAGGACCAAGAGTCCTACCTTACTTCCCGACAATATCATCACTTGCATTCGATATGGCTTTGCTGTGATCTCAATTGCGATAAGAGCAAAGTTGAAACGGAATAATCAAACTACCGTTGTCGTTTTTGATGGTCAGTCTTTTATATCGGAGTCTGACTTGGTTTTGGTGATTGATAGATAAAAAGATCTGTTCTTACCACAATATCTTCGTTGAGTTCCTATCCGAATCGCGCGTAGGAGGCTTAGGGGCCCCTTTTACCACACTTTCCATTCATGTCCGTCTCTATTTCGGTTCTGGATTCATCTCAAGACCTACCTGCCTGAACTATGGTCATGTATCATCACTCGCATTCGATATGGCTTTGCTGTGATCTCAATTACGAAAAGAGCAAAGTTGGAACAGGATAATCAATCTACCGTTGTCATTTTCGATGATCTATCTTTTATATTGGAGTCTGACTTGATTTTGGTAATTGATAGATAAAAAGATCACTTCTTACCACAATATCTTCGTTGAGTTCCTTTCCGAAGCTCGAGAAGGCTTAAGGGATCCTTTCACCACATTTTCCATTTATATCCGTCTTTGTTTCGGTTCTGGATTCATCTCAAGACCTATCTGCTTGAACCATTTGCTTATACAGGGTGTTATTTGAGTACGTGGCCAAACTTGAAGTGGTGATTCTTTGAGTGGTTCTAAGACGAAAAGTTCATATAAACATAGGTCCGGTAATGCTTCTTTTTCAAGATACAGGGTGTCAAATTTTTTAAAAGAAATCGTTTTTTTTTTTCGTAAATATCTTAATAACCCTTCAACCGATTTTATTGAAATTTGGCAGTGTTATTAAAGGTCGTAAAGGGCCAATTTAACCCCAACTATATCAAAATGATCATGTCCAGTGGCGTCCCGGAAGGCACTGTAACCAATATTTTTAACAGAAAAAATGTGCGCCACTGATTCTTTTGCAATTTTTGTATTTGTTTCACATTGAGCAACTAAAATTACAACTTTTTCATATCTAGAATTTTTTTCATATCTTGCTTTGTTTTTGAGAAAAAACATAAAAATCACTTCATTGCACATCCCTGTGACAACACAATAAAACATTTCAACTACTAAACCATCAAAAACTGGGGTCTTACTAATATTTTTTCATATTAATACTCTATTCTAGTCTTAGAATTTTCTATCAAAATTAATCCAATGAAAAAACAAAAAATTGTATGTATGAATTGCAGCACTTGCCTTCGGCTCTTGGCTCCGGCTCGTGCTGCAAAATGGGCTCATTGTTGTCCATGGACATGCAATAAAGACATTTTTATTTATGATTAAACAATTAATATTACATGGAAGTCATCTTTTAATTTTTTTCGCTCATATTAACTGTTTTCGATGAAACAAATAATGTTGTTATGTATTACTGCAGTGTTTTGAAACTAAAGTAAGAGGGCCATGGAAGGAAAAACAAATGTTCAAACAAATTTAACCTCATAACTGTCACAAATTGAAACGGTACATACGTAATTATTTGATAGTAATTATTGAAAGTGTTTTCAAGAGTTTTGAGATATAAAATTTGTTACTGATATCTGAAAATGGTTCGGTTTACAAACTCGGAAATGGCCGATATGCATTTTGTCTATGGAATGGCCCAAGGCAATTCCAGAGCGGCTAGACGCATTTATCAAGAAAGATATCCTCATCGAAATGTTCCAAATAGACAAACATTTGTGAGAATACATGAAAGGCTGTGCGAATCAGGCACCTTTCAAAGGTCGGCTGCTCTTATTGGGAGACCTGCAATGGTAAGAACAGTGGAGCTGGAGGAAGAAGTTTTACATGAAGTTGAGCGTTCCCCCGATACAAGCACACGCAAAATTGCACAACAATTAAACATTTCTCACTTTACTGTATGGAAGATTTTGAAAGATTACCAACTGTATCCTTACCACATACAGCGTGTTCAAGCGTTATTTCCTGCGGATTTTCCCAAGCGAGTTGTTTATACTACGTGGCTTTTGCAACAACAGGTTGCATCTCCGACATTTTTATCCAGTATATTATTTACCGATGAAGCGTGTTTTTCCCACAATTCAATTATGAACTTTCATAACAACCATATCTGGGCAGAAGAAAATCCCCATGCGGTTATAGGAAATAATTATCAACAGCAGTTTTCCGTGAATGTATGGGTTGGTATTGTTGGCGATTATCTCATTGGACCTCATTTTTTACCCCCGAGATTAAATGGTCAAGAGTATCGTCATTTTTTGGAATT
The DNA here is from genome assembly GCA_032362365.1 of Zygogramma bicolorata. Taxonomy (NCBI): domain Eukaryota; kingdom Metazoa; phylum Arthropoda; class Insecta; order Coleoptera; family Chrysomelidae; genus Zygogramma; species Zygogramma bicolorata. Next base: position 56,844 of record JAVJAQ010001060.1, read on the forward strand.
TGTGTTACCTGTACTACTAGAAAATGTCCCACTGGCAGTAAGAGGAGCAATGTGGTTCATGCACGATGGGGCTCCACCTCACTTCAGCATAGTAGCACGTCAATTTCTGGATGAAACTTATGGAGAAAACTGGATCGGTCGCGCAGGTCCACAGTCATGGCCGCCCAGGTCACCGGATTTAAATCCCTTGGATTTTTTCCTTTGGGGACATTTAAAGTCCCTTGTTTATAAAACTCCAGTCAACACTGAAGAGGAATTAATCCAACGAATACGGGATTCATGTGATCAGATAAGACATACGCCGGAAATATTTCAACATGTTCGGGAATCGATGTTAAGACGAGTTAATGCTTGCATTGAAGTTGAAGGAGGACATTTTGAGCAACTATTGTAAGTTTTGTGTTAGTTATTATTGAATGTATTCTTACAGAAAAAAATTGCCTAGGTACCATTTTTGTTTACGTGTGGTTGTAATAAAGGGTGTTTCTTGTTTGATGTTTTTTTGACATTTCCGGCGTTACCACTATGCACGCACTGGCCAAATGAAACAAACAATTTTTAAGCACAACAGATTCACCTGTAATCATTAAAAACCCTATAAAAACAATTTTTTATTGTGTTGTGCCAGGGACGTGCAATGAAGTGATTTTTGTTTTTTCTCAAAAACAAAGCAAGATATGAAAAAAATTCTAGATATGAAAAAGTTGTAATTTTAGTTGCTCAATGTGAAACAAATACAAAAGTTGCAAAAAAATCAGTGGCGCACATTTTTTCTGTCAAAAATATTGGTTACAGTGCCTTCCGGGACGCCACTGGACATGATAATTTTGATATAGTTAGGGTTAAATTAGCCCTTTACGACCTTCAATAACACTGCCAAATTTCAATAAAATCGGTTGAAGGGTTATTAGGATATTTACGAAAAAAACGATTTCTTTTAAAAATTTTGACACCCTGTATCTTGAAAACGAAGCATTACCGGACCTATGTTTATATGAACTTTTCGTCTTAGAATCACTCAAAAATCACCCCTTCAAGTTTGGCCACGTACTTAAATAACACCCTGTATTATCACCTACACTTGGCTCAAAATCCCATGTTATTTTTTATGAAGGTTCATTCTGCCAATTTTGGTTCCGGCGACCAATCAGAACTCTGCAAATCATCACGTGACATCTGACGTCACACATCATCTGTCGCAAGCCATCTGTCATGCGTTACTACGGAACACATCAGCCCCCAGATTCTATTTCACGAATTCGATTGTCGAGTAGCTCAGACTGTGACTGTAGAATGCGCTTTCCCGAAAATATACGCATATTCTAAACAATTCGGTAATAGAATTCGGAAAATAGAATCTGCACACAGAACCATGGAACACCTTTCGTCACAGCTGTCATCCATCATTTGTCAACAGTCATATATCATTTATCAGTTGCCAGCCACGCCATCTGTCATCAATCATACTTCACCCATCACACGAACGCCACCTATGAGCCATAGTCGCAAGTACACTAAGTGCCACCTATCAGCAAGTTACACAACCCTCGTACGCCATCTATGAATTAAACATGTGAATAACCTGAAAAAAAATCATCCGATGTTGAGGATTGAACCCCAGCCGCTCAGCATGAGAGACATAGACGCTAACTCTGCACTAGCGAGGCAATTAATTTCAAGTGTGTATTGGTAGGGATGATACAGCTAATCGACGTTCTACAATCAAAGGGGAGGTTTGAGACACTCGATGGCCTTAGCTGTCCATTGGGGGGGTGTAGTTCTTCGTCAAACAGGTGGGGGGAGTGATGATGGCAAGCAGGAGGGTTGTGAAAAAATAGTGTGGTACGCCTGGAGGGCGTGTTTTTTGTGGCTTGTGGTTGGTGGTAAGAGCAGGGCGTTGCTAGTGGAGCTGTATGATTGGTCATTAGAGAAAAAACAAATATGGCGTATCTGCAAACACTCTTCCATTGGCTGTGGTTGGCTGAAAAAAGCAGGGCTAGTGGGGCTGATTGGTCATCAAAAAAAAAAGGTGTCTCTGCAAACACTCCACCATTGGCTGTGGTTCTGGTTGGCTGAGAAAAGCAGGGCTAGTGGGACTAATTGGTCACTAAAAAAAATGGCGTCTCTGCACTCCACCTTTGATTGGCTGAAAAAAGCAAGGCGTTGCTAGTGGAGCTCTGCCATTGGTCATTGCTGTGACGCTCCACCATTGGTTGCCTGGAAAAAGCAGGGCGTTGCTAGTGGAGCTAATTGGTCATTAAAGAAAAAGGCTTCTCTGCAAACACTCCACCATTGGCTGTGGTTCTGGTTGGCTGAAATAAGCAGGGCTATTGGGACTGATTGGTCATTAAAGAAAAGGCGTCTCTGCACTCCACCATTGGCTGAAAAAAAGCAGGGAGCTCTGCCATTGGTCATTGCTGTGGTTAAGACGGCTCTGCTAAACGTCTACCATTGGCTGTAGTTTGTATGGTTCACTCGGACGTCGGGGGCTCGGGGGTGGAGCCTCGGACCCCCCAAAATCATCATTGCATTAAGTGGACTGAAGTTCCCCCACCCGGTCACTAGTGGGGGTGTATATAGCCCCGTAATCTTAAAACTCGTATACACAGTATGATGGACTCAGTGCTAGAACTAAAAGAGTGTTGTGTCTGCCATAAAGTGATTGGAAAAAAGTATATTCCAAACCACATGTACTTTAGTGAGCACAAAATAATAGTTGGCCTATGTGATCGTGGATGCTATCAATCAAGACCTATCAAAGTTAGTTGTCGATATTCTGGGAAGTATTCTGATTTAAACTCGCCACAGACTGAAAGAAAAACCTTTTACTTTCGCCATATACGACTACCTCCCAGAATGCAGCATGGAATCAAGCAGTGAAGAACAGAAGCCGCCTATGATACTTCCAGAAGTGGTGAAACTTTGGGAAGAAAAAGTATTTCGAAATAGGCAGAGATTTACAAATAAAAAATGACTTTGAAACTCTATTGATTTTTCCCCCTCTCCTTTTGGAATATAAATTGATTTTATACAGTGAAAACCATTTCAGTCATCAAAATGGTTTCTTCAGAGTTTATCGTTTTGCAAGCTGTGTTGACAAGAAAACACACACGAAAAAAATGCCGAAACCTGGAGTCGAACCGAGGGTCTTTAGATTTTCAGTCTAACGCTCTAGCCACTGAGCTATTTCGGCTATGTATATGAATGAAACACAGATGATATGAATAGAATTTGATTTTCAAAATCATTCATAATTTCACAATACGTTTTTATGAGAGATTGCGACATGTAGATTCTCCAGACGGCGTCTTCGTGCAACTCGAACGTGACATCATGTTTCTGAACAATCAACATTTTCGTATCTTCATAGACCAGTTGGTTAACTGTACATTACTCACCACATGGAAATTCGATTGGATCATCGGCGAATACATCGATAGGCTCGCTGAAGAAATCAGTTGATTTTTGCTCGAAAAGATCACACAGCATGGACCACTCCTCAAAGTTGAAGGACATTTTCGATTGGTTTTGCGAAATAGTAATATTTGCATTGAAACTCGGCGAAACTTGCACTTCCACACATATTTCGAAATTCGCCACATTGAAGGAGAACTGCACTTTTTTGTTGTTGCTCATCATAGTTGTCGTTACACACTGATCTCAACTTCTGCTAGCCTGTTCATTCCATGAGTGAGAGAGAGGGTGAAGGACTCAACCAAATCTTGCAGCATATATCATATTTCGATGTGATTGATTTAAAATTGGAGCGATCGTTCAAGATGTTTCGGCAATACGTCTCTGAAAACGCAATCGATCGATCGGAAAATATTCCCAAAATTTGCTTCGTGATTGTCTGTAGGGAAATTTCCACACATACAAGTGGTGCACTTGATTATTATCTTCGTTGAATGTCACTTTCTTCATGTCGAACTTTGAACTTCAATAGATATTTGAGCACGAATTTGAAAATTTGCATCAGCGATACACTTGTAATGAAAAAGTGGAGTCTTGCAATTGTTTCCATATCAGATTCGAGACACAGCTTGGTAGGTTGTTGTTAAATTTTCTCCCAATCAGACGAATCTCCATAGCTCTTATCCTCAAAAACGAGTCCCAACTTGTACGATGTGGAATGAACAGGTATTTCGGCACTCAAAACATGCAGATGACCTTCATTTAGTGTATTCGGAATCATGGGTAACCAATTTAACGTTTCATTTTTTATATCCGCTGGCATTTTCAAAGGTAACAAACACTTTGGTCACTTTATCCGGCGGATAGATGTACAGAATATTGGAAAAAATGGCAGACAAGATTATATAATTTGATCTTAACACGGCCATTGCAGACAATCAACTGATCTCCCCAATCGACTCACACATACATTTATACAAGAAAAAAACTCAAAGACAAGAAAACATTCCATTTTTCAGAAATAGGTACAGGTGTTATTCTACGTGTAGGTTTTACATTCAATTTGAATCTATCCAAATTGCAACGTTTTTCGATGTAGGTGACGATGATGATCTCAGGTGCTCAGATGAATTTTCAGGATAGACTACCATACCATTTGCTGCACTACCCACCTCCATATTGCGAAACAGTGAATCAGACTACAACGTGCATTTTCAAGATAGATAGATAGATCTTTATTGAAATAGGATATCCTAATATACATATAAGCTAAAAAGTATAGATTATCGAAAAGAAGGAAAAGTATGTGGTACATATTGGAATTATTTGAAATATATGACAAACAATAGAAGAATACATTACAAAGTTGATCAATACGATTAACATAACAATATCTCAAGACAGAAAATTGTAGTTACAGGTAACAAACACATAATACATATCATATTTGTACTTTGGAAACAAATTTCTTCAGTTCGTTTTTGAACATGATCAGAGATGGGCTATTTTTAATTACATTTGGCAACTTGTTGAAACGATCAAAACCCTTGAAAAACAAAGAATTCATGGTGTTTGTGTGATTTGTTCTGTGTATATATAAATCATTATTATTTCGGGTGAAGTGGTGGTGAATATCATGATGAAAGACAATGTACTGTTCAAAATAAGAGGGTCCTGAATTATTCAATATTTTGTATACGAAAATCATTGTGAAATAGATTGCCAATTCAAAACATTAAGCATAGTAGTAATAGGGGTGTCTCTACGGCACATCAAAATGATCCTCATACCACGATTTTGAAGCTTCTGGAGTTGGGACAATTTATTTTGATTGAATAGATATAGGATAGAGGAACAGTAGTCAAAGTGTGGCTGAACAATTGACTTGTAGACTGTGATTTTTGACTCGGCTGAAAGATTATTGGCAATTCTACTAAAAAAGAATAATTTCTTTGAAATTTTTTTATGAATAAACTCGAAGTGTTTATCAAACGATAGAGTGTTATCAATCTGGAATCCCAGATATTCAGTTGAATTCACTACTTCGATTCTCTCATCATCAATGCTGAGGTTAATATTATTTGAATTTATTTGGCTGTATTTGAATTTGGTGGTGATTATCATCGCTTTTGTCTTCAATACATTCAGCTTGAGTCTATTCATTTTCAAATACTTGTTAACACTAGCTAGAGTATTATTCATTTTTTGTATTGCCATTTCGAGGTTCTCATCGCTGCATGCTAATAGAGTGTCATCAGCAAGAAAGTTCATAAATTCACAATCAACAAACAATGGCATGTCATTTAAATATAGTATAAATAGAAGGGAGCCCAAAATACTACCCTGGGGAACTCCGACATCATTTTCAATTTCCGAAGAGAATATATTTTTCACTCTTACCCGTTGTTTTCTATTGGTCAGATAATTAGATAACCAATTGTACACTGTGCCCTCTATTCCATATATATTCAATTTGGCTAGAAGTATAGACATATCGATTGTCTCAAATGCTCTTTCGAGGTCAAGGAACACAGCCACAACAAACTTGTTTTCATCCAGTTCAGTTTTGAATTTATTTAGAGATAGTTGCACTGATGATTCACACGAGTGCATTTGGCGAAATCCTGATTGGTTGTTGATTAAAATGTTGTTTTCTTCAACATATTCTATTAGTTGATTATATACTGCTGTTTCTAGTACCTTCTCAATCGGAGGTAAAGTGTTGATCGGTCTGAATTCATCAGCTTTAATAGTTAGAGGAACTTTGGGTACAGGAACAATAGTACTACTTTTCGATCTTTCAGGTATTTGACCAGTTCCAAGAGAGGTATTGATAAGGTGTAGTATAATGTGTCCAATAGTCTCGAAAACTTGTTTCAGTATTTTAGAGTTGAGGATTTCATGTACACTGCACTTATTATCTAAGGAAAATATAATTTTACGTAGGTCAGTCAACGACAGCAATCTGAACTCTGAGAAAGTTTTGTATAGATTATAGTTTTTATTGCACCATGACTCTGTATACTCAATACTCTCCACTATTTCATTTATGCTTTCGACAAAATAACTGTTGAAGTTATCTGATATTTCGAAATCATCTCTTAGTAATATGAGTTCCCCAGTTTTTTCGAACTGTATACAATTTGGAAAGTCAATGTCATCACCTTTAACTAGTTTTTTGAGAGTTTCCACATTTCTTTAGAGTTGTTTCTATACCGATAAATTTTTTAAAAATAATATTGGTCTTTTTTTCTTTTCAATATATGTATTGACAACATCATTTCTCAATTTTTTGAATATTTTCCAGTTATTTTGTTTTTCTGCATCTGAGCAGTTTCTGAAGACTCTGTATGCCCGGTCGCGATTCTTAATTTTGGAGTGAACTTCGTTATCAAACCATGGCAAATGATTGTTATGAGTAAGATTTTGGATTGGAGAAATATCATCAATAACTGCTTCGCAATTATTCACTATATTTTGATAAATAAGTTCTACGTCAGTAGAATTCAGTGACCATTCACATGATATCAAGTTCATTTTTATGATGTCCAAATTCCGTTCACTGAAATTTATATATTTTTTCATCTTTTGATTTTCTTTATTGTGAATATCAGTGAAATTTACCGTGATTGTTGCATGGTCTGTTATTGTTGGATATAGGTGCACCGAAGCTTGACATCTATTTTCGTTTGTTAAGACATAATCTATAAGCGTTTCGCTGTGGTTAGTAACTCTAGTTGGTTCACCTCTATGATTGATGCACAGAGGAGAGGTTTCTCAAAAGTAAAAACAGGTGGCTGGTTGGCCGTTGTCGTTGTAGTGGCCTCAGTATGAAATCTTTATAAATTGACAATGTGTGGTGGTTGTGATGTGTATTGGGCAAAGTAATTTTGGAGAATGTCGAAATTTTTATGACCCTTCACGTATATCACATCAGCATCTTCCAACGTTTGCCAAATAATATTCAAATCAGAGTAGTCGACGAAACCATCGGAATATCGCAAGCCGTGCACGTTCTGCTCAACATATGGCGTTTCTCTCCAGCAGAAAGTGAACTATATGGCTTCGGAAGCTTCAGCAAAAAATGATTCGTCTGTGCGCCATCGGTTATGGCAATTTCTTTGGGGTAAAACACACCACTCAAATCAAAACCTTGAATGTCTATTGCTACAACCTTCATCTTCAGAGTCTTCCATACAACTGATCGTCCCTGTCAGATCTCTTCAAGATAAATGTCTAACTATCTCACTCAATGGTGAATTTTCTATAACACAATCGTGAATGATGATACAGAAGGCACGCGTGTTAGCTGGGAACCCATTTTCAGCTTCAATATCGAGCTTCACATCCACGGTGCTCGACTTCATGAATTCCGCCATTTTGGAAACATCTATCACAATAAAGGCTCGATTTTTGAATGTTATGTAATCGAGTAATGGTTGTTTTCTCGGAGTGTTCATGTAGCTGGAGTAGAAGTCTGTGTAGGTGCGATGTGCCTCAACGAAATCGCTCTTCTCAAAATCCAATCTCATTCGCTCGTGCGGGTAGATGTCACTGTTCAATGTCAATCTGATGTCCATTATATCAATATCATCAAAGTATGTGGGATCTTTATGCAAGTTGTCCACACGGCCTGTTTGGAATACTGTGATGATATATCGAGGGCTCTCCATGGCAGAAGCAGTTTTGACAGCCCAAATTTCTTTCGTTGACCCCTCAGTCAATGCTGGTAGTTCGTGAAGTTCCCATTTTCGAAAGGGTATCATTATAGGTGTATCAGCTTTGATAGATTGCAATAGGTTCAAACGAATTTCATCATTGGGGAAAATGTGCTTCACTTTCAATTCGATACCTTCGATTTGCAATTTGGCAGTAGTCTTTCTAGGTGCATTGGCAGCATCTTTGATGAATATGCTGTTGTTATCGTTGCGTGCACGAACCAAACGTAGAGACTGTTTACCGCATGTAGCAAAAGTATATCCATTGAAAATGCCCAAAAGGTGTTTCAGTGGAATGTGAAACGTGAAAAATCCATCAGCATCATTTCGTAGAGATCCATTGGGATAATTCCATCCAGATGTTCACATGTGGCTGGTAACGTCTTCACTATAACACAGGTATCCTCTGAGTGTACTCACTATTCCAGGATTACGAACTGTGTCCAATTCTTTACCATTGAGTTCGTATGAGATAGAGTCGAAAAAGAAAGCTGGTGCATTATTAACAAAATGAACAGTTTCATCAACAGTTTTTTTCATTGTTCCTCTGATACTTATCACAGCATCGTACATGAGTAACCATGTTTCACTTTGTTGAATGGAAATTTCAACAATATCATTATTCTCGAAGGATTTCACATATGGGTAATGAGTTCTAGTTTCCAAACGTTGGATGGATTCGTCGAATTGAGGTCGGCGGTAGATGTCGAACACGTGCCGAGACAATATTGTAACCCAATGATTGCAGAAATCGCTGATTTGTAGCAGAAAGTTTGGAAGTGACCGACCTGCTGGAGGACTCCTTTACTACTGATGGTGTGGATGTGTTGTGATTGAATATATCAAAAACCAAACCCATCCCTCAGAGTTTGTTCAGAACCAATCTTATGACATTAGGTTCACCTCTGAAACCCACCGGAGCGAAATCTTGATCGAGAATGTGTACTGTAATATTGTTTATTCCACTTTGCTCGACACAGGTAGATAGATCAAATTTAGTGGAACTTCGTCGATGGCAAAACGGGGATCGTCTCTGGATGCAAATTCGTAGGTGGTATATGAAGGTCGTCCGTTGAAATATGCACCTGCAGTTATATTGCAATCCAGGTGAATTATTCGAACTTTAGCAATTTTCACTGGTAAATCAGACTCACGAACTTGACCAGGTTCCAGCAATCTCTCTGAAAATCCCAGTAATTTTCCAATGCAGTCCGCAGGTCGAAAATTAATGGTATGTACTTTGCTGTATATTTCACACTCTAGAATATTGAGATTGGCTTTCAGAGAGAATGCTTTATCAGTTATATCTTCTTCCTGTTCGTCGTTTTTCTTCCTCTTGATATCCTGGGGTTTTTCTATGAATTTCGTTAGGAATTTGAAAATGTTAGTGATTTCGTAGGAACCAATGGGAATACTGATGATTTCTCTCTTGGTCTTATCAGCGTTCTTGAAATAGTAAAACTTTCTATTACCCTCCTCTATGTTTGGAATGCTGTTGTACGAGTGAAAACCAATCAAAGCCAAACCGTATTCAGCGTCAGGGTCCAAGGAAATCGGGTTGGTGAAGTCACTGCTAGCCGAGGAAGTATGACTTGTCAGCGTGACAATCAGAGACATGACTGAACCTCAACCAGTGCTACACACTAGTTTTGTAGGGAAATTCCAAGCACAAATGCCCACAACTTGTCTCATTGGAATTTTGATAGCGATCATTGTTGTATGAAATTTTGACATTGCCCAGATATTTCACCAATTCCACAGGTGGTTTCAAATGACCGGAACTGTCGAAATATTCCACCTTATTGCCATGTTTGCAGTAAGCTACCTAATGAGTTCCTTTGTTGTTTTGCGAATACAAATTAACGATGGCACATTCTTTGGCTGCTGGTATGGAGTGTGCGAGTTGATCACGCATGAAGACTCCTTTGAAATGAGGAATTTTCAATTGTTTCGCATATCGTCTCAACTCCACATCGAAAAGGGCTCTATTGGGTAGCTTCAATGGGATTTTTTTTGTTTCAGCAGGAAAATCCCATATCTACGACGACTTTTTCTCCAGAATAAACCTGAGCCCCGTTTTCCAATCTCTTCCATTGCCAGTAGAGGACCAACACCGGTTTGTCCTCATGAGGCCTTTTTGACCCAGCTTGGGGTTGGGGGCGTTGCAGAGTGGGGCCGTGGCGTGGGGCGCGACCTACGTGGGCCGGGGCGCGACCTACGTGGGCCGTACCTCGTAGTGCCCTCTGCGGTTCTGAAAAGGCTGGAGCTCTGTGATTGGTTCTAGGCGGCTGGTGCTTTGTAATTGGTCGAAGGAAGGACTCTGTGATTGGTTCTGAAAAATGGCTGCTGGGGGCCAGTTATTGGTCGAGCGCTCTGTGATTGGTTCTGAAAATGGCGTCTCTGCTGGGGGTTATTGGTCGAGGGCTTTGTGATTCTGATAAATGACGTCTCTGCTGCTGCCATTGGTTGGAGGCGTCTGGTCACAATGTTCATAATTCATCAACTTCAACAATTCGCTTTGAAATTCGTGATGGAATTCAAGGCAAGGAAACCGCATGGGTACACTGACGCAAATGTCGACCACGAATACAGAAAATTTGAAAATTGATAGTGATATGTGGAAACCTCTGTGACCGCTGTGAAAGGATGTTTGAAAATTGATAATGATATCTGTTAACCGCCTTGACCACTTCGACAGGCAGTTAAATTATTGTTATCAACTTGTTTTTCCAGTCTGAGGTTTTGTTAGGAATTATTTCTGCGTAATGGTCTGTCGTCATTACTGATAACAAAATTTTTGTGGTAGTTTTTGTCACAATGAATGGAATTTCCCGTGAACAGGGCGCGCGGTTGCCGGTTGTAAAATAAAGCAAAGGTGGGTGTTGCCGGTTGTATAATTAACCAATACAGTTGGGGAGAAAAAGGCGTTGGTGGAAAGAAAAAAATATGTCTGCCACAGGGTGTGCAACGTTAACATGTCACAGGGTGTGCAGCGTTAACATGTCACAGGGTGTTGGTCAAACTTGAGTATATAGGCACGTCTCAAAATTCTGCATTGACGTAGCCCTGTGATGCACCAGGTGATGTGGAAAATTTTTGCAATAGAGGCACAAGGGGCATATCGATTATTTTCATGTTTCATCGAGAAATACTCACTTCCGCTATGCTAAAATTCATCGGGGAGCAAAACAAATTATATATTCGTGTTCCTCAAGTCGAGGAGAGTCCAAATATGGCAACTTCCGGTTCCAACTTCCAGCCGTCGGATTTCGATGAAACCGGTATCAGTGGATTCGTCTCAATGTCAAGAATCATAATTAGGCAATTTCCGATGCCTAAAAGGCCTCACAGGCTATCTCCGTTATTTGGGGTCCTACAGACGGCTGCGTGTACTCATTTCAAACAACTTTTTCTATACTTTGAGAATATTATATTACCAAAAGACATTTCTTGCCAAAAATCCAGAAAATAGTGGGGAACATACGAATTTTTCGAAAAAAACAAATTTTTTTTTATGTATTATATCAAGTTATCCCAATTCTTATACAAATGTGAAACAATTTGACTCTTCGGTTCAGTTGAGCTCAAGACTTGATACAGATCATGTGTGAAACTGCTCGTACTAGTGATGAACTCGTTAAACATTTTCAAAATAATCTTTCGGAACTTGAGAAAAATTCGGAAGAATCCACGAATGAACTTGTCAAAATAATTAACAAAAATTTGAGAAAAGGTAATAAAACAATTCGAAAAGGAAAAGTCAATCATGGTATTCAAGTGAAACTACAATGTAATGCAGGTCACCTGAAGACTTTTCGAAATCAATTGAGGAGATCTGGCAATTCACACACTGTGGGAGGAGCATTAACGGAGAAGACATCTCACCGAGTCAAATGGGGGAAAGTTACATCAATATTCAATGGACGTATTCGTACAGCTGTGATTATAAATTTTGAACACAAAGACATCATTCCATTCTTCGAGGACGCTTTCCCCCTTTTTAAGAACAGAATTAGCAGACTCTTGAGACAAATGCCTGCAATGAAAGTCAACACTACCTTCTGCGGAGAATTCATCAAGAATAATGTTACTGCTCAAATCAAGGAGTTCAAATGTTTCCATTCAAAGAATGTTATCATTGATTTGGGAACTGATCTGAAGGAATGGTTTCTCGAACATGCTGTTGATGTTATTTCGAAAAAACTCTCAGAATTCCAAGAGAGAGATAGTGGTTGGGCCTTACACAGGATTGTAAGTTTGGAAGTGAAAATCAATAAATTTGAAATGGGAAATGGTATGTGAAAATGAAACGAAAACAGTAAATTGATGTTTCATTGTATAATAAGTTCATTTTTCTGTGGAAGTGTAAGTGTAGTATTATCATTGTGTAGAGTTTGATCAACAATTTTTACAATATATTCATTCGGTATTTGATCCTCTTCTTCTCGCACTCGAATCTTGTTACCAAAGGTTTTGAATAACTCTTCTTTTTGCAAATGATGTTTAATAGCGTTACTGAAATCGATAGGGTGCGAGACGTTTGCCCATTTCTTCAATGGAACCATACCTCTTCTTTTAAGACATTTCTCAGCATCATGCCAACCATCTTCCTGACGTCTCATCAGATACCATTCTTTCTCATGCTCTACCTCATATAAACCGAGACTCCTGCGTTTTCTGGCAATCTTGGTGCAATTGGTTCCCTCAAAATTGAAATATTCTGTTCTATTTGGGCGATGAGTTTTTGTCGATTAGCTTCTGCTCTTTGTAGTTCTGATTCCACAGCTCTCCTATCTAACTCTGCCTTCTGTGCCTCGATAGATATTATTTCTTTCAAATCATTGACAGAGTGGAGGAGTTGCGAATTTTGAATACTCAAAAATTCAGCTCGATGCTGTTCGAAGTATTTCTCATACTCACAATACTTTATGAGGATGAACTTCATTAGGAAAAATAGTTGTCGTAATTCGATGGCTTTCGAAGATCGCATCTGCATAAGTAGTCCTTCGAAATCTATGGCATCCAAAATATAATAACTTTTTCGAGAGTCCAAGTCATCGTTAACTGTCTTCGATATGAGAATTTTTCTTCAATAATCGAGTCACACCCCACTTTTTCTGAGAATATGTCCCAGAATAGCCAAGCCAATCCAACACATCCTCCGTTAATTTCTCGTGTTTGGTCACATTGATATTCCAAAAGAAAGCATTACGGTGGTCATGTTCAATATCAATGTTGAATTGTCTACAAATATCTTTCAATTCAACTTTCACTAAACCTTGGGACCACTGTGTCACATCACAATCACGAATTACTTTCATAAGAGACATTGTTGAGTGCTCGACTGCAAATCAATAACTGAACATTTCCATTACACGAATGTAGTACTAATTGATTTCGGGAGGTCACCACAAAAATCCGTCAACAATCATATCCTTTCCAAGATGATCTGACACAGAACGCTAATTCCAGATCCGTCTACCAATCATATCCTTTCCAAGATGATCTGCCACAGAACGATAATTTCAGATCCGTCGACAATCGTATCCTTTCCAAGATGATCTGGCACAGAACGCTAAATTCAGATTCGTCTGCAATCATATCCTTTCCAAGATGATCTGTCAACTGTCATTTGGTGCAGAACTCTTCAGATCCGTCGACAATCATATCCTTTCCAAGATGATCTGACACAGAACGCTAATTTCAGATCCGTCGACAATCATATCCTTTCCAAGATGATCTGCCACAGAACGATAATTTCAGATCCGTCGACAATCATATCCTTTCCAAGATGATCTGACACAGAATGCTAATTTCAGATCCGTCGACAATCGTATCCTTTCCAAGATGATCTGACACAGAACCCTTCAGATTCGTCTGCAATCCTTTCCAAGATGATCTGACATCATATTCCTTTCAAGGAGATGAAATATTCAGAAAAATCATGAAATGTATATTGGTAAAAAGTGATAGATTTATGACACAAAAATTCTCAAAAAAGATGCAATAGAAGCCCTACATATTGGACAACTTTCACATGTCATCGAAAAATCAACACAACAAGCTAAGTGTTTACAAGACATGAACACTACATTCATTTCATTTTTCAAACAAATTTGACGAGTATTCTTGTGATCTATGTTTGTGTAATTTTTGAGTTCGAAATTCGGATTTTTGAGTTTCCAAAATTCACATTTATCATGATAAATTTCTTCAGGCATCCACTCTCTCACCTCAAGTACATCATCTCTACCAGTATAAATGAATCCAGCATCAGCAAGTTTATCTTTCGGGAATTCAGACTTCCAATCAGGAAAAGTTTCAAGTCTATTGACATAGGTGTTGAAATCCACTTGCATTCTAGCTTCCACCTCCATATTGTTTGCAGTACATATCACAACTGAAATGAAACGCAATATGTCCTCTAATATATTTATTCGAATTTCTTCCTATCAAAATCAATTGAAACTTTATCTCTAATAAAATACATACATTCACGCATACAATAGCTTTCACAACTAGTACATAAATCACATAAGGCATATATAATACTTTCTGAATCTGAAGTACATTGCTTTGAAATTTTGGCAGCTGTTTGCAAAAAATTATGGTAATATTCGGAGAATTTCATTTTTGACAACATACTAAATTTTTTGGTAATTGGACAGTCTAATTGCAAGATTTCATATACATCACTCTCCAACAAATGAATCATTTCAATGTCTTTGGATATAACACATAACTTCATATCTTCACTGCACTTCAAAGTAATGTGGATGAAGTCACCGCAATCTAGAGTCATGGTCGCAGCAGGAGTATCCGATAATCTGCTCAGCAAACCGATGAATACGCCCCATTCGTAGGTATTGAAGGACATTTGACCATCAGCGAATACATCATCTTGACAGCTGGTTCGAAGCCTCGTGCAGGAGTAAGGCCACAATGCAAGAAGAATAAATTTGCACCAAAGTTGAACACTGAGTTGAGTATATAGAAACGTTCACATTTGATGGCTTCTTGGTAAATTCGGCAGACACGTTCCAATTCGGCATCATAATCAAAGTTATCAGACAAATCGTAATCAGAAGTTGGTGACTCACTACGCTCTTCAGACATGATTGCTGGAGACTGATCAAAATTCAACAGATCCAAATGAGTTTATAGCATCAAGTGCATCCGGTAGGGGAAAAAGGCCCTCATGAAGCTGATGAATTGTGCTTGTTTTTCATTCATTCACAAACGATTTGATGCATTAATCCAGCTATTGTGTGATTTATCCAAACCCAACCATTTCACATAGACCTTATTTCCCTTCTTCCTAAGGACTTTTTCCACTAAATAAACATCGAAATTTTTTATTTTTGTAATTCCTCTTCGTGAAAAGCACCACTGATTGGACGCCCCTCCAGATCTTCCAACAAGTATGTGGTAGGGTTGGTAATTTTGACTTTTGCTACGCGGAATATCTCACACGTTCAATTGGGCATATAACCTTTCTCGAATATATGTTTGACCTTCGAAATTCGAACCTTATCACCAACTTTGATTTTTTTTCGTCCAGTAGCAATTTTGATGAAATTATAGGCAGTATTGAGAACGTGCTTTTCATTGTCTCTCATTACATCACAGGGCTTCATGTTGATGGTGCGATGTTTGCGATTGTTGTAATTTTTCACGAGTTGAGGTAGGATATCCATCCATTTGTAGGAGCCAATCAAACTGAAGTGTTTGAAGAGTTTCTCTTCCAAAGTTCGAATCACACGTTCGGCAATAGCTGCTTTTTTCACAGTATAAGTACTATAATGATTGATGTTGCGTTTCTTCATTGAAATTTGGAACGTTGAATTGTAGAACTCTTTGCCCAAATCTGACTGTAGATTTTTGAGACATCGACCCCCACTCCTTTTGAAAATTTCAGTCATTGCATTGGTGACGTCTGCAGCATTTTTACTTTTGATCGGCTCAGCACATAGGTATTTGGAAAAGGTATCGATGACAACCAAAATGTACTTGTAGTTTTGATTGACTTTGGCGTAATTTCGAAGATCAGCTAGGTCCATTTGCCACAAGTCATCCAATCCCTTGATTATAGTTCGGCGCCGTGGAAAGTTCTTTCGAGCTGGCCTATGTAACTCATTCACCAACTGAATTTTCTCCTTTGAATGTCCTTCCATTCCGATGGTAGATGCTATACTGAAATTATGCATCCACTACCACCGTATTCTGCCCCTGGTTGATTTCCTTAATGACGGCTTTCATCTCAAGTATATCTGAATTCATTTTGGTAATTTCATTTTTGAATTGAAGTAGTGCTGCTTCAAGTTTTGTATATGTCTCATCATGATTTCGTTGAAAACTCTTCAGTTCACCAGTCAAGGTAGTTGTATCTTTTTTCATCGAAATTATATCCTTGTCATGCTCAGCCAATAGAGCCTGAATCAACTTCGCACCTTTATCAGAGGATTGCTCGAAAGCATTCACCCGATTAATCGAGGTGTTTGTCTCCTTTTCCAGCATGCTCATATTACTTGTGTGTCGTCCACTACATCTTGAATATTTTGCATCTTCGCACCCAAATCTTGTTGAAGGTGATCTATTCTATCTGCAATTCTCTCATTGTGATGAACGAGTTGTTCTTCGGTATTCTTTATTTTTTTCTCAACTAGCTTCATGACTGCTCGAAGGTTCCTACCTCTCACGTTAAGGTAATTCTCTATATATTGTTTTCGCCAAGCGCAGAGTGATGCGAGCGTTTCCCTTTCCTTTACTTCACTTTCGATTTGGTCAATCTAGATATTCGTAGAGTTTTCCACATATTGTTTATTGGCCACATCATCAACATCTGAAGGCATATTCACATGGCTTATTTTCGAAAAATCTGCATCAATATTTCCATCGTGAGTATAATTGAGGGTTATACCTGAACAATCACAAGATCCTTGCGGCTCTTCATCAGATGCTGATTTGGCAGAGTAACCG
Organism: Zygogramma bicolorata; assembly: GCA_032362365.1. Lineage (NCBI taxonomy): Eukaryota > Metazoa > Arthropoda > Insecta > Coleoptera > Chrysomelidae > Zygogramma > Zygogramma bicolorata. The sequence continues at coordinate 73,955 of JAVJAQ010001060.1, forward strand.
AACTTGTTGATACTCATAATGAGACTGATGCAGTAGAGTCGAAATATTTGAATTTATTGGATGACACCGGCCTCCTTCAATTCCCCAATGATTGCCATGATCTCATTATGAACAGATGTATTACCTGCTGATTCAGATGCAATGAGAAGTCTCAACCTGTCGACCAGCTCATTGAAAATCATCCCAATACACATATTCTACTGGTTTTTCGTTAAATGTCAAACTATCGGTAGGAATGCCACTACCAGTGGTGTGGTGTCGGAAGAGAGGTCTGATGATATGCTTGTATTTATTTTTGATAGTACCTTTCATACGTCCAAGACTATTCAGATGAAGTGTTGTCAACTCCAAAATCCTTTTATAATTTTCCAAATCTTCTTTCTCATATTTTTTGGGGTAATCATAAAATAGCAATTGATACAGACCTGGTGTTTCTTTGAAATTATATCCTTCTGTTATGATTTTTCCTTCGCGAAAATCAATTTCCTTTCCCCCCAGGAACCATTTTGAAGGAACAAAGTCGTATATAGGACCGTAAACCATATCAATTTGCTCACTTTTACCCAAATATTCCATGATATATTCCCGTGACATTGTTGGATATTGTTCTAGATAATCATTCAATACATCCTCTGGAATCTTTTGATTTGATTCCAAACTATCGAATACCTCATCTTCTTCAGCATCCGCAGTAGCAACTTTTTCCAGTTGTAGAAAATTGGTGGGTTCTAAATGCTGCTGCGTTTCTTCCACTTTTTCAGGTTCTGTTTTGACATATTTCGATCTGAATGGTCTCAGTGGGGGTGGTTTCAATTTCCGTTTGGGTGCTGAGTATGCAGCAATTTGTTTCAGCGGTTCAGTTATGGGATTGAATAATTTTTGAATAGCTTCGTCTTCTTCAGACTTGCCCAATTTCAGTGCCAAGTATTTCCTTCGCACTCCTTTTGCTAACTGATTTATTTTTGATTTACGTTCAGCATCAGCAATTTGATCATCTATACTTGTCGTTGGCATGATGCCTACTGAGGAATTACTTTAGCATCACACTCTTATAAATTTTTCAAATCCCATGCGATATCTGCCATTGTTCCTATCGAAATCTTTGACAATGACCAAAGTGCCAAATTCCTCGTTCCAACATTTCGAGCAAATTGTCTTGAATTCGTCGGAGAAATCAGGTGAGACATGTTCATCAAATACATGTCTCAAATCCATGTCATCCTGCTTGAATAATACAATGACATTACAGTTGTCTCTTATAAATTGTTTGGTATTTTTGAATAGGTCTGGCAAAGGTATGCGGCATCTATTGACTTGTGTCGGCACATTGCATAATATTCTCGAATTTCATTTTGTTTATCGCAAGCCACATCGTCGAAAATGAATATGGAATTTTCTCGTGCTTCAGCCGGATCGACTATTTCATCATTGTCTTTGAAGGGGAAGTAACCCATACCTTCGATTTTCTTCATGACCTCTTGCAGCAGTTGATATTTCGGTTGCAACAATGATTTCGAGTATACGTAAACATTTTTGAATTTTGCTCCATTAGGGTTGAATAAGAAACTCAACATGGCATTGGTCTTACCACACCCACTCGGACCGCAAAATATAGCTCGGAATGAATCGGGTAACAGAACACCGTGTTTACTCTTTTTCAAAACATTAACAAAAGCCAAATTTTCTATAGGCAGCGTAGGTTTCTGCTGGGTAACCTTTATGGTGTCTCACATTAAACTGTGGAAAAAGCATCTAACACTTCGTTTAATGCGACAAACGCTTCATCAAATGCGTGTAACGCTTCGTTAAATGCGACTAATGCTTGGTGAAATGCGTGTTACGCTTCGTTAGATGCGACTAACGCTTCGTCAAATGCGACTAACGCTTCGTTAAATGCGAAAAACGCTTTCAGATTCACCTCAACCGTCCTCTGGCACTGAATCCTCTTATACACAGTTACTCTGAGCACATTTGTCACTATAATGCCTACCTTCGAACGGCAAGGTGGTGGTATTGTGAACACTCTAATCAATGAGCTTCCTTTCGAATTACACTTGCCTGAATACCAATACTGCGGACCTGGAACACAACTGCAGAAGAGGTTAGCTCTTGGTCAAAAGGGCATTAACGGTCTAGATTCCGCCTGCCGTCGACACGATATAGCCTACTCTCAAAACAAGTCTTTGGAAGATCGTCATAAGGCTGATTTGGGGTTGGAAGATAGTGCGTGGGAGCGATTCAATTCGAAAGACGCTAGTTTGGGAGAGAAAGCAGTCTCTTGGTTCGTAACTACTGCCATGAAGACCAAACGCAAACTCGGTATGGGTGTGAAGAAGCTATCATTCAAAAAGAATATTGTGCAGAAAATTTCCTCATCTTTGCGAAAACAATTGCAACCTCATCAACTGTCTGATATGAGTGAAAATAATTTGAGAAAAGCTTCAATTTTGGCTATGCGTACAGCACGAAATCACACCAACAGTATTGGTGGTCGTCAGAAGGTTCGAGTACCTCGAATAATACCAATTGAAGGAAAAAGTGGTGGTATTCTACCTTTGATACCAATATTTGCTGCCCTTAGTGCCCTAGGTGGTTTGGCTGGTGGTGCTGCAGGAGTGGCCAAAACTGTGATTGATGCCAAGAACGCAAAGAAAAAGCTTGAAGAAGATCAACGTCACAACAAAGCAATGGAAGAGATCGGAAAACAGGGGTCAGGATTATTTTTGAAGAAAAGTCGTCACGGCTATGGAATTTTCCTTCGAAAACAAAAAAACTCCCATTGAAGCTATCCAATAGAGCCCTTTTCGATGTGGAGTTGAAACGATATGCAAAACAATTGAAAATTCCTCATTTCAAGCGAGTCTCCATGCGTGATCAACTCGCACACTCCACGCCAGCAGCCAAAGAATGTGCCATCGTTGATTTGGATTTGCAAAAGAACAAAGGAACTCATTGGGTAGCTTACTGCAAACATGGCAATAAGGTGGAATATTTCGACAGTTTCGGTCATTTGAAACCACCTGTGGGATTGGTGAAATATCTGGGCAATGTCAAAATTTCATACAAAAATGATCGCTATCAAAATTTCAATGAGAAGAATTGTGGGCATGTGTGCTTGGAATTCCTCTATAAAACAAGTGTGTAGCATTGGTTGAGGTTCAGTCACGCTGACAAGTCATACTTCCACGGCTAGCAGTGACTTCACCAACCCGATTCCCTTGGACCCTGACGCTGAATACGGTTTGGCTTCGATTGGTTTCCATTCGTACAACAGCATCCCAAACATAGAGGAGGGTAATAGAAAGTTCTACTATTTCAAGAACGCTGATAAGACCAAGAGAGAAATCATCAATATTCCCATTGGTTCCTACGAAATCACTAACATTGCCAAATTCCTAAAGAAATTTATAGAAAAACCCCAGGATATCAAGAGGAAGAAAAACGACGAACAGGATGAAGATATAACTGATAAAGTATTTTCTCTGAAAGCCAATCTCAATACTCTAGAGTGTGAAATATACAGCAAAGTACATATCATTGAATTCCGACCTGCGGACTGCATTGGAAAATAACTGGGATTTTCAGAGAGATTGCTGGAACCTGGGCAAGTTCATAAGTCTGATTTACCAGTGAAAATTGTTAAGGTTCGAACAATTCACCTGGATTGTAATATAACTGCAGGTGAATATTTCAACGGACGACCTTCACGTACCATCTACGAATTTGCACCCAGAGACGATCCCGGTTTGGCCATCGACGAAGTTCCACTGAATTTGATCTATCTACCTGTGTCGAGCAAAGGTGGAGTAAACAATATTACAGTACACATTCTCGATCAAGATTTCGCTCCGGTGAATTTCAGAGGTGAACTAAATGTCGTAAGATTGGTCCTGAAGAAACTTTGAGATGGAATTGGTTTTTGATATATTCAATCACAACACATCCACACCATCAGTAGTGAAGAAGCCCTTCATCAGGTCGGTCACTTCCAAACTTTCTGCTACAAATCAGCGATTTCTGCAATCATTGGGTTACAATGTTGTCTCGACACGTGTTCGACATCTACTGCCGACCTCAATTCGACGAATCCATTCAACGTTTGGAAACTAGAACTCATTACCCATATGTGATATCCTTCGAGAATAATGATATTGTTGAAATTCCCATTCAACAAAGTGAAACATGGTTACTCATGTACGATGCTGTGATAAGTATCAGAGGAACAATGAAAAAAACTGCTGGAGATGGAACTGTTAATTTTGTCAATAATGCACCAGCTTTCTTTTTCGACTCTATCTCATACGAACTCAATGGTAAAGAATTGGATACAGTTCGTAATCCTGGAATAGTGATTACACTCAGAGGATACTTGTGTTATAGTGCAGACGATACCAGCCACATGTGTACATCTGGATGGAATTATCCCAATGGATCTCTACGAAATGATGCTGATGGATTTTTCACCTTTCACATCCCACTGAAACACCTTTTGGGCATTTTCAATGATTATACTTCCGCTACATGCGGAGAACAGTCTCTACGTTTGGTTCGTGCACGCAACGATAACAACAGCATATTCATCGAAAATGTTGCCAATGCACCTGGAAAGACGACTGCCAATTGAAAATCGATGGCATCGAATTGAAAGTGAAGCACATTTTCCCTAATGATGTAATTCGTTTGAGTCTATTGCAATCTATCAAAGCTGATACACCTATAATGATACCCTTTCGAAAATGGGAACTTCACGAACTACCAGCATTGACTGAGGGATCAACGAAAGAAATTTGGGCTGTCAAAACTGCTTCTGCCATGGAGAGCCCTCGATATATCATCACAGTATTCCAAACAGGCCGTGTGGACAACTTGCATAAAAATCCCACATACTTTGATAATATTGATATAATGGACATCAGATTGACATTGAACTGTGACATCTAGTCACTCTCTGTTACTTTTGAAAATGCGAGTGGATATAGAAACGAATCATGGCCTCAAAATTGGATGCCAGTGATTCCGACTGCACTGAATGAAGGTCATCTGCATGTTTTGAGTGCCGAAATACCTGCCCATTCCAATTCTTACAAGCTGAGACTTGTTTTTGAAGACCGCAGTTTTGGAAACTCACCTGATTGGAAAGAAATCGAACCTCAACCAACCAAGATCTGTCTAGAGTCTGATATGAAAACAATTTCGGGCCTGATTTATTTCATTACAAGTATATCGCTGATGCAAATTTTCAAATTTTTGGTCAAATATCTATTGAAGTTCAAAGTGCCGCAATATGAAGAGGGTGAGGTTCAGCGAGGATAATCAAGTGCACTACTTGTATGTGTGGCAATTTGCATACAGACAATCAAGAAGCAAATTTTGGGAGTATCTTCCGATCGACCGAATGCGTTTTCAGAGACGTATTTCACAATCATCCCGATCGATTGAACCTATTTTGAATGAAATGCATCGAAAAACCATATTCGATACAAGATTTGCATGAGACATTTTGGAAACGATTTCCCAATGTGATCACACTGTTTTCTAAATAAAATTTTTGTTTATATACTTGTTTCATTTACATACCGAAATAGCTCAGTGGCGAGAGCGTTAGACTGAAAATCTAAAGACCCTCGGTTCGACTCCAGCGGCAATTTTTTACACTTTAGGGTCCCCAAAATTCATAAAAATCTCCATCAAAGCCACGGAAATTTCATTTCGTTCGGGGCCATTCATTGTGACAAAACCACAAAAATTTTGTTATCAGTAATGACGACAGACCAGCAGAATTCCCAACCTCAGACTGGAAAAACAAGTTGATAACAGTAATTAAACTTCCTGTCGAAGTGGTCAAGGCGGTTAACAGATATCATTATCAATTTCCAAACATCCTTTCACAGCGGTCACAGAGGTTTCCACATATCACTTTCAATCTTTAAATTTCCTGTATTTGTGGTCGACATTTGCGTCAGTGTACCCATGTGGTTTCGTTGCCTTGAATTTCATCACGATTTTCAAAGCGAATTGTTTTTGAAGTTGATAAATTATGAAAATTGTCATCAGACGCCTCCAACCAATGGCAGCAGCAGAGACGCAATTTTTCAGAACCACAGAGCCCTCGACCAATAACCCCCAGCAGAGACGCCATTTTCAGAACCAATCACAGAGCCCTCATTTTTTCGACCAATAACTGGCCCCCAGCAGCCATTTTTCAGAACCAATCACAGAGCCCTCATTCCTTCGACCAATTACAGAGCTCCAGCCGCCTTTTCAGAACCAATCACAGCCAGCCGCCTAGAACCAATGACAGCCAGCCGCCTAGAACCAATCACAGCCAGCCGCCAGAATCGCAGAGACCTCGAGGTACGGCCCACGTAGGTCGCGCCCCGGCCCACGTAGGTCGCGCCCCGGCCCACGTAGGTCGCGCCCCGGTCCACGTAGGTCGCGCCCCGGCCAGGTCACGCCCCCCCCCCCAACCCACTCTGCAATGCCCCCACCCCAACCCCAAGCTGTGTCAAAAAGGCCTTATGAGGACAAACCGGTGTTGGTCCTCTACTATTGCCTTGTTGTGTCGATGATCCCCTTCAAGTTTTTTCGTTGCATTCTTGGCATCAATCACAGTCTTGGCAACGCCAGCTGCACCACCAGCCAAACCACCTAGGGCGCTAAGTGCAGCAAATATTGGTATCAAAGGTAGAATACCACCACTTTTTCCTTCGATTGGTATTATTCGAGGTACTCGAACCTTCTGACGACCACCAATACTGTTGATGTGATTTCGTGCTGTACGCATAGCCAAAATTGAAGCTTTTCTCAAATTATTCTCACTCATATCAGACAGTTGATGAGGTTCAAATTGTTTTCGCAATGATGAGGAAATTTTCTGCACAATATTCTATTTGAATGATGGCTTCTTCACACCCATACCGAGTTTGCGTTTGGTCTTCATGGCAGTAGTTACGAACCAAGAGGCTGCTTTCTCTCCCAAACTATAGTCTTTCGACTTGAATCGCTCCCACGCACTATCCTCCAAATCAGCCTTATGAAGATCTTCCAAATACTTATTTTGAGAGTAGGCTATATCGTGTCGACGGCAGGCTGAGTCTAGATCGTTAATGCCCTATTCTGCAGTTGTGTTCCAGGTCCGCAGTATTGATATCCGGGCAAGTGTAATTCGAAAGGAAGTTCATTGATTAGAGTGTTCACAATACCACCACCTTACCGTTCGAAGGTTAGCATTATACTGAAAAATGTGCTCAGAGTAACTGTGTATGGAGGGTTTCAGTCCAAAAGGACGGTTGATATGAATCTGAAAGCATTAGTCGCGTTTAACGAAGCGCAAGCTGCTTTAAACGAACCGCTACTTGCATTTAACGAGGCGTTAGTCGCATTTAACGAAGCATTAGTCGCATTCAACGAAGCGATAAATGCTTTTTCCGCAGTTTAATGTGAGCCACCATGAAAGTTACTCAGCAGAAACCTACGCTGTCTATAGAAAATTTGGATTTTGTTAACGTGTCGAAAAAGAGTAAACACGGTGTTCTGTTACCCGATTCTTTCAGAGCTATATTTTGCGGGCCGAGTGGGTGTCGTAAAACCAATGCCATATTGAGTTTGTTATTCAACCCTAATGGGTCAAAATTCAAAAATGTCTGCGTATAATCGAAATCATTGTTTCAACCGAAATATCAACTGCTGCATGAGGTCATGAAGAAAATCAAAGGTATGGGTTACGTCCCCTTCAAAGACAATGATGAAATAGTCGATCCGGCTGAAGCACGAGAAAATTCCATCTTCATTTTCGATGATGTGGCCTGCGATAAACAAAATGAAATTCGAGAATATTATGCAATTATGCCGACACAAGTTAATAGATACCGCATACCTTTGCCAGACCTATTCAAAAATACCAAAACAATTGATTAGAGACAACTGTAATGTAATTGTATTATTCAAGCAGGATGACATGAATTCGAAACATGTATTTGATGAACATGTCTCACCTGATTTCACCTACGATGTATTCAAGACAATTTGCTCGAAATGTTGGAACGAGAAATTTGGCACTCTGGTCATTGTCAAGGATTTCGATAGGAACAATGGCAGATATCGCATGGGATTTGACGAATTTATAAGAGTGTGATGCTGAAGTAATTCCTCAGTAGGCATCATGCCATCGACTAGTATAGATGATCAAATTGCTGATGCTGAACGTAAATCAAAAATAAATCAGTTAGCAAAAGGAGTGCGAAGGAAATACTTGGCACTGAAATTGGACAAGTCTGAAGAAGATGTAGCTATTCAAAAATTATTTAAACGCATAACTGAACCGCTGAAACAAATTGCTGCATACTCAGCACCCAAACGAAAATCGAAACCACCCCCACTGAGACCATTCAAATCGAAATATGTTGAAACAGAACCTGAAAAAGTAGAAGAAACGCAGCAGCATTTAGAACCCACCAAATTTCTACAGCTGGAAGAAGTTGCTGCTGCGGATGCTTAAGAATAAGTTGAAGATGAGGTCTTCGATAGTTTGGAATCGAATCAAAAAATTCCAGGGGATGCATTGAATGATTATCTAGAACAATATCCAACAATGTCACGGGAATATATCATGGAATATTTGGGTAAAAGTGAGCAAATCGATATGGTTTACGGTCCTATATACGACTTCGTTTCTTCAAAGTGGTTCCTGGGGGAAAGGAAATTGATTTTCGCGAAGGAAGAATCATAACAGAAGGACATCAGTTCAAGGAAACACCAGGCCTGTATCAATTGCTATTTAATGATTACCCCAAAAAATATGAGAAAGAAGATTTGGAAAATTATAAAAGAATTTTGGAATTGAAAACACCTCATCTGAATAGTTTTGGACGTATGAAGGGTACTATCAAAAATAAATACGAGCATATCATCAGACCTCTCTTCCGACACCACACCATTGGTAGTGGCATTCCAATCGATAGTTTGACATTCAACGAAAAACCAGTTGAATACGTGTATTGGGATGATGTCAATGAGCTGGTCGACAGGTTGAGACTTCTCACTGCATCTGAATCGGAGGGTAATACATCTGTACATAATGAGATCGTGGCAATTATTGAGGAATTGAAGGAGGCCGGTGTCATCCAATAAATTCAAATGTTCCACCTGTACTGCATCAGTCTCATTATGAGTATCAACAAGTTCGGTTACTCTGCCAAATCGGCATCTGATGAAGAGCCGCAAGGATCTTGTGATTGTTCAGGTATAACCCTCAATTATACTCACGATGGAAATATTGATGCAGATTTTTTGAAAATAAGTAATGTCAAGATGCCAACAGATGGTGAAGATGTGGCCAATAAGAAATATGTGGATAGCACCTTGAATATCTTGCTTGAACAAATTACACGAGAAGCTTTGGGAAGGGGGAAACTTGCTCCACTTTGTGCACAGCGAAAACAAGATATAGTAAATGCTATGAATTTGAGAAGTAAAAATATTCTAGAAGACATGTTACTTATCGATGAACGAATCGCAAATTGATAATCTACACAACGATTCGGTTGCAAATATGAGAAATATTCAAACTGCCATGGTAGAACATACAAATGACATCGACAAATTAACTGATGAACAAACCACCTTGAGTACTTATGTAAAAACTATTGCAGAACAACACGATAAATGTTATACTCAGATTGAGGAAGTATCGACTAAACATGAAGAGGATATCGTCTCAATGGAAAAGGATACAACTTTATTGGCTGATGATACACATTCGAAACTTACGGCTGTCATACTTCAACATAACGCTGATATTACCAAAATGGATTCAGATATACTCGAGGTAAAAGCTACCAACGATGCCTTGGCCAAATCACAAGAAGATTCCGTTTGATCACGCCGAAGCCAAAATAAATTCACAGTATAGTATGTGCCATCGGATTGAAAGGACATTCGAAGGAGGAAATTCAGTTGGTGAATGAGTAACATCGGCCAGCTCGCAAAACCTTTTCACGACACCGAACTATAATTAAGATTTTGGATGATTTGTGGCAAATGGACCTTGCCGATCTTCAAAATTATGCCAAAGTCAATCGAAACTACAAGTACATTTTGGTTGGCATCGATACCGTCTCCAGACCTATGAGCGGAGCCGATCAAAAGTTAATATGCTGCAGACGTCACCGATGCGATGCGTGAAATTTTGAAAAAGAGTGGAGGACGATGTCCAAAAAATCTACAGTCAGATTTGGGCAAAGAGTTCTACAATTCAACGTTCCGAAATTAAATGAAGAAACACAACATCAATCATTATAGTACGTATACTGTCAAAAAAGCTGCCATTGCCGAAAGTGTGATTCGAACTTTGTGAGAGAAACTCTCTTGAAACATTCCAGTTCAAATGGTTCCTACAGATGGTTGGATATTCTGCCGCAACTCGTTCAGAATAACAACAATCGCAAACATCGCACCATCAACATGAAACCCTCGGATGTTACGAAAGCCAATGAAAAGCACGTTCTCAATACTGCCTATAATTTCATCAAAATTGATACTGGACGACGAAAATTCAAAGTTGACGATATGGTTCGCATTTCCAAGGCCAAACATATTTTCGACAAAGGTTATGTGCCTGATTGGACGTGTGAGATATTTCGTGTGGCAAAAGTCAAAATTACCAACCCCATTACCTACTTGTTGGAAGATTTGCAGGGACGTCCAATCAGTGGTGCTTTCTACGAAGAAGAATTACAAAAAATCAAAAAATTCCGATGTTCATTTGGTGGAAAAAGTCCTTAGGAAGAAGGGAAATAAGGTCTATGTGAAAAGGTTGGGTTTGGACGAATCACATAACAGTTGGATTGATGCGTCAAATCGTTTGTAAATGAATGAAAAACAAGCACAATTCATCAGCTTCATGGGGGCCTTTTCTCCCTACCGGATGCACTTGATGCTATAAACTCATATGGATTTGTTGAATTTTGATCAGTCTCCAGCAATTATGTCTGAAGAGCGCAGTGAGTCACCAACTTCTGATTACGATTCGTCTGATCACTTTGACTATGATGGCGAATTGAAACGTGTCTGCCGAATTTACCAAGAAGCCATCAAATGTGAACGTTTCTATATACTCAACTCAGTGTTCAACTTTGGTGCAAATTTATTCTACTTGCATTGTGGCCTTAGTCCTGCACGAGGTTTCAAACCAGCTGTCAAGATGGTGTATTCGCTGAACGCTGATTGCCAAATGTCCTTCAATACCTACGAATGGGGTGTATTCATCAGTTTGCTGAGCAGATTATCGGATACTCCTGCTGCGACCATGACCCTAGATTGCGGTGACTCCATCCACATTACTTTGAAGTGCAGTGAAGATATGAAATATCTAAAGACATTGAAATGTTTCATTTGTTGGAGAGTGATGTATATGGAATTTTGCAATTAGACTGTCTGATTACCAAAAAATTCAGCATGTTGTCAAAAATGAAATTTCACGAATATTACCATAATTTTTTGCAAACAGCTGCCAAAATTTCCGAACAGTGTACTTCAGATCCAGAAAGTACTATATATGCCTTATGTGATTTATGAACTTGTTGTGAAAGCTATTGTATGCGTGAATGTATGTATTTTTTCAGAGATAAAGTTTCGATTGATTTTGATAGGAGAAAATTTGAATAAATATATCACAGGACATCTTGCGTTTCATTTCAATTGTGTACTGCAAACAGTATGGAGGTGGAAGCTAGAATGCAAGTGATAAGAAATTTCAACACCTATGTCGATAGACTTGAAACTTTTCGTGATTGGAAGTCTGAATTCCCGAAAGATAAACTTGCTGATGCTGGATTCATTTATACTGGTAGAGATGATGTAGTTGTGTGTCCAAAATGTCACATTGAAGGGTTTAGATGGGAGGTTGGAGATGACCCTCTGATGGATCATTTCAGATGGCAACCTGATTGCACATTTTTCGATGAGGAGGGGGAGTATGTGAGACGAAAAAGACGGCCCGTATATAAAGATAAGGTTAATTTTGATGTCCGATTGAAGACATTCGACGATTGGCCGGTTGCTCTTCAACAAAAACCACATGACCTAGCTGAGGCAGGATTCTTCTATACCGGCAGAAGTGATCGAGTCAAATGTTTTTACTGCGGACTTGAGGTGAAAGAGTGGATACCTGAAGATGAAGTTTGGACTCAGCATGAAATTTATCATGATAAATGTGAATTTTGGAAATTTAAAAATCCGAACTCAAAAATTCCACAAACATAGATCACAAGAATACTTGTAAAATTTGTTTGGAAAATGAAATGAATGTAGTGTTCCTGCTATGTAAACATTTAGTATGCTGTGTTGATTGTTCGATAACATGTGAAAGTTGTCCAATATGTAGGGCTTCCATTGCATCATTTTTCAGAATTTTCGTATCATAAATCCATCACTATTTACCAATATACATTTCATGATCTTTCTGAATATTTATTTCATCCCCTCGAAAGGAATATGGTGTCAGATCAAATTGTTGATCAAACTGTACACAATGATAATACTGCACTTACACTCGCACAAAAAAAATCAACTTATTATACAATAAAACATCAATTCATTGTTTTCGTTTTATTGTCACATACCATTTCCCAATTCAAATTTATTGATTCTTACTTCCAAACTTACAATCTTGTGTAAGGCCCAACCACTATCTCTCTCTTGAAATTCTGAGAGTTTCTTCGAAACAACATCAACAACATGTTCGAAAAACCATTCCTCCAGATCAGTTCCCAATTCAATGATAACATTCTTTGAATGGAAAAATTTGAATTCCTTGATTTGAGCAGTAACATTATTCTTGATGAATTCTCCTCAGAAGGATTCAGAATCGACGCGAGGCTCAAAATGGGGGGTCCGAGGCTTCACCTCCGAGCCCCCGACGTCCGAGTGAACCATACAAACTACAGCCAATGGTAGACGTTTAGCAGAGCCGCCTTAACCACAGCAATGACCAATGGCAGAGCTCCACTAGCCTTGCTTTTTCAGCCATTGGTGGAGTGCAGAGACGCCTTTTTTTCAATGACCAATCAGCTCCACTGGCAACGCCCTGCTTTTTTCAGCCAACCAATGGTGGAGCGTCACAGCAATGACCAATGGCAGAGCTCCACTAGCAACGCCTTGCTTTTTTCAGCCAATCAAAGGTGGAGTGCAGAGACGCCATTTTCTTTAGTGACCAATCAGTCCCACTAGCCCTGCTTTTCTCAGCCAACCAGAACCACAGCTAATGGTGGAGTGTTTGCAGAGACACCTTTTTCTTAAATGACCAATCAGCCCCACTAGCCCTGCTTTTTTCAGCCAACCACAGCCAATGGTGCAGTGTTTGCAGAGATGTCATATTTGTTTTTTCTCTAATGACCAATCATACAGCTCCACTAGCAACGCCCTGCTCTTTCCACCAACCACAAGCCACAAAAACACGCCTCCCAGGCGTACCACAACTTTTTTTCACAATCCTCCTGCTTGCCATCATCCCTCTCCCCACCTGTTTGACGAAGAACTACACCCCCCTCTCCATCGACAGCTAAGGCCATCGAGTGTCTCAAACCTCCCCTTCGATTGTAGAACGTCGATCAGCTGTATCATACCTACCTATACACACTCGAAATTAATTGCCTCGCTATCGCAGTGTTAGCGTCTATGTCTCTCATGCTGAGCGGCCCGGGCTCAATCCTCAACATCGGATGATTTTTTCTTTCAGGTTATTCACATGTTCAATTCATAGGTGGCGTACAAGGGTTCTGTAACTTGCTGATAGGTGGCGCTTAGTGTACTTGCGACTATGGCTCATAGGTGGCGTTCGTATGATGGGTGGAGTATGATTGATGACAGATGGCGTGGCTGGCAACTGATAAATGATGGATGACTGTTGACAAATGATGGATGACAGCTGTGACGTAATGATGGTTCTGATGTGTTCCGTGGTAGCGCATGACAGATGGCTAGCGACAGATGATGTGTGACGTCAGATGTCACGCGATAATTTGGAGCGCTCTGATTGGTCGCCGGAATCTAAATTGGCAGAATGAACCTTCATAAGATATAAAACATGGGATTTCGAGCTAGGACTCTCATAGCCCCTTAAAGGATATGCATCTTATGCAGCAGAGAAATCAAAATCAGAAACCATCCAGGAATTTGCAGTTCGTCTGAGAGGGCTCGCTACTCACTGTAAGTTTGGAGCGTCATTGGATAATGTGTTACGTGACAAGTTCATTTGTGGTTTCGAAGGCGGAAAAATCTTAGATATGTTTTTTACAAAAAATGAAGAAGAACGTTTCAAGAAGCCATCAGAATAGCTATCGTAACAGATGTAGCAAATCATAGTTACGGTTTGCCGTCAGTCGTATAAATCAAATCTGAAGAAATTCACAAACTTCAATATCAAGGACCACCTCAGCAAAGTTATCCGAGAAAAACAGCAGTGGGTAGCAGAGACTGGACTAGAAGGAGACCAGCGACTGCATTCCGTTCCACTGAGGAGGGGAGTACGGTAGGAAAATATCCACAGCAGTCAGGTATGTTTGCATGCAAGGTTTATGGAAAAGACAATCACGACACGAATAGCTGTTTCTTTTTCGAGAGTATATCTGTAGTTTTTGCGGCAAAAAAGGTCATTTACGGTGACTGTGCAAAAAAAAACAATAAAAATAAATCCTTTCATTTCATGAAGACGGACAATGAACACCCCACTGATATAGCTAATATTTCGAATGTATCAGATAATAATAGTGTTGAAAATGAATTGGCATTATTTTGTTTACGCTCAGTACAAGGAAGTCCAATATTATTAGATGTAAAGTTAAATGATATTCCTTTGAAAGCAGAATTAGATTCGGGGGCATCAGAATCCGTCATTTCAGAAATTCTGTGGAGAAAACATTTCCAAAATTTTCCACTCATAGACACCCAAGTTGTATTTTCAACTCATGTCGGGGATAAAATTGTACCATTAGGAAAAAATAAAATGGTTGTGAACTTTAACAATGAAATCAAAACATTAGATATTTCTGTATTCGGCGGGTGTGCAAATTTTTTATTAGGAAGGGATTTTATCACTGAGTTCAATTTGGGCTTCAGCTCTTTAAATTATGTTGATTTGACTAGCAACAAAATGATTGATAATTTGGTAAATAAATATCCACATGTTTTCAATAATTGAAGGATGATGGAACTGTTCGTATTTGCGGGGATTATGAAATCACTGTAAACCCTTATATTGAAATGTGCCGTCATCCTATTCCAAAAATTGACGATTTATTTTGCAAACCAGCGGGAGGTATTCAGCTTTCAAAATTGGACTTGGCATTTGCCTACCAACAATTACCATTAGATGAGTCAAAAAAAATAACCGCGATATCCACACATAAAGGATGTTTCGTCTATACCCGTCTTCCCTTCGGAATATCCTCGGCTCCAAGTTTTTTTCAGCAGGTTATAGAACAAATTCCATCTGGAATAAACGGAGTATGCTGTTTCTTGGACGATATTCTTACCACTGGAGCAAATAAAAAAGAAAATGTGGAAAGACTTGAGCAGGTTCTAGGTGGTTTAGAAAATTGCGATTTGACTATAAAAATCGAAAAATGCAAATTGTTCCAAGACTCTATCAAATATCTGGGACATAGGATAGATAAATATGGACTGCAAGTGAAAGCAAGATAGAAGCAATTTTAAAAATTCCAAAACCGACTAACATATCACAAGTTAAATCTTTCGTGGGCTCCATTCAACACTACCACAAATTTATTCCGAAAATTCCGGATATTTTACATCCTCTATATGATCTTTTGAAAAGTGGGTCAACATTCGCATGGTCTCAAAAATGTAAAAAAGGCTTTTGAAAAAATAAATAAATGTATCACTTCTTCTCCAGTTTTGCCACACTATGGCCCTTCCTTGGACTTAGTTTTGATTGTAGATGCCTCCTCCTATGGATTGGGGCTACCTCATCCCATATTTATTTCAACGGAGTGGAAAAACCGGTTACTTCTTCATCCCGGACCCTCACGGAGGCAAAAAAAATTATTCGCAGATAAATAAGAAAGCTTTAAGTGTAGTGAACGGAGTTCAGAAATTTTATTCATACTTGTGGGGAAGACGTTTCTTATTGAGGTGCGACAATAAGCCTCTTCACTTCAATATTTGGTCCAAAAAAAGGTATACCTACTATGACGGCTAATCGGCTGCAAAGGTATGCTTTATATTTGAGTTCTTTCAATTTCGAAATTGAATACGTGAAAGCAAACGAAATTGTGCAGATTTTTTGTCTAGTCTGCCAATTCCAATGATAAAAAATAATGAGGTGATGAATTAAAAAAAAATTATGTCACATTAAATTATCTTGAAAAAAAGGAAAATTTACCAATCAATTCGAAAATTATTCAGGGGGAAACGAAACGCGATGATATTCTAAAGGCAGTTATGCACTATGTACTAAGAAGAAAGATGTGTGTGTCTCTCGCTAAACAGACATACCCAAAAAAACATCAAAGATAGCAAACCAACACAGTCCAATGCCATTAGGCATTTTAATACATATACCATGTTTGTATTAAAGTTGTTAATCGTTACCTGGATATTTATTCTGCCTTCTCATTCAAGCTAGACAACCTTTTCTTGCGGTAGTAAGATATATAACCTTTGCTACCTGGCACCCTTTTTTGAGCCAGTCAAGTCAACTCATGAAAACATTACTTCATGGTAAACAGTAAATTGAATAACTTTCATGGTATACCATTTATAGAGAATCAGATTAGTGTCAATTTTTCTTTATATGCAGATTCACACGAAAGGGAAGCCCTGTAATGTTCAAAGAACACCGCGTGAATCGAGGGATAGGAAATACGAATTGACATTTACTTTGAATTTCTGAAGTTTGTAAGTCTCAGGAAAAACCTCTTTTGGCTAGGAGTTCCAAAGCTCAGCTGTTCTATTGACGAAAGAACCCTGAGCAAGAGAGGTTCGACAGGTTTCCAAATTCACAACAAAGGTGTGGGAATTCTGTACTCGTCGAATCATCCGTGTAGATATTGCTAAGGGGGACACGATTGATAACAATTCGGAAGAGCATCGACCGTGGAAGTATCTATAGAAGAGAGAAAAGTCTCCGACCCTTCTACGATGTTCCAATGAAGTGAGCGAGTCTGTGAGCGAAGAATCACCAACAAGACGAATTGCCTTTCTCTGAATAGAATCGAGAAACCTCAATGAATGTTTTGGGCCGAACTCCACATATGAGAACTGTATTCCATGAGAGGTCGTATCTGAGCCTTGTAGATCATTAGAAGCTGACGAGAAGTGAAGTATTTCTTCGCACGAAATAGAAATCCAAGTTGTTGGGAAGCACTTTCAGCGATCGATCTCACATGGTTTTCCCATGAGAGATTATCACTGATCGTAATTCCTAGCATCAAGATACCTGATTTTGTAGGAACAGTTACTCCTGACATCTGAATATTTGATGATGATAGATTGGCTTTTCTTGAGAAGAGACATGCCTGGGTTTTCGTAGCATTAAATTCCACCAAGTTCATCTTACCCAATCCTATTATTTTTGTCAATTCGTCGTTAATTTTTTTGACGTGAATGTTTCTTGAATTTTTGTTTCTCGAGCTGATATGGGGACTCTGGAAGAGAAACTGGTATCTGTATCTGTAGATTAGGGAGGGTGAGTATAGACCCACAGCACTTAGGCCACAATATGGCCCATTGAACATCCTCCCAAGGAGTCGCCCTCCTAGGACATTGTCCATCCTGCCTTATCCAGGAAGGAGGACAGGTCACCAGGGGACATCTCCTCAATATCGGCAGGTGTAGGCCAAGACTCACCGAACGCACACTCTCTTATCGACGATAGCTCCAGACATTCGCATAAGACATGCCTGACAGTTTCATCTTCCTGTTCACACATCCTGCATAGAGGTGTGTCCACTAGCCCCATAATATGGAGGTGTTTCCTTAGTTGACAGTGTCCAGTCAGAAATCCCACTGTTAAACGTAGGTTCTTCCTGGTCATCGCCAAATATTTATTTGGATCCAGCTTCTCAGGGTCGCCCAGAGTGATCCTGGCAAAACTGCATCCTTTGGTTTCATCCCATCTTTTGAGGGTTTGAGTATGGGTGTAACGTTTGGCTAGTTCCGCAATTGTCGAAGTCGTCAAGCCATGGGTGTCACCTGGTCCCAAAATGTTCATTCCAGCCGCCATCCTGGCCAAAGAGTCAGCAATGCGGTTACCTTTGCTCCTGTCGTGCCCTTTCACCCACCTTAGTACGATATTATTATCTACCGAGGCGTTAGCTAAATCATGGTGGCACTCTAGTGCTAACCCTGAGATAATACGTTGTCTATTCAAGGTTAGTAGGGCTTGTCTACTGTCAGTGTAGTTTATTATGTCTTTGCCAGAAATTCCTTTTCTGGTTAGCTCTTTTGTGGCGATTGAGATACCAGCCAGTTCTGTTTGAACCACGCTGGTATTTTTTCCCATTCCCCACTTAATCCTTAGGCTAAGTGATCTAGAGTAAACTCCACATCCTGATCCTTCCTTGGTTTTTGAGCCGTCTGTGTATATGCGTATTGCATTTGCAGCATCCGCCTCAGTGTTCTGTTTTATTTGTATTTTGTAGGGTTTATTAAACACGAACCTGGGTTCAATTGCGTCACTGGCTGCCTGTAGCAGAGGCACCGCAGTGAGTGCCTCCCTCAACAGGCCCCGCCTCAGTTGACCCATTCCTACCTCGGGGTTTACACCAGCCGTGCGCAATCGTAGCATGGCCATTAGCGCAACCTCCTTGACGTGCAGGTCCAGAGGTGTCAGAACAGTAACTGATTCCATTGCTGCGGTTGGTGTTGTTCTCATGGCTCCTGTGATGTTCAGACAAGCCATTCGCTGTATTTGGTATAGTTTTTGGATGGCCGTTGCTTGTAGAGTTTTCGGTCCCCATGCAATGACTCCGTACGTTAGCATAGGTCTTATTATTGCAGTGTAGATCCAGGTGACTACATGGGGCGAGAGGCCCCATGTGCGTCCCACTGTCCTCCGACACTGCTCATAGGCCACATATGCTCTTTTTGCTCTGCTCTGAATGTGCGAGTTCCATGTTAACTTCCTGTCGAGGGTAATACCGAGGTATTTCACCTCTTCAGAGAAGTTTAGTTTGCTTTTGAAGATTTCGGGGGGTTTCAAGCCCGATAAGCTTCTTTTCCTAGTGAAAAGGACCATCTCCGTCTTCTTGGGAAGAGAAACTGGTATGAGAAGGGATCATTTGAAGCGATTAGTTTAGTAAGTAATTTTTGCATTCTGAGAATTCATTACCTGTAACAAGTATGAGAGTGACATATATCAACTAGAATCTTTATGTAACCAGTTGAAACATTTTTTTAGAACAATGAGGAATGTACATTTCGAAAGTTCTTGAAAATTTATAAATGTGAAGAGGGCATTTTTCAAGTCGATTTTTGTTCTCATACATTTTCAAATATGGATGAAATTGAGTAACCGACTCACTTGTCCCACAAGAAAAATGTTTTTGAAAGTGCTTCCATTCCATTAAGTGTGTAAGCACTTTCAGTATGGACTATGTAATTGAAAGTATTTGGAAACACTGAGATAGAACCCTCTGATTTCTGATGAATATCTTCTACGACAAGCTCCATTGAGAGTCGAATGATATTCGGATAGATCTTCAGGGTTCGATAACATAAGGCACAGAAAAGTAATGAGCTTGAAAAGCCTAGTTTTCCCATTTTATAGTATTATATTTTACCGATTGATATTTATCATTTTTGGGTTAGGATGGGAATTATTTAATTTGATTTAATTTTTGTATTCGAGTACAACAGAAGAACCGAATACCCACGACTAGCCTCGGTCAAAGAATTATTGAAATTAGGGAAAAATTTCTCAATTCGATTTATCAACTTTGATAGCATATTTCATTGATATATAATATATTCCTGTAGTTTTGGAATATTTCAGATCAAATTAATTTCATAATTATGTATGAATCAGTATGAACGAAAATACCCGAAAAGTTTACTCTCAGCCGCGATAATTGTCTGTGGAAGGATTGTCAGTTGTCAATGTCGCTATGGAATATGATTGATAATTCCGAAATCACCCATTCACATTGGTCGATTCAAGGTGAACTCCAAACTTATTCATGAGTCATATTGCGATATAGATCCATGTTTACTATTTCATTCATAAATACGCCTAGTGCGTCCTCGTGAACCCCTGCTTACTCTTTGCTACTATACAAAATCGAACACAAATATTCAAATATTTTCTAACCTAATATTCTGACAGCTCATATTGCCTTGGCAGGTCAGCGTAGTTATTTCCGATGCGAATGCTGCTCATCGGTTGAGAGTGATCACTGATTACTGGTGTAGCAGTCCGTTCAGCCGAATAAGTTGACTCATCACTCAATCGTTGAGCACGGCTGAACGAACCCATTATCTTTGAACTTCTATCTCTAGTGATATAAAGGGACTCAACTCACCTGTGAAGTTCTTCAATCGTAATTATATGCAGCGGATCGTCCAAATATATCACAACCCCACCAGGTTCCCGCACAATCGACGTTGCAATTTTCAGCAGGGCCTCGATTCTTGAAAACGAGAGAGTAGAACAAATGAGAGAAAGTAGGCGTGTCAACGGTCTTTGCTAGAAAAAAGTATTCCAGAACGGAATGACAGTAGAACAGTACCCTCAGGGGGGGCAATAAATACATCTCTTAGAATTTTTGATAGAACCAGTCAGGGAACGCTTATTACTAAGTTATGTTCTGGGTGAGTGATCAAAATGATTTACAGTCTAATTCCTCACTTGTTTGTTCTGCACTTGTTTAAGTAGTGTTTATTCAATTAGGTATAATTGTATACAAGTTATAACTAAAAATCAGGGGTCGCTCCCACAGGGTACTATTCTATCGTCGTCGAGGATCCGGGCCCTGGGGCCCTATTCTTAAATCACTCGCAGAGCATTTGCTGGTGACGTCACTGCGAACAATTTGCAAAAATTTGCCAGAAAATCTGGCAGTGTTTCTTCATGCATTCTATGAGCAAGTTATATTTGCTTATCTTCAACTTATACTGGATTTATGCAGCAGTTTACACTAATTAAAGATATTGAAATCATTAAACCTTATGACAAGTGCCCAAACGTATGTCTAATTGAAATATTCTCAAAGAGAAGATATATAAGAGTTATTCAAGAAAGACATTGAAGATTTTTGGCAATTTTGCAGATTTTATACCGAATATCGATATGAGTTATTCGCAAAATTGCACTTGGTTTTATCGAGGTAGTGACGTTTGACATGTTAATTATGGAATGTTTCATCAAGTGTAAAAATTTTTGGTATTCGGGCTTGAGATTTGAGATGATGGTTGAAAAGTATTCTTTAACGCAATTATGAAAAAACTTTCGATTTTTTTTGTTTTGCAGAACAGGGGGGTGGGGGAAGCCACATCATTTCACCTTTCAATCGTGAGGAAGGTTGACGAAAAAATATCCATGAGCGCCTCAATTTACAGTTCATGTTACTCCAGCATGACTTTTCATGGCCCTCAGTACAAATTTTTTTGCCGATAGTTGAATTTGAATTTGTTTGTGTACTTATTTTTTTAATGAGCAGAATTTCCCAATAGAATGCAACTAACGATTGCTCGAAACGAAATCAAAATATTGTTTTGAGCAAATCTTACTTGTTCAACTTTCAATTTGAAGGAATTTGGAACAATTCACACTGAATATTTCTCAGAAAGCACGTGTCCTGTGTTATTTCTTATCACGGAACAAACATATCAATCATAGAACACCAAATATGCAAGTATATAACGGAATTGAGGTTGATGATCCAATTATCGACATTTCTGAATTATTTCCTGTACAAGATGGAGTGATGAGTAGGAACAGAGAATCTCGGTTTTTCCATGTTCAGGGAAATATTTACCATAGCTCTAGCCGTTGCCTTCTTCAATGGATAAAGTGTGACGTGCTTGGTGAATGAGTTGAGAATGATGAAGATGTAACAAATACCTCCCCTACTCCGTATGAGTGGTCCGAAAATGTCCAAGCCAATGATGTCCCCCTTGTTGGCGGGAATAATCTGCATCTGGGGTGGTTTTGGCATATCTGTATCTGTAGAGTAGGGAGGGTGAGTGTAGACCCACAGCACTTAGGCCACAATATGGCCCATTGTACATCCTCCCAAGGAGTCGCCCTCCTGAGACATTGTCCATCCTGCCTTATCCAGCAAGGAGGACAGGTCACCAGCAGACATCTCCTTGATATCGGCAGGTGTAGGCCGAGACTCACCGAACACACACTCTCTTATCGACGATAGCTCCAGACATTCACATAAGACATGCCTGACAGTTTCATCTTCCTGTTCACACATCCTGCATCGACGTGTGTCCACTAGCCCCATAATATGGAGGTGTTTCCTCAGTTGACAGTGTCCAGTCAGAAATCCTACTGTTGAACGTAGGTTCTTCCTGGTCATTGCCAATTATTTATTCGGATCCAGCTTCCCAGGGTCACCCAGGGTGATCCTGGCAAAAAATGCATCCTTTGGTTCAATCCCATCTCTTAAGGGATTGAGTATGGGTGTAACGTTTGGCTAGTTCCGCAATTGTCGAAGTCGTCAAATTCCTCTTCTGGTTAGCTCTTTTGTGGCGATTGAGATACCAGCCAGTTCTGTTTGAACCACGCTGGTATTTTTTCCCATTCCCCACTTAATCCTTAGGCTAAGTGATCTGGAGTAAACTCCACATCCTGATCCTTCCTTGGTTTTTGAGCCGTCTGTCAAATTGAAATTGAAATTCAAATGGAACTCAATACTCAATAAAAATAATATTTTCGTATAAGAACAACGAATGGTATGAAATGTAAAAATGAACATTAATTACAAATTGCATACTCCATAAAATCAAGAAAAACTATATTGTCCAATTTATTTTGCAACTATGAGTTCCCACACTAATATTGACATAGTCCGGCACTGAACTTTTGTTGGAAATACACTCTGTATTTCATAACGATGAATATTTTGTTTATATACAATGTTGATGTTGAGTTGTTGATTTACATGTCAATTAAAAATACAGTTCTTGTTTGAAGCTATTTTAAAGTTTTTTTTTCTGTCTGTTCATAAAGTATATATATTCAGACTCTATAGAAAGGTGTCTTCCAACCAATAATCTAACAGGTTATGGGCCCAGGCACTGTACCTCACTGAATTGCTCAAGTGGTGTAGAGCTGCAAACATATATCGTGAAAATGAACATTGGAGTATCAAGAATCGAATCTCTCAACAAAGACAATTTTGATACATGGAAAATGCACATGGAAGCATTACTGATCAAGAACGATGCCTGGGTGTATGTAAATGGCGAGTGCACTAAACCCAATCTTGTGGTCGGCGACGATGATTCCAGAAAAAAATTGGAGACATGGACGAAAAATGACATGAAAGCAAAGGCCGATATTATCCTTACCATAAGTCCATCGAAACTTAAACAAATAAAGGGATGTATCACATCTCGTGCTGTCTGGTTGAAGCTAGAAAGTATTTTCCAGTCCAAAGGACCAGCTAGAAAAGCAACTCTTCTTAAGCAACTTACTCTACAATGTATGGAAGAAGAAAATGATGTACGTGAACATATCAATCAATTTTTTGATGCTGTTGATAAGTTGCAAGAAATGGAAGTTGAAATAAATCCTGATTTGTTAGCCGTTATGTTATTGTATAGTCTCCCTTCCAGCTTTGAGAATTTTCGGTGCGCGATAGAATCGCGAGACGAATTGACTTCACCGGATGTCTTGCGTGTGAAAATTATCGAAGAAAGTGATGCGAGAAAGAAAGAATCCCGAAGTTGCGTGCAGAATGCAATGTATGTTAAAAATGGTTGTGATTATCAACGTCCATATAAGAAAAAGAACGATATGCATGAAATAGTTGAGGCTTTCGCGGCCGAGGTTTTCAGTATCACTACTTTTATCCGGGTTTGAAGGCCTTCGTTTTTTGGAATTTCTTCCTGACGTTTCGCTGGCTCGAGTGGCTAGCTTCTTCAGAGGCTCATTCATCTTGAAATTCACTCCGATGACTGGAGATTTTTTCTTCGCAAGTTGTATTTATGCCGATTCAGGTAGTTTGCGGTGCTAATTGTTCCATTCGGATTAGGGGAATTGTCATTAATATTGATTACCTTGTTTACCTCCTCTGGGTTCGGAGAATAATCATCATTATTTTCTGAAGAACTACCTGCAAGCTGTCAACCTCAACCGAATATGGAATCCCATTTAAAGAAAATCGATAATAACTGCAGAACAAAAAGATACAAAACTTCATCTACTTCTGCAAGATGTGCTGAAGATGTCTTTATATGCAGAAAATGCTTTCAGAACCAGCTCATCGAATCTCGGTATGAAATGGTGCTTAGATAATGGAGCGACGTCACACTTATGTAAGAAACTCAATGAATTTGTCGATATCAAAGACACCACATGCACGAAACTTCATCTAGCTAATGATTCGTGTGCCGATATCGTAGCTGAAGGTAGTGTTCAGTTTTCCGCTGATGTATTCGGGGAAGAAAAGAACGTTTCTTTGAAACGCGCCTTGCATGTTCCAGACTTACGTACTAACTTACTGTCAATAAGTGAAATAACTTCGAAAAATCTCGAAGTTTTATTCAGGAAGGATAATGCCTACGGCGTTGGAATCGATGGGAATGTTCAACTAGTAGCAGATCGAATCGGCGGATTGTACTACATACGAGAAAGTAAACATGAATTGTGTCAAAATTTCATTGATTCTGCTTAGTAATAAATCTGACAGTTTAGAATTGTGGCACCGTCGTCTAGGACACCTAAATGTCAAGGATATGATAGAAGCTCACCGCAAATGGTTTATTCAGGGTCTTGAACTTGGAAATAACAATGCTGATTTGAAATGTGAAATCTGCTATCAAGGAAAAATGACCCGGACACCTTTTCCCAAGAAATCCGAAAGAAAAACCGAGTTACTAGAAATTATTCATTCGGATGTATGCGGACCGATGCGGGTTCATTCCAAAAGTCTAGGGAACTATTTCATAGAATTTATCGATGATCACTCAAAATGATGAGAAGTGAGGTTCGTCAAATCTAAAAACGAAGTATTTCAAGTGGCTAAAGACTACATAGCTCTCGTAGAAAACCAGAAAAATAAAAGAGTGAAGTGATTGCAAACAGACAATGGAGGAGAATACACAAGCAAAGAATTTAGCGATTATCTCACTGAGCACGGTATCACTAAGAGACTGACCATTCCGTTTTCCCCGGAACAAAACGGTATTGCTGAAAGAAAAAATCGTACTTTACTAGATACCGCCAGATGTCTCCTTGTGCAGTCAGGTCTTCCATCATCTTCCTGGGCAGAAGCTATCAATACTGCCAATTATATGAGAAACAGAAATCCCACTGAAATTCTCAACGGTATGACCCCATATGAAGCATGGGCAGGGCAGAAACCCAATGTTAGTCACTTCAGATCATTTGGTTGCAAAGTATTCTGTTTGAATAGAGAACCAACACGAGGAAAATTCGACTCGAGATGCAAGGAAGGCATATTCCTTGGTTACTCTGATCAATCAAAGAGTAACAGAATATTGGTACCCGATAAGATGAAAATAGAAATATCAAGGGATGTGAAATTTGAAGAAACACCAATTTCAAGAAGTATCGACACTACAGAAAATACAATTATGGTAGAACCTGCATTTGTGGACGTGATTGAATCCTTTGAAAAGAAAATTAGGAGGAAATCGAAACAGAAAATGTTGAATCTGAAAGTCCTGAGGAAAATAGCACCGAGCAACATTCTGAAACTGATGTGATACCCAATACCAATAGAGGAAGGCCAAGAATTCTCAGAACTGGTTCGAGGGGAAGATTTATCAAAGTCCAGCTACTGAAATAGCGAACAGTTCAGAAAATCTACAATATGATTTCTTACATTTTGAGTATTCATTTCTGTCTGAAGTTCCAATGAAACAAGCATTGGCCACCCCTGAAGCTAATGAGTGGTTTAATGCTATGGCGTCCGAGATTGAGTCTGTTATAAAAAACGACACATGGCAATTGGTTGACCGTCTTGAAAATCGTCAAGTCATTGGTAGTAGAATTGTACTGAGGAATAAATAAATATCCGATGGTACACTGAAAAAACGAAAAGCCCGTTTGGTTGCTCAAGGTTTCAATCAGCAGCCGGGAATACACTTTAATGAAACATTTGCACCGGTAGCTCGAATGAGTTCCATCCAACTCCTCATGTCACTTGCAGCTCGTTACGATATGAGAATACATCAATTTGACGTTGCGATTGCCTATCTTAATGGGAGCCTCGAAGAGGAGATATTCATGGAACCTTCCAAAAACCTGATCCAAATTTTGAAACGGATTATTCAGAATGGAAACTCTTCAACAAACACTATATCAATAGCTGGAAGTATGGTTGAAAATTTGCATAGTAGTAACAAAGTTTGTCCTCTGAAGAAATCCCTATATGGTTTACGACAAACTGGAAGAAGTTGGTATCAGACTTTGGACAAGATGCTGAAAGAATTTGGAGCTGAACCAACCCATTCTGATCCTTGCTTGTATTATATCAGAAGAGGGAAAGAACTCACTATCATCGCCATATAAGTCGATGATATTCTTGTCGAATCACGTAATCCTGAAATGGTGGAGAATTTCACAGCACATCTCTTAAACAATTGTGAAATAAAATATTTGGGAGAAGTTGGTTATTGCCTTGGCATAGAAGTCATCCGGTATGGAAATAGAATTGTTTTGACCCAAAAAGGTTATGTTCAGGACATTCTTGCTCGTTTTCATATGACAGAAGCAAATCCAGTTAGCACTCCTGTGGATATACATGTCAAATTGAAGAAAAATGCAAACATGTCCGAAGATGATATGAAATTCACATACAAAGAATTGACCGGATGTTCAACCTATTTGTCTGTAACAACTAGACCTGACACAAGTTTTGCAGTGAGTTGTCTTGGACAATTCAACAATGCATATGGAAAGTTACATTGGACAGCTGCGAAACGTATTTTACGTTACTTGAAGGGCACAATCAACCTGGGGCTAACATATAAACCAGATTCCGAGAAGGTTCAAGGTTTCGTTGATGCAGACTGGGGAAGTTGTCCAGAGTATAGAAGATCGTTCACTGGATTCACCTTCACTATGAGTTCTGGGCCCATTTCATGGAAGTGGAGTAAGCAAAAGACCGTGGCTTTATCGTCAACCGAAGCGGAATACATGGCTTTGTCACCTGCCTTCAAGTGTCACCTCATATGATTTTATTGAATAATAGGAAATTGAAAAAAAGAAAAATGTCATTCGACATATCTATCGAAAAAAACTACGTTCCTGGCTAGTACCAACGACGAATATTGAATTATATCTGATAAATATATCTTGGAAACGACATGTGAATTGCATCTCTCAGATTTTGCATATATCATTATTATCATTTCCTTTCACTTCTCCCCATAATCACCATGACTTTCTACATCTTAAAAAATTTTTGTCTTCTTATGAGACAACTTTCTTCGTCGTACTTTCTACAACATTGTACCTATTGTCTTTCCTCAAAAGACTTTATATATTTGCATTTTCATTTCGTTCCTTTCATAAAATCCGTATTATTATCATCATTATTCCTCATAATCATCTGCTAAACGTTTCATAGCGCATATTACACACCTCAACAAAAAATCACACATGATATGCTGTTTTGGGAGCGTCCTCCACAGGCAGCGGTTTCATTTATCTCGTGTGCATAATGAATCTTTATTAATGATACTTCTTCAATACATAATCATCAGTTCTCACTTTTTCAATAAATCTATATGCTTCCTTTATTCGCACAGTTTACTGTCTGTATGCTATTCTGTCTGCCTGAGATGCAATTTAGTATTCCTTTCCACACAAAATGAAACCAAAACTATTATAAATGTGAAAAGAAAGTTAGCGTTCGTTTCCCATTTTTGTCCATAAATATTATCAAAAATATAAAAACAAATATAATGCTTAATTGTTTCACTGTAATGAAATGTTTTTCGAAGCTTGGCTTCACTACTTCAGCAAAAATGTATTCTTTGAAGGAAAGTTGTGCAACTGTATGAATAAAAGTGATTCCTTGACTTCCCATGAACATCAACGTAATCATCATATCTACTCATCATATATCTCGTATTCTCATCTCATAAACTCATTATTCATATCATGAAGTATCCGCATAGGAAAACTTTCAACCCAGGCTCGAGGTAATTCCCACACATGACTTACTAGTACAACAACTCACACAGATAATTATTCAATCCTTTTTTGATCATCTTCCATAATTCCCTTGTGACACGGTAACTTTCTTGTTACCAACTGGATAATTATTTCACCTATATTGTCCTACATATATTCTCATTATTCTCCTATTATCATATCATAATCCTTATTTCATCATTATACAACATTATTCATAGGAAGTCAAATGTTCCAATAATAAGGCACTTCTCATATTTCAGTTGCACACGTTTAATCAACAAAAATGTCAATCATTAAAAAATTAAAGACAAAGGTGTTTTCGCTAAATTGCCATGCATGAATATTTTTACTCATCACCGATAAATCGTCAAATTCGATTTGAGATTGTTAGACACCCCTTTAGGCTTCCTTTTTACCTTCCTGATTAACAAACCATAAGGGTGTCTTTGTCTTGCCAATTCCAGAAGGTTAGAATGTCCAGCCTTCTCAAATCTTCAAATTTCAATTTACAGCATTTTTCGACAACAAATGACTTCGAGTAATTTTTGGATTATATTTATTTTGCAACATAATTATTAAT
The DNA here is from genome assembly GCA_032362365.1 of Zygogramma bicolorata. Classification (NCBI taxonomy): domain Eukaryota; kingdom Metazoa; phylum Arthropoda; class Insecta; order Coleoptera; family Chrysomelidae; genus Zygogramma; species Zygogramma bicolorata. Next base: position 102,895 of record JAVJAQ010001060.1, read on the forward strand.
ATTTTTCATTAACAGTTATCATCAATCTCTAAGAAATATTTAGGAAAAAATAATCGTGATTCGAGGGGGAATCAGTTCCAAATTCCTCATTTATTTTTCGGAAATAAATTACTAAATCATAACTGGGAACCATGGAAAATTCATTATCTGAATCACTATCACGATGAAAATCAAATTGTTTATCTTCATTATTCACGTTCAGTGGCTCGGAGACCAGCTGCCAGATAGCTAACCTTGCCCAACATCATTCATGTTGAGGTATGACAATTCAAAAAATGATAGAACTGACCATCACGTCATGCTCAAAATTTTGCTTTCATCAACATAATTGGTATGTCGTTCACTGGATACTCGACAGAAACTACAGAGCTGCATGATAAATTGAGGAACGCCAAAAGATAATATTTAACCATACCAACGTGTGAGAAAAAATCGATTGTAATGAGTTGAAGAATGAAAGAGAATGTCCATTGTTGGGAAATATTTTTAGCCTTATCTATAAATGAATACAACGTCTGAGCCAATTCTGACTTTTCATATAGGTATATTATAATCTCAAATTCAATAACATTTCTCATCTGCACTGCTTGTTGGTTTCTAGGTATTGGAATAATTGTAATACATGTCCAAGATCTGAATTGAAAAAAATATGAGAATGAACAGAGATTTATTTTTATATGTGGTTCAGTTAATTAATTTTATCCAAACCTTATGTATTGAATATTGAAAAAAATCAAATTGAGATCGATATTCTACCGAGGTATTGACAAATATAACTTGAAAAATAGGTAGAAAACCAATAGCGAAACACTCCCAAAACATAGCATTCATTCAACAGCAAATTACCCTTTTATTCGAATGGAAAACAAAATCAGTTGAGAACGTCGTTTTCCCGATCAATCGAAAAATGACAATTATCGTTGAGCGGGATCGAAAAAAAATTGTTTGCGAAAACGAATAGTCAGTTGCCAGAAATATTTCATTAAATATTGAATGAACGAGAATAATAGCACATAGATCAAAAAATATCAAAAATATATAAGGATATTTCAAAAACCTTCCATTTATTCTGAGAATATAGTAGGTAATGAAAAACAAGTCCATTGTTATTAGGAAATGAAGGTATAGTTTGAGTTTTCAATTAATTAATTTTCAGCATATTTTTGTCGAAATTTTTCTTGATAAGAGTTCAACAAAACGTCATTCAGCAGAACAGATTAATTGGAGAATACGTGAAAAAATATTTGGGAAAAAATTATATAGGAGTCTGACTGAGTGAATATATATATATATATATATATATATATATATATATATATATATATATATATATATATATATATATATATATATATATATATATATAGAGAGAGAGAGAGAGAGAGAGAAAGTGTTATTTGCTATGAAGCAAGATGAATCAGGAAACTGATAAATAGATTATCAAATTCTATCACAATTTGCATTCAATTCGAAATGCCCACCACAAGATAGCTAGCTATTTCTGGTTTTGGCCTTCATCAGCTGTGGGTTGGCATGGTCCTCGTATCGAAGACAAACTGTGATAGATATCCAGAGGATTTGAAATGAATCGTGCCTTTACGGCAAGCGACACATAAGCTAGCTATCTTGTGGTGGGCATTTCGAATTGAATGCAAATTGTGATAGACAAGAGAATTTGATAATCTATTTATCAGTTTCCTGATTCATCTTGCTTCATAGCAAATAACACTTTCTCTTTGTATCATTTCAGATACATTTGTGGATTCGATTTTCGATAACACTCTGAGAGTGCTTGTCATTATTTCTGCAAACGCAGTTGTTAGTTGACGTGGCGAACTGTCACCACTGACGGAAAACTATGACAGCATTTCCTTATAGTGTTACACCCTAGGTGGTTCCACTTATGTGTCGCTTGCCGTAAAGGCACGATTCATTTCAAATCCTCTGGATATCTATCACAGCTTGGCTTCGATACGAGGACCATGCCAACCAACAGCTGATGAAGGCCACAGCCAGAAATAGCTAGCTATCTTGTGGTGGGCATTTCGAATTGAATGCAAATTGTGATAGACCAGAGAATTTGATAATCTATTTATATATATATATATACATATATATATATATATATATATATATATATATATATATATATATATATATATATACATATATATATATATAATTGCCAACTTGAACGAGCTGGTGGACGGATATTCGTCGTAATTAGGCAATCTTTATAATACACATTCCCAAGCTGATGTAACAGATATCGGTGGGTGTATCATTTATATTCCAAAAAGTCGACACAGGGAGGTAAAATTCAGAAATGATTAATTGGTGATCGTAAGGAGCTGGATGAACAGATATTCCATACGTTTAGCCAATCCCAACAGTACAGTTCCAAGCTGATGAAACAGATATTGGAATATATACCGCTCATATTTCAGAAAGTTACAGGCCGGAATCGAAAAATTCTCGAATTATTTCGTGGGTAATCATAAGAAGCTGAATGAACAGATATTCTTTATGATTATTCAATCTCAGTTATACACTTGTTTCTAAGCTGATGAAAAGATATTAGAAAGTATATCACTAACAATTTGAAAATCAGCTGTCAGCTGATTCTCTTTCATTTCCAATTCAATTTGTGAACGGTAGTAGTTTTTTCAACGTTTCTTTCATGTGGCTATTTCTAATATTACATATTGGGCACAAGGGCTCCAAGCCTCCCAATCTTTAATCTCTTCATTGTGTTAGGGATGTCCTCAACTCCTCTAATTACAAAATACTCATAATTCGTTGCAATATTTTTTCTAATGTCTATTTAAACTTCACCATGTGACTTTTTTCCCAGTTGAAAGGTTTTATCTCATGTAAGTAATTTTTATACTTCATAGTATCAACTAATAATTACTCTTCCTTTATTGTAGAATTGAATGTACATTCAGCTGTCCTGACATCCTTTGAATATTAAATTGAAGACGACTTAGAGTTTTTCTGCATCGTAAATCTACTACACTCCACTTTGAGATACAATGAACTTCTACCACAAGTTAAGGAATGCTAGTCGACCAACTTTAGTCCATTTTTACAAGACACTTCTACTCCAAAGGAAGAGCACTAATCTAGACATTTGGTTCAATCGTGAACGTCTTCGCAACAACTCGATCCCAGGGTATGTAGCGGTGAGGTCTAATTCACGAAGTATTTCTTCAAGATCAGCTGTTAGGATTGCACAACGCACTTGGATAAAACACGAAATCAAACGACACTACTTCAGACCAAATTATTTTGGTTGTACAGTAAACTCACTTCCTTCCTTCATGGTTTAGAACTTGATAGCTTATATTCCTCCATATTGTACTTTGTGGAAGATCAAGGCAGCAAGAAATTTCTTATTCTCGAAAATAAACTTAATCGACTGAAAAATTCTCATAATTCTAATAATAACTCCTCTCATTATTATAATAAAAACAGATATTCTAACCATAAATTTCATGAAAGAGTATTAAATATTTCTCCTTTCAATTATTTTTCTGGAAATGAAATGAGTCTTCTCAATTATGGCCTCAAATATAATATAAATAGACACAAAAATAAGAAATTTTTTAAACTTTTAGCAGTCGAATGCGAAACAGTTATCGAAACAAACAACCATCTTAACAAAGATTTAAATAGAAGTGATATATCTAGATCTCTCAATACTAATTTCTCTCTGGTAAACACTACTCCAAAACTCAATTCTGATATTAAAATTTCCAAAAATATTTCCAAAAAAATCACTGACAATGATCTGGTTGTAACTAAAGCAGATAAAGGCAACTGTATTGTTATTCTAGATAGGACTGATTACAATAATAAAGTCACACAATTTTTGAGCACAGATGGTTTTTCCAAATCAACTTTTGATCCCACCAATAGATTTTTCAATAACATGAAGACCACTTTGAATGTTTGCATTGATACCATCAAATTTCACAACACTCGAAATTCAAACTCACTCCCATGAACCCTACCACTCCTTTACTTTACGGACTACCCAAAATACATAAAGAAGGCACCCCTATCAGAGCTGTCGTTTCTTATTGCAACTCTCCAGCTTCCAAGCTGGCTTATTGGCTTGATTCACTTATTAAAGATATTACTCATTTCAACAACCCTCTTATGTTGTCAAATTCTTTTGACCTTACCCAAAAAATCGAAGATGTGGTAGTACCACCTCATTTCATTTTGTTGTCTATCGACGTTGTTAACCTGTTCCCTAGTATTCCTCCAGAAGATTGCATTAGACTAGTCGGGGAGTTACTGTATAAAACAGATACTCCGTCATTCCACATCCTCAATTTATGTTCTCTCTTGAATGTCGTTCAACAACAGAACTTTTTCCAGTTCAACAATGAACATTCTTCACAGATTTCCGGATCAGCTATGGGTAGCAAATTGTCCTCTCTCTTAGCAGAGATCCTCACGTCCGATTTAGAAAAGAACCTCCATTCGTTCCCTTTATACAATCAAATAGTGTTTTGGTATAGATATGTCGATGATTGCGTTGTGCTTTTCAACGGCAGTCACCAAGAAGTAGAACTCCTATTAGATTTCCTAAATTCTATACACCCTTCTATAAGTTTCACTATGGACTTAGCAATTAATACAATACAAAAAGTTCTTTAGCTAATCATATTCTCAATCAGAACCATAGCTTTGATATTTCAACTAAAATTCCCCTGCCTTGATCTTCCATAAATAATTATCATGGACTCTGTATAATGTTGACTGTTGGCTTGATGGTTGACAACTCTTGTTCATCCCAAGGATAGATGATAGATCCCTACCATACTGTATCCTAGTTAATCCCAATCTTCAATAATGTTTCACTTCAATAAAATTTTTTGTAACGAGAGGGCCTGTATATGAGGTGTTGGATCTGTTCACCCGGGACATGACTCGAAATGTCAGCTCTTCGATTTTTGTTCCGTGTGTGCCAGACCCTGTGCCGCATTTCCATGTCATCTCGACAATAAAAAAAAAATTTCGACAGTTGACAGTTCTGTCAGCTGATTCTCCTTCATTTCCAATTCAATTTGTGAACGGTAGTAGTTTTTTCAAAGTTTCTTTCATGTGGCTATTTCTAATATTACATTTTGGGCAAAAGGGCTCCAAGCCTCCCAATCTTTAATGTCTTCATTGTGTTAGGGATGCCCTAACTTCCCCTAATTACAAAATACTCATAATTTGTTACAATATATTTTCTAATGTCTATTTAAACTTCACCATGTGACTTTTTTCCCAATTGAATTGTTTCATCTCCATGTAAGTAATTTTTATACTTCATAGTATCAACTAATATTATATTACTCTTCCTTTATTCTAGAAACAAATGTAAATTCAGCTGATGATGAACCTATGTAGGTTCGAAACATGTACTGAATCACCGTCCTGACATCCTTTTGATATTAAATTGTGGAGACGACTTAGAGTTTTTCTGCATCGTAAATATAAATATATTATAAAAATGCCCTGTTCAACATAAACGTTTTGAAAACAATTGCACTTGAGAAATAAAAACCAACTTATTCTCTGTTCAAGGCATATCAATAAACTGAGTCATTTATTTGGATAAATCAAAAAAGAGGGGAAAAAATTGTGATTTTACTGGATGAAACAGCTATTAAATTTACTTATCATCATAAGAAAAGACCAGCAAACTTCCACCATAAGTTGTAAAGTTAAGGAGAAAAAAAACTTTCAACTCGATTTCACTTAACATGTTAACTTTCTGTATTGAAAAAAATATGTCACAGGCCCATTGTGGAGAATGAAGACTCTGAGAACGAGAACGGCGCCTCCACCATATGTCGCAACTCAGTACTCGCTTGGCTTGCGTTGAGAGGATTTTTCGCTGTTCCACCCAACCTTCATTCATGTTCATTATAGAAAAATGAGATTGTTTTATATTCTCATATTCTGTAATCGTATCAATTTGATGTCTATGAACCTGGATTATTAAAGATTTGGAATTGTGAATACTGTTCTGTCTTTTTGTTCTAAAATATTGAAGTTGAGGTTGAAACATCTTTCAATTCATGTATTTGCTTGAAAGGATTTTGAATTATTTGATGACGGTTCTCCATATTTCATGGAGCACGTAATTTGTAATTAATGTTCATTGTTACATTTCATACCATTTGTTGTTCTTATCCGGAAATATTATTTTTACTAAGTATTAAGTTTCATTTGAATTTTCATTTCAATTTCGATCTTTTCGTTTATTTTTTTGTTACCACCTAGGAAGCTGGGGGCCAGCTTCATCGTGGAGGGGAGATGTGTTAAATATGGAGAACCGTCATTAAATAATTCAAAATCCATTCAAGCAAATTCATGAATTAAAAGATGTTTCAACCTCAACTTCAATATTTTAGAACAAAAACACCCAGTATTCACAATTCCATCTTTAATAATACAGGTTCATAGACATCAAATTGATACGATTACAGGATATGAGAATATAAAACAATCTCGAAATTCGCAAACTTGCACGGATGCGCGCTAGGCAGTTCACCTTAGTACGGTGACCGGAGCAACTTGCAACCTCAGCATATGAATCTCTATAAATATTGAGGGAGGCCAAAATTTGGTATCTATTATTCAGAAATTAGTCAGTATTCATCGATCACTCTTCAGAGACGGTCTCCAGAGCATTTTTCCGGAATGCAGCACATCTCCTTATCAACGATCCTGCTAGGAAGCAGTATAATGTAAGTTTTTAGTGTTTCTTTATATTTTTTCAACTATTTCATGTTCAAAGTATTTTCTCTTCATTTCTTTTATAATGAACATTCAATTAAGTTTTCAAATGAGTTCTTTCGTTATTTTGGATGAATGAAGGTTGGGTGAAACAGCGAAAAATCCTCTGAACGCAAGCCAAGCGAGTACTGAGTTGAGACAATATGCGTATTGCATTTGCAGCATCTGCCTCGGTGTTCTGTTTTATTTGTATTGTGTAGGGTTTATTAAACACAAACATGGGTTCAATTGCGTCACTGGCTGCCTGTAGCAGAGGCACCGTAGTGAGTGCCTTCCTCCACAGGCCCAGCCTCAGGTGACCTATTCCTACCTCGGGGTTTACACCAGCCGTGCGCAATCGTAGCATGGCCATAAGCGCCATGCTACGATGGCGATGGCTATGGCTGGACCTGCACGTCAACCTCCTTGACGTGGCTCCTGTGATGTTCAGACAAGCCATTCGCTGTATTTGATATAGTTTTTGGATGGTTGTTGCCTGTAGAGTTTTCGGTCCCCATGCAATCGCTCCGTACGTTAGCATAGGTCTTATTATTGCAGTGTAGATTCAGGTGACTACACGGGGCAAGAAACCCCATGTGCGTCCCACTGTCCTCCGACACTGCTCATAGGCCACATCTGCTCTTTTTGCCCTGCTCTGAATGTGCGAGTTCCATGGAGTTCCAGGAAATACAGAGCCTTCCTGATGGCACAATTCTGCACCTCAAATCTTACTGCGGTTAAAGTGGAATGTCCAGACGGAAAGGGCAAATATACGGCGTTGATACTCGCATCGGTGTATCTCCCCTCAGATGCAGCCTCTCTACCACCCACAAGAGAGATGGCTAGTGGACAACTGCCTAAACCAGAGTATGGAGCTGATTTTGGGCTGCGACTCAAAATCTCACCACCTGGACTGGGGTAGCAAGGATATCATCGCCCGAGGTAAGTCTCTTCACGAATACATAATTAAGAGAGACCTAGCAATCTTGAATAGAGGCACGGAGCCGACATTCATTAACGCCCCTAGGCAAACATTATAAGATATTACGCTGGCGACAGCCAAAACATCGAATAAGATTCAAGACTGGCAAGTGTCTGATCATATTTCTATGTCAGACCATCGCTGGTTGACCTGTACGGTAAACCAGGATCTCAGGACCACTGTGAAATCCCGCGATCCGAAGAGGACGGATGTAGCTCTATACAATCGACTCTTGAAAGGAGCTCTGCGGGTGACAGAGGCCCTGACTCCTGGCAATAGTGAAGAATTGGAAAGGTACACGCTATCTATCCAGAACAAAATAGACATTGCCTATAAGGAATCCTGTCCGATGGAGATGGTACAGACAGAAGGCACAACCAATAAATGGTGGTGCCCTCAACTGGAACACCTCAGAAAGACAGCGAGAACGACCTTTAACAAAGCAAAACGAAGAAAATTCGAAGAGGACTGGGAAATATATAAAGCCAACCTCAGAGAGTTCAAAAAAGTCTGCAGACAAAAGCAAAGAGAAGCCTGGAGAGCCTATTGTGAGGCAATCGAAGATCTCCCGCGAGTCTCAAGGCTACAGAAGGCACTCTCAAGCGACTACCATAAGAGTATCGGCATCCTGACGAGGGGAAAATTGTGACAAAGCCGCCAACCTCCAAGAGAGTGCCGAGATTCTTATGGAAACTCACTTCCCAGGTTCTGTCTTCCCGGGAACGACGAACTGGACGGAAGAACCAATAACACCCTCACAGTACGACTGGCAATTCGCTAGTACTATAATTGATGAGGACAAGATAAGGTGGGCCATATCGGGCTTTTCCCCCTTCGAAGCACCAGGACCTGACGGTATAAGACCAGCCCTACTAGAATGGGGATTGGATATTCTTATGCCGCACCTGGTCGGAATATTCAGAGCCTCATCAGCTCTGAGGTATGTTCCCAGTAAGCGGAGAGAAGTACGAGTGGTGTTTATACCTAAACCAGGAAGGATGGACTACACCTTACCAAAAGCATTCCGACCAATTAGTCTCACATCGTTCTTTTTGAAAACAATGGAGAGGCTGTGCGAGCGGTATATAAGAGATGAAGTCTTGGTTCACAATCCACTTCATCCAAATCACCATGCATATACTCCGGGAAGGTCCACTGATTTGCCCCTTCACCAAGTGGTTGGCAGAATCGAGAGATCATAGGATAATAAAGAATCCACCCTGGATATATTCATGGATATCGAAGGAGCGTTCGATAAAACGACCTTCCCAACAATCACCCAGCAACTTAACTCCAGGAACATACCCCTGGTGGTAGGAGAATTGATACTCAAGATGCTCTCTAGCAGAGCAATGAGTATAAATGTAGAAGACATCACTGTGAGAGGATTGGTCATGAGGGGATGTCCGCAGGGAGGGGTCTTATCACCCCTTCTTTGGAACATAGTCCTGGATACCCTGATTAATCACCTCAACAGTAATGGTTTCTACACAATTGCATATGCAGATGACATAGTTATCTTGCAGACCGGCAAATTTGTGAACACACTGTGTGATAGAGCGCAGGATGGTCTAAAATTTAAAGAAACATGGTGTAAAGAACACTCACTGTCGATCAATCCCAAGAAGACGGAGATGGTTCTTTTCACTAGGAAAAGAAGCTTATCGGGTTTGAAACCCCCCGGAATCTTCAAAAGCAAACTAAACTTTTCTGAAGAGGTGAAAAACCCTCGACAGGAAGTTAACATGGAACTGGCACATTCAGAGCAGAGCCAAAAGAGCATATGTGGCCTATGAGCAGTGTCGGAGGACAGTGGGACGCACATGGGGTCTCTCGCCCCGTGTACTCACCTGGATCTACACTGCAATAATAAGACCTATGCTAAAGTACGGAGCCATTGCATGGGGACTGAAAACTCTACAAGCAACGGCCATCCAAAAATCATATCAAATACAGCGAATGGCTTGTCTGAACATCACATGAGCCATGAGAACAGCACCAACCGCGGCAATGGAATTAGTTACCGGTCTGACACCTATGGACCTACACGTCAAGGAGGCTGCGCTAATGGCCATGCTACGATTGCGCACGGCTGGTGTAAACGCCGAGGTACGAATGGGTCAACTGAGGCTGGGCCTGTGGAGGGAGGCACTCACTGCGGTGCCTCTGCTACAGGCAGCCAGTGACGCAATTGAACCCAGGTTTGTGTTTAATAAACCCTACAAAATAGGAATTAAACAGAACACTGAGGCAGATGCTGCAAATGCAATACGCATATACACATAGGGCTCAAAAACCAAGGAAGGATCAGGATGTAGAGTTTACTCCAGATTACTTAGCCTTAGGATTAAGTGGGGAATGGGAAAGAATACCAGCGTGGTTCAAACAGAACTGGCTGGTATCTCAATCGCCACAAAAGAGCTAACCAGAAAAGGAATTTCTGGCTAAAACATAATAATCTGCACTGATAGTAGACAAGCCCTACTAACCTTGAATAGACAACGTATTATCTCAGGGTTAGCACTAGAGTGCCACCATGATTTAGCTAACGCCTCGGTAGATAATAATATCGTACTAAGGTGGGTGAAAGGGCACGACAGGAGCAAAGGTAACCGCATTGCTGACTCTTTGGCCAGGATGGCGGCCGGACTGAAAATTTTGGGACCAGGTGACACCCATGGCTTGACGACTTCGACAATTGCAGAACTAGCCAAATGTTACACCCATACTCAATCCCTTAAGAGCTGGGATGAAACCAAAGGATATATGCGATTCTGCCAGGATCACCCTGGGCGACCCTGGGAGGCTGGATCCGAATGGATATTTGGCGATGACCAGGAAGAACCTACGTTTAACAGTTGGATTTCTGACTGGACACTGTCAACTAAGGAAACACCTCCATATTATGGGGCTAGTGGACATGCCTCTATGCAGGATGTGTGAACAGGAAGATGAAACTGTCAGACATGTGTTATGTGAATGTCTGGAGCTATCGTCGATAAGAGAGTGTGTGTTCGGTGAGTCTTGGCCTACACCTACCGATATTAGGGAGATGTCCCCTGATGACCTGTCCTCCTTCCTGGATAAGACAGGATGGACAATGTCCTAGGAGGGCGACTCCTTGGAAGGATGTACAATGGGCCATATTGTGGCCTTAGTCCACACTCACCCTCCCTACTCTACAGATACAGATACAGAGCTCAGAAAATGGTCGAACAATCGTGCAGAACTTTTGAATAGTTTTCCCGTAGATTTTCGATATCAATCTTCGCTATCGTTCGACAGTGAGGATAATTCTGCAGTTAAGATTTTGGGTCTGCAATGGCGACCAACTTTGGATACATTTTCCTATAGCGGTGAAATCATTGAACGGACTTGTTCAAAAAGAATTATTCTGTCAGATTTGGCAAGGACATTTGATCCGTTGGGTTTTTTGGGACCTGTCACATTTTTTGCGAAATATTTCATGCAGCTGTTATGGACATTGAAATTACAATGGGATGAGAAACCTCCATTAGATATCAAGTCTCGTTGAATAGAGTTCAAACGTGACTCACCTTCTTTATCGTCATTAAGCATACCTCGATATATTCTTGGTAGAAACATCAATAATATTCAACTACATGGGTTTGCGGATGCATCAGAAAGGGGTTCTGCTGCTGTAATCTACATTCGATAGTCAAGTGGTTCGAAATCGAAGGCTGCTTCCCTCAACTCAAGCGTATATCTATTCCCCGATTGGAATTATGCGCTGCAGTTCTGTGAGCTGAATTGATGTATTTTGTAATACATACTTACGATACAAGTTGTTTTCAAAATATTTTCGCATGGTCTGACTCTTTGGTTGCTTTGAAATGGATTAGATCGTGTCCTCATCTTTGGCAGACGTTCGTTAGCAGACGTTCGTTAGCAATGGAGTCACCAAAATTCAAGATCAAATTGAGCCCAGCTGTTGGAATCATGTGAAAGGAATAGACAATCCTGCGGATTGTGCCTCTGGTGGTTTATCTGCCACAGAATTAGAAGGGCACCAACTGTGGTGGAAGGGCCCATCGTGGCTTACGTATTCATTTGAATCGTTGCCTACCGGAACTCACTAATTTGGGTTGTCTTGAGGAAGAAGAAAGGACAATTTCGTTGACAGGGTTTGTTTCGTTAGATTCTGTAGATAATCTTATTGAAGAATTTTTGTCTTTGCTTAAGATTCAAAGAATAATTGGCTATGTTTTTCCATTACACAAAAACTAAAAATGAAACTTTTGATGTTCTTAGTCAGCAGGAATTGCGTAGATCACTTCTCATTCTTGTTCAAAGAACACAATATAAGATTTTTGCTGAGCTGATAGACAGTTGGGCACATAAAAAACCCATTTCCGATACATGCTAAGAAGCAGCATGATTATATGTCAACCATGAGAAATTCTCAAATAAAAAACCCTGTCCTATCAAGGAATCGAACCAAATTGTTTCATATGTGTATACTGTTGTCACATTCAACAAATACCTCAGTTAAAATATATCAGTTAAATCACAAAATCTTTCGAATGAATTGTATTTGTTCCAACCTGAAAAATACTCTAGAAGTACAAATGTGGCCCTATTTATTTGTATTCGAGTTGTAAGGAATATAACGAAATGAAAATGATCACGATGTAAAAATAGTGAATTTGTGAGTGTGAATGGTGATCTGAATTTTTGAGAGTGTATAAGAAGAATTATTCCGATAATCGTTGTTTAAATAGGTAAATACTGATAACTTGGTAACAGCTTGCCCGATTCTCAAAAGCAAACCAGTGCTGTACAGAGAATAGGATGAAGTAACACAAGATCCCTCCTCCAATTGAAAAAATCATAGAACCTTCTTTGCAGCGATCTACGTCATATTATTGATTTTTTCCACCAAAAAAAAATAAAACTGTTTGTTTCTATGTCCTTTATGAACTCCAAAACCGTTCTTCTGATTGCGATGAAATTTCGGTATTGATTCGTCTTTTGATGTATCTGTGTGGAAAAATTTCAATAATGATGATGATAATAATTAATGTGTGTGACACAAAAAAATCATTAATACTAAATAAGTCAAGATGTGCGCCTGAAACAGACTTTCGACGGGAAGCAAGACATAAACCGGAAATTGTTCTGATACGGGATATTGAAGCCTCTTCCTCAAGGGGAAATGAACGGGAACAGGAAATCATTCAGATATGGGCTCTAGAAGCCTGCCGGACACATATATTCAAGGAAAGTAAGACTGAATTAGAAACTCGTTGGGGCACGGACTATTGAAAATCGTTCAGAAGTGCGTTGGTCTGAAACGACAGCCACGGAGAGCAAAACGGGAAACCATTCAATGTAGACAGTTTTTTCGAAATGAACGAACGAGGCGAAGCAACATATAAACGGGAAACCATTCACCTACTATTGAAGTCCGTTTTTATAAAACAGAGGATCAGTGGATTTACAGCAAACAATTTCTATTCTTTTGAAGATATTGCAACTTATAGATGATAGCAGTAATATATTGTTACGATTTATCCCTTGTAAAATCTCAATTCTGACACCACTGTTACGATTTATTCCTTGGAAAATCTCAATTCCGACACCACTGTTACAATTCATCCTTGGGTTCGTCGATTAAAACACCAAACAACACTAAATCACTTTTATTATAACTCTCTATCACAATACAACACAATCACTTAAATCGCTCCGATAACTTTCCAATGCTCGGCACTAAACTCTCTGTACTGAAAATTCTATACTCCAACTCCTTGCACTTAGCAATAACAAAACTCTCTTCACTTAGCTCTACTAAACTCGCTCCACTTAGCTCTGAATACAAATTCTCCTGCATAACTACCTCTCCGTGATACAAATTCTCTCCGCAGCGAAACCTGTCCCGTATATATATATATACATATATATCTGCGTGCCAATCGAGAATCGTCGAGAGAAGCCCCGATGACGCGTCTCGAATTCTCCAGGCGGCATTACGGTTTCTAGGAAAATGACGTCCGCTACGACGCGATTCCCCATCTGCGTTTACGATCTGGTCAGGACCGGCGCTAGGACGTAACATTACCCCCCTCTCAATTTTGATCATCCCGATCAAACAATATCTCTTCATTCCCATTGTAACATTTTAGCCTCTCTAGGTGTACGACTTTCATTTTTGTTCTAGGCCTATGTTGAACCCAGTACACCACATCTTCCATCCTACGACGGGGGTTGTACAGCCACACTAGATCTTCTTCTTGACATCCGCCAGTATTTGCCTTCCGATAGCGCCGCGCATTCCTCTTGTCAATGCGCTCTAGCATCTCTTGTCGCTTATTATAGGGAATGGAACTCTTCTTGATGGTTGTTGAATCAAGTGGACTTGGCCACTGATGACTTCTTGTTCGACCAAGTCAGCCCTTCCAGTTGTTTTCATCTCGGAGATGTCACTTGTACCTCCAACGCGACACCTGGCGGCTCTTACAAGGATGGCTTTTTCTGTCTTCACCCGGACTTGTCCGGAATCCAATGGCTGGACGCTACATTCAGGAACATTATTCTCTGCGACACGAGCTACTTCCTCCGACAGTGCAGGGATTCTCGCCGTTTTAAATAATCGCAGTTTGGCAGGTTTCGTCCTTTCCGTTGGAGTTGTAAGGACAAATTCTTCTTCTCCGAACCTTATGATCTTTTGCTCATTGTCGAATGAAAATCCATGGTCACTGATCAAGTCCATTCCGAGTATGACTTCATCTTCTATATCTGCGACGTAAACTGTACCTGTAATAGTGAGTCGCCCAAAAATCAACGTAGTTTCAGCCTCTCCTCGAATAGGTGCGTTTTCACCAGTGACTGTCCGAATCACGACGGTGGATGAAATATGCTTTACGTTTCCAGGCCGAAGGATGTTGCTGCGTCTGAGCGTTGTTCGGGATCTTCTATTGATACCGCTCGCACTTTCGGCCGCCTCCAGTTCCAAAGAGCGAACCAAAGCATCGCTACTTCTTTTGGAACTCGTCAATCGTAAAGTTCTTTGTATTTCTGGGTCTCTCAGTCCGTCTATAAATATCTGCACAGCCAACTGCTCTTTGAAATCTCCGAGTGCTTCTGGGTACGCCAGCTGGATTAGGCGTCGAACATCTGCCTCAAATTCTTGCATACTCTCACCTGATTCTTGTGTGCGAGTCTTCATTTGGGCCCGGTACAGCTGTTCTCGGTGTTGATCGCCATACCTCAACTCTAGTGCAGAAATCAGGTCGTCATATTGCTTCTGCTGTTCTATAGGTATCGTTTGCAATATACCCAAAGCTGGCCCTCCCAAAGCAACTATTAGTGCCGTAGCTTTTTCTTCGTCGCCCCATCCATTAGTTTCTACCGCAGCCTCAAATTGTCGACGGTACATGGACCAAGACGACTGTCCATCAAAAGTCGGCGGTTTTACGGAAATTTCTGATGTGGCAACACTGTCTCGGCGAACTCGGTTCTTGAGAAGAGCTATCTGTTTTTCTAGACCTCTCATCTCCTCTCGCACTATATCCACTTTCTTATTGACGTCATCGTCGATTTTCTTGACGTCTCCCTTTAGTTCTTCTTTTAGTTCCTCCAGATCTACTCTTAGTTCTACTTTCAGTTCTTCCATTTCTACTTTTGTTTTATGTGAAACATGCTTGAAGAACTTGTCCTGATTTTCTAGAACTTTCTGGAAGTCTCCTTCTCGTTGTTGTTCTATCAGCTCTATTTCATTCTTTTGTTGTTCTAGAATTTTCTGGAGGTCTTCTCGTTCTTTTCTCTGTTCTTCGAGAACTTTCTGGAGTGTTTCTTCCCGTTCTTTCCTTTCAATTTCTCGCTCTTTCTTCTCCTCCTGCCGCCGCTTTTCCTCCAATTCTTTTTCACGTTCTCGTTCTCTCCTCTGTTCTTCGAGAATTTTCTGGAGTCCGTCTTCTCGTTTTTTCTTTTCAACTTCTCGCTCCTTTTTTTCAAATTCTTGCTCCTTTCTCTGTTCTTCGAAAATTTCCTGGAGTCCTGCTTCTCGTTCTTTCTTTTCATTTTCTCGTTCTAATTGTCGTTCTTTCTCTTCTTCCTGTCGTCGCTTTTCCTCTCCTTGTTTTTCCTCCTGCCGTCGTCTTTCATCTTCCAGTCGTCTTCTTTCCCAATCCGCAAATTGGTTTTGCATAAATTTCAACATATCCTCCATCGTATCGTAAGATGTACTTCTCGTATTAACCATGAATTGTTTTTATTTACCAGCAAAAATTGCACTTCCGACACCACTGTTACGATTTATCCCTTGGAAAATCTCAATTCTGACACCACTGTTATGATTTATTCCTTGGAAAATCTCAATTCTGACACCACTGTTACGATTTATCCTTGGGTTCGTCGATTAAAACACCAAACAACACTAAATTACTTTTATTATAACTCTCTATCACAATACAATACAACACAATCACTTAAATCGCTCCGATAACTTTCCAATGCTTGGCACTAAACTCTCTGTACTAAAAATTCTATACTCCAACTCCTTGCACTTAGCAATAACAAAACTCTCTCCACTTAGCTCTGAATACAAATTCTCCTGAATAACTAACTCTCCGTAATACAAATTCTCCCCGCAGCGAAACCTGTCCCGTATATATATATATATATATATATATATATATATATATATATATATATATATATATATATATATATATTTATTCGAAATTGTGACTGTATGCGTTATGTAGAGAGACTTATTTGGGTTGCAGTCTGGGGATGACAATTAGGCTGTTCTCTTTGTTTTTGTCGAGCTTTCGAAAATGTTTATTTTCTTTCTCAAGACTCTACAATATGTAAATGTATAATATGAATTACAATATATATATATGTATACTTACAAAACGTGAAAATCAATTAAAATTATTAAAAATGAATGACATATTTCACGAAGATCGGGAAGTCACTTGACGGAAGTTGAGTCATATACAGAGTTATTATTTTTTCAATTATCTACTGATATTATAATAATTGCAAATGAGGGAGTATTATATTCAATGAGGATGAGAGTTATCATTCGTATTCAGATTTTTATGTAGGATATAAGTATATATATTGCTCAGATCACTAATATCTGTTCGTTTATTCAAAACAATATCTTTTTTATTGGAGATGTGGACCATTTCTAGAAATAGTCTCTTGGTCAAATTGGTCTCCATATCTAAAATTTTTACATTTTCATAACTCAACCTATGATCTAAATCAATTGAATGTTCTGTCAATGCACTTGATCTTATATTCCTTCTGCAGTCACTCTTATGTCCAGTTAGTCTATCTTTCAAATTTTTTTAATAATTTTAATTGATTTTCACGTTTTGTAAGTATACATATATATATATTGTAATTCATATTATACATTTACATATTGTAGAGTCTTGAGAAAGAAAATAAACATTTTCGAAAGCTCGACAAAAACAAAGAGAACAGCCTAATTGTCATCCCCAGACTGCAACCCAAATAAGTCTCTCTACATATATATATATATATATATATATATATATATATATATATATATATATATATATATATATATATATATATCTGCGTGCCAATCGAGAATCGTCGAGAGAAGTCCCGATGACGCGTCTCGAATTCTCCAGGCGGCATTACGGTTTCTAGGAAAATGACGTCCGATACGACGCGATTCCCCATCTGCGTTTACGATCTGGTCAGGACCGGCGCTAGGACGTAACAATATATTTCAATGAGGGTAGAATTTCGATCTTATATTACATCAGAATTTTCAATTGTGATATTTGTCATTATCTGTCTGGTATATTGAAAATACACACATCTACATTTCCCACCTATTGTCCATCAAATTTCAGGTCATTTTTTTGAGATGATTTCGTTTGACATGCAAATGATTAATTTTTTGTTTACTCCACAGGAAAATGTTCTAGATAATTTAAAATTCCTATTTGAGAGAAGGGGTTGTAGAAGAAATGTAAAGTGTATTCACCAGAGCTGCGAAAATTTGCAGTCACCTTACAGTTCTACTCAACTAGAGCATACAACTACCCAATGAACACACATATGTCTGCCATATACCATTTGGAGTTCACCGAAACAAATTTGAAACATTTCAATGATCTCCGTTTGGTACATTTCTGACATATAATTCAAAACCTACCTGTATCTTTCAAATGGCTTATCACTATATACATATCGGACATATAAGAGAGCTGAATTTGTTACTGTGCTAGATGGTTTCATTGCAACAACTTTGTTCGTTTTATGACATATGTATGGGTTCAGAATTTGTACATATAGATGAACATTGCACGCCATTGATCACGATATGAACCAGATATGTACCGGATATATAAGTTACCCAAATAATGAAAGGTACTCGAAAATTTTCGGGAAACAACTTTTTTCATGTCGCGAAACATTCTTCTCCAGTTAACGACAGGTAAAAGAAGACTATGATGTGTCAGACTGCCTCAAGCGCTCAGGCCAAGATTTTGTATTTGAGGTTATATAGTATCATGTTTGTGTTTGTGAAACTTTGATAGAAGTTCAGGTACCACCAGAATTTGAGCACATTTTAAAACTGTATCATCTTGATATCTATGTTTGTGCTGAATTGTGAGATGTGTGTTCTGCATATAAGTTGAGTTTATTTAGTGCGAAAAATGTCTGGAAAAAATACTTCTATGAACTAAGCAGACTGCAGAAGTGCAGAAACGTCGTAAACTTGTGTAAAGTGATATGCTCTGGATCCCTCAAGTGATAAACCAGTCTTCATCATCAGCAAATAGAGAGCTTTCTCAGAATACGTCTCAGGTTAGAGTGTTTTCGTGGTAAGTGTCTTAGGTGCTGTGTTTCTTTCATTACATCTACACTAAGTCATGATTCATTATGGGTAACATTATCTGTACAGTTCTTTTTCAACTGCTAGGCTCTCTAGAAATTATTGTTCCAAGAGGGCATGCATTTCGAACTATTAGCTTTATGAAGTGTTTATAATTTGAATTGAATCTGTTTTACTTTTTATTTTTAGTGGAGATACAACATATTTATGGACACAACAATATATTGCCCTCCCCAAAGAAAATATTGACAATGAAAACATACCAGATTCATTCAATTCCATTCTTCTTATATTTTTAGGAAATGTTGTCATTTTTATTATATCTGAAATCATCAAAAATTATCAAGATACATCAATTGAATTTCAAAATATTATTACAACTGATTAACTATAATTCCCCTTCTAAATCGTCTGAATCATTTGCATTTATTCTTGAATGTCTGTTTTTTTGCTCTGTGCCCCCTTCCTTTTGGAAAATACTGTGCACTCATTTCTGACACGCATACCGCTTTTTTCACCAATTGAATTTCTGAAAGGGAGCAGTCCAACAAGCAGCCTCAAGTAGATCCATGAATTATTAGTCAAAAAATGCAAGTAGATCTATGAATTATTAGTCAAAAAATTAAA
Source organism: Zygogramma bicolorata (assembly GCA_032362365.1). Classification (NCBI taxonomy): domain Eukaryota; kingdom Metazoa; phylum Arthropoda; class Insecta; order Coleoptera; family Chrysomelidae; genus Zygogramma; species Zygogramma bicolorata. The sequence continues at coordinate 122,142 of JAVJAQ010001060.1, forward strand.
CCAATATAGTTTGCTCACCTATTGAAAACAATGTTTACCTCTATCCTGACCTATTCTATCTGAAATTAAATCTCAACACATTGAACATCAAATAGGCCTACTATCTGTAATAATGAATATTAACACAATGAAATATAATTTCAGAGAGTTCGTTCAACCTACAGCACCTTGTTATATTTTTTTACAGAAAATCAAATATTTTGACTATGGTATAGCGAAACACGTGCAGAATGTATTTATCCTGCTCAAGGAAGATTTCATATAGCGAAATACATTTTGCCATTCTGTAAACCAATTGTCAGAATTATGTATAGAAAACTGATATTTTTGGTTGACATGGATTTTTAGTATCGCCCTGTCAATTCAATTTGTGTAACATTGAATTAATAATTTCAGCTGCTGTAGCAGACAACTGTCCTCATTCGCTGGAAGAGTTCGAGAATATAGTGAGTGAATGGTTGCGGCAGTCAAAGCTGAGGTTTGCAAGGGATAACCATGAAAGGCAATTAATGATGAAATGGAATGTGTTTGGTTTTAAAATATGTTTGTTATTGACAGAAAATATATGATTTATTGCAATTCATTTCATTTTACCTGGGTATTGAAAAACCAATAGAGTTGATTCATGAAACAAAACCTATGTGACAAAAATGAATACAAATAAATGGCACGTACGCTAACATTTTTATTCTTTTAATATATGAGATTTGATACTTACAACATATTTCATTTAATAAAGTATCATACCTCATAAATTGAATGAATGAAAATGTTGGCGTACATGCCATTCATTTGTTCGTTTCAGGAATCATTCTCGCTAAGATCAGTGAAACGAATCAAACAGATAACAGTGGAATGAAAGAATATATTACATGTTTTATGTCTGAAACATAGACAGTTAATGAAATTGTTCTTTTCGTGCAAATAATTTGTTCCTTTCAAGAAATATGTCATAAACATTTCCAAGAGACATGTCTGATACATAACACTGAATGCTGAAATCATGTTTCATTTTTTATTCAGATACGTGTATGTTACATCAGTTGAGGCGGACATCGTGTGGTAAATGGGGAGTACCTGAACTATACAAATGACATGTCTGACACATCCTATGTTACCGGTGTTATATAATAGATACAAGACTGACACATATCTGTGTTCATTGGGTATGTGAGTAGAACATTTGGGAATCTTCTACCCTCACACAAGTACAATCAAAAATGATACAGTGTAGTTGATGTAAATACTGGATTTTCAAGTGAAGCCTTGAATTCTCTCAAGGCAAAGAATTCAGAGAGTCACGTTTTTTCGAATATAATGTGTGCAACAGGCCACTAGTGCACATGTCTTCATGGCTGTTTCAATTAATAATAGCTGAAAATTACCAATTGGATATTGTTTCATCAATGGTCTGGATGCCCCTGAAAGAGCTAATCTATTTAAAAAATGTTTGGAACTTATTCATGAAACAGGCTGTAAAGTAACGTCTTTGACTTTTGATGGAAAGTCAGTCAATTTGTCGATGTGCAAAGAATTGGGTGAATGTTTCTCAATTGATAAAACTTCGAACCTTTTTTCAACAACCCCTATTCAAATAAAAAAGTTTTTATATTTCGGGATCCTTGCCATATGATCAAATTGGTGAGGAATACAATAGCTGATAAGAGCATTTCATTAGATGGGGAAAATAACAAAATAGAATGGGAATACTTCCAGCAACTCCATGCTCTACAGAGTGAGCAAGGTCTTCATTTCGCTGCTAAATTGACCAAACGGCATATTGAATTCAGTATTAACAGAATGAATGTTCGCCTTGCTGTGTAAACATTGAGTGAAAGTGTTTCCAATGCTTTCAAATACTTGAAACGAATGAAAACAAAGGGATTTGAAACTGTTCAACCTACTGCAGATTTCTGTTCTTATTTTAACCATATGTTTGATTTGCTGAATTGTAGGAATCGTTTTTCGCTGAAAAATAAGTTCAATATTCATTTGGAAGCCAATTGAAAATGGTAGTAGAGAATTTGAATCATATGTATTAAATTTGAAGGAAGAAACTGGTACACAAATTTTAAAAACCAAAAGGTTTACTGGTTTCTTGGGAATCATTATATGTCTAAGAAACATATTTGATTCACATAGAACATTCAGGTGTCATGGCCTCAATTATTTATTACTCAACATATTAGTTGACTCAGGACCCATTAGAGATGTAATTTTAGTGCTTTAAGGAGTATAAACGTTATTCAATTCAAATCAGCATTCAAAAGACTCCTCATCAAGAATGAGATGAAGTTTTTTGATGGCAACAGTAATTGCATTAACGATTACCTTGATATATTGAATGTATTCTCGAGCAATTGTTATAATAGCGATCCAGCCATCAGTGATAATAAATTGATCGATATAAATCTATCAGATCATGATTGTGTCAGATCAATTTGGTCATTGGATTTACACATAGAAGGTGTGGTGGAATATATGTCCGGCTTTGTTGTAAGCAAAATAATAAAGATAAATATGTGCCTTACATGCAAAAAACATTTATTATAGGAAGAGAATGTCCACTATTGATCAACATCGAAAGTGGAGGAAAATTTCTAATTCCTTCCACAGTTGTTATCAGATTATGCATAATAACCGAAAAAAAAGTTTCACGGTATATCCGATCGGAGTGAATTTCAAGATGAATGAGCCTCTGAAGAAGCTAGCCACTCGAGTCAGCGAAACGTTAGGAAGAAATTTCCAAAAACGACGGCCTTCAAACCCGAATAAAAGGAGTGATACTGAACTATTTTACTTTACAGAAGCATTCCTCGGAATGATATGGCTTTTCTCTCTGGCTCTAATGCCTACACTTCGAATAATATGAAAATAAACCAAATAAATTTTTTCTAGTGTTTGTGATCCTATATCAGCCAAATATAGATTTATTTTCAGACACAGACCTGTTTTTATCACTACCACTCACCACTATGGGTGGTAACCAGTCTCAAACTCAGCCATATAATGCAACACATCTGTTTTTTTACGTTTCTATTCGAACAAACAAGATCAATGTTTCGACATTCAATTTCTTATCAGAGAGGTTTCAGAAAAGCAGAGAAATATTGTTGTCAACTGAAACTCAAAGCCACTTTACTCCAAATTCTTCCCAAAAATTCTCATGTGAATGCGAATATTCACCCCAATTATTTTTTAGAATTCATGTAAAAGTGTACTGTGCGAAAATCAATTTTCTTTGTTGAACTCTGGAACATATATTGTTATGAAAATAAACAATTTTTTAGAGATATTTGGAATGGTAAGATAAACCATACAATGGAAACTAAGTATCGAAAGATTTGAAGATTACATTTTTGCCAATATCTCAAAATCGGCTAGTGATTTTCGCGATCTGAAAAATGCAATGAAATAAAACGGTCTGTATATCGAAAAAAAATTAGTTAATCATTTGGAGGATGTGATTTTTGTCTTTCTCTTCTCTAAGTCAATCCAAAAGGAATACAAAACTGTAAGAGAATCAAAATTCAGCAAACGCTCATCTGTTGGTAGTACCTTTGTATATAGACTATATAGTAGGATAATGCACGTGCATTCACTATTAGACACAAAGTCGAGTGCCATCTAGACAAAAAACGGAATAATTCTTTAATAAACTGACCGTGCAGATGCGCCGCCTAGAGAGTAAATTTGAAATTGCTAAGTTGAAGCAGGCCTGGACTCCCATTATTTGATGTGAATAGGTGAAATATGGAATCCAAGCATTAATTTCGAACCATAAATTATTTTTTTGATATGTCGAGAGATTGATTGCTGGCAAATGTTCATGTCTATTAAAGGGATATACCTGAGAGAATTGAAGTTATAAAACCTCGTTTATGAAGAATAAAGTTTGTTAGTTTTGTGGTTAAACGCTATTCAATTGGCGCTTTCAGCAGAAAGAGCAAATATCGTTTACGCTACGTATCGTATTGATGACAGGTAGCAGTTGTATCAGCAGAAAAATTCGTAACAGTTCCGTAGCTGTTTAGTCTGGTGAATGCGGCCAGATTCCTATTGAAATGTCTGAATTGTCAGTTTTAGAATCCCAAACAGATCTTTCATTTCGAAAACACGTTGAGAGTACTTTAATATCTTCGGATAATTATTTGATATATTTTGTAGTGTTGAGATGCCATTATTATTGATATAACGAGGTTCGGAAGTGAAACGAAGAACTCGTGAAGAATACGAGTGTGATAACCTTAGTGCATAAAAAGCGTTTTCTGAAATTCAACAATAACCATAGAAATAATAATAAATACTAGAATGCCGATACGTATGCCAGAATTATATTAAAACGTCCGGGTATAGCGTTTGAAATCCTACCAACAGACATGCGTTCTATGGCACTTTTCCATCATAATGTTGCCAAAGTTATTTGTATTTTATCCTTTGATGTTGAAACTTCAGCACAGGATTATAAACAAATGAAACGAATATTTTTTCATTTTCAAAGAGATTGAAATAGGCATCGCACATCTAGTTGATTGATTAAACGTGAAATATGTTTATTTATGTTATATCTCACTTTTTAACTTTAACTTTTTGAAAAATAATATAACTTAAAAGGAGAATTTAGTACTAAATTTCCTTGAGTTGAATATTCGTTTATTTGAATTGAAGTTACATCTACAGAGACTGAAATACGACTAACTAAATGACGCCACGCAGGGCTATTTATAAGGTTAGACATGCTGATGATGTTTGTTGGAAACAATAGCGTCCATGGTCTCCTTCGTGGAAGTCTGAAACGTGTGCGTGGGCTTCGTCATCACAATACCCACTTTGGTAACTTGATCTTGTCCAGAGGGTCGTTACTTGCCATATGACAACTCCCTTCTCATAGAAAAAGTTGGTGCTATGCAACAACTTTTAGGGTAGTAGTAGAGCGGGTTTCTCAGGCGATGTTGACGTCGTCCATTTCGACGTTTTCTTCTTGGAACTTGTCTCGTAGGCTTGGTCTTCTTCGGGGAAATATGGCCATGAACTTCTTCATACTTCTATCCGGTCTATGCGGAGGCGGTGGAGGGCTACTCGAGCTCAATAAGGCTAAGGTTCGGCGTCTTCGTCTACATTTGCAGAGGATATAAAGTAACACTAGAATGATTATAAGTGTTATGGTAAAATATGTAAACCACGAAATATTTTTTGTGACGAAAGGCTGGTGAATCAAATCGTCTAGAGTTTTCGAATAGGAATCTAATTTGTGTTTGGCGATTTCTAGATCTTCGACGTTCAGCTCGTTCAGTTTCAGCGGCTTCAGGTTTGGGAGGTTTGATTTGTCAGGAATGTCTTTACAACACTCGTACGGGATTACCACTGGATGTGTGTTGTGCGACACATTAGAGGTCTTCGTGAATCTGGAGTTGGCTTGAATTTTCGTTATTCCGATGAAAGCACTGCATTCGGTTCGAAGTGAAACTATAGAGTTTTTGGTAATAGGTTCCGTTCTCGTTGAAAACGTGGGGCAATTAACTGTTATTTGTACCGGTTCAGAAAGTAGCACCAACCACAAATCGCGTTCTAATTTTTGAACGTTATAGTTCTGACTGAAGAATAACGAACTTTGGCAGTTTCGCGAAATTTCGTTTATACCTTTGAAAATTTGCGCTTCACAAATCGAATTGTAGTCAATTGGATACGCGAACATATCGGAGCACAGTTCGGTTCGCTCGTATAGCGGCTTACATGAACTCCGATCGGAAACTGATATAAACATCAGAGAATCATCATCTTTCGCGATGTATTGTTGAGAAATTGAAAGAATATGATGCAAACCAGTCCTATTGTCAAATATCGGGATAGGGTACAAATGATATAGGGTGTAAACTTGTGGTTCTGTCAATGGAACCTTAAGAATGAATACTTAGTTAGAGTTGAGTTGAAATGGTTCAAGCTCTATTATTTCAAGATATTGTGCAATTTTGGATAGTTTCGGTTGAAGTGAAATTTGCTGTAATGCGGTAACCAAATCGTCGGGTGTTATGATTGAGGAATGAATGATATTAACTTGAGCAAATGTTACGGAGTCGAGTAAATCATCAAAACTTTCTTCAAGAAATAGAAAGCTTTCCATCAGTTTTTCGCATATGTCGAAAAATTTCAATTTCGCTTCAACTCGTCCAATTTTATCATTCATTTCATAAATCGTTTTTTCTATCAATTTAATATCTTCATTGAATGTTCGCTCGTCTATTTGTAGTTTTCTCAGTGTAGTATTGAAGTTTTGAATAACAGAGGTTGTAACCGATATCTGATTTTTTAATAGGTTCTCGAGTTGGTGTTCGTCTGAATTCAGCTTATTTATGCAATTTGTATAGTATTCGCCATCCGAGGCGTCGAGGTTACCTGTTATTGATTTAAATATACTACCTATACCGTCAATGAGTCCTCTTTTATAGCGTTTAGTGTCTAGAGTCGTTTCTTCGAGTTTGAGTCGAATTGATTTTGAAATTTGAGTGAGGAGACTAATATGTGTTTCCACTTCAGATCGAAATGATTCCATGCTATGACCATCAAACTGAGTCGTGCCTGTTAGGACTTCGAGAATGTGTAAATTATTTTCATATGCTGTTCGGTACAAAGAAATATCTTTGTTGACGAGTATCGACCATTTGTCGTTAGTGAGGATCATATTACCGACTTCGTGGTAGTACACACCCACGGTGTTGTTGATAGGTTGAATTCGATATTGGGCGAATGCTGATCCGACCAGCAGGAATAACCTGAAAATAAATTAATGATCAACGTATGGTTTCATACGGTCAAAATTTACTTTCGTTCGTTGATTTGTTTCGACATTGAGAAGTATTGCAGCGTTTTGCAATATTTGTTCAATGATAAATAGTCCGTTGAATTTATTCTGGAGTTTGTCTTTTAGTTGTAATTCTTTGACATAAACTTCTGTAAATTTGGTTAATTCGTCACGGATGCTCAGAGCATAATTTTTTGTGGGGATTTCTACAATGTCCACGTTTATGTGTTCAAATGCTGTTTTAGGTGTTTCGGTTATAACTAAAGGGTTGTTCAAATTTTGTCTACAAATTTTGGTCTTTTGACATGTTTCACATTTCTTTATGAAGTTTTCGACATCTTTAGTGAGTCCTTGCCAATTATATTTTTCTCTTATTCTCCGAATTGTTTCGTTGATACCTCTATGTAAATTCATTTTTCCGGAATGGTTCTGATCAATAATTATTGGAATTTGATCTTTGTCTGGATGTACGACAATGTTTTGACATACTTTAAATTTGAGGTCTTTATCAGAATAAATGAAACAAAGTACTTCGAGAATGAGGAGATCTAAATTATTTTCTACGTTATAGACATAAGAGGTGTCTAGTTCGTTTTGATTTCGGTACAGCGAAAGAAACAAATGTTCTAGGACAGAATCTTGATCGTATGTGAGAGGGACTATGTAATATTTTCTGTTTTTGACTGATTTACTTGAAACAATATTAATTTTGAGGCTTCGGAAATCATAATCTTCTTCTAGAATATCTTCAAATATTTTATAATGAAAATCTTTGATCTCTTTTTGTTGTGGAAATATTAAAATGTGTTTATTTTCTTTGTCAAGAATTTGGCCGTTTGAGTATTGAACCTTGAAATAATCGATAAGTGATTTGGTTTTATATAGGTTCAAGAAAGTGGCGTATTCTCGTGCAATAAGTTCGTTAGAAAATGGTTCTTGTTGGTCTTCAGAGATTATTTCTGTTTCGGAGGGTTCTTCCTCCTCAGGAATTTCTTCCGTTTCAGGGATTTCAATTATGTCTCGCGAAGGACCTGGTTGGGGGTCAGAAATGATCTGTATGTCGGGGTCTCCGTTCGTAGGTAATATTAACGTGCCAGTTGGTATACGTTTCGAATTTAGAATAAGGCATGTTTTTATAGGATCGGTTTTGATTCTAGAAAGTGCGTCAGCGTTTTTATTAATTTTTCCGGGTTTATAGATTATTTCGTAATCATACTCCTCAAGTTTGAGGCGCCATCTGGCAAGTCTACTACCAGGGTCTTTGATAGAGAAAAGCCAAGTGAGGGGGCGGTGATCTGTGATTAGTTTGAACCTTCTGCCAAATAAATAAGGGCGGAAATGTTTCACAGACCAGACAATAGCGAGTAACTCGCGTTCGATTGTAGAGTATTTAGATTCTGCTGAACAAAGTGTCCGAGATGCGTACGCAATAGGCAAATCTTCACCTATAGGGCCTTGTGAGAGTATGGCTCCAATGGCGTATGCACTTGCATCTGTAGTGAGTAGAAAGGTTTCTTCAAAATTTGGATAGTTGAGTATCGGTGTCGAAACGAGAGTTTGTTTCAGTTCGTTGAAAGATATCTCTCACTCATTTCTAAAAACAAATTGAGTATCCTTCTGAAGTAATTTTGTCAAAGGTTTAGAAATTTTCGCAAATCCGAGGAAAGATTTGATTTTTTTTGGATTTCTGGGTTCAGGGAAGTTGATAACACACTCTACTTTGTTGGGATTCGGTTTCACGTCGTCTTTGGTTATAAGATGACCAAGATAGGCTACTTCTCTTCTCAAAAACTCACATTCATCTGGCTTTATTTTCAGATTCGCTTGTCGAATTCTTTTAAATACTTCTGTGAGTCCAGAAATATGTTCGTGGATAGTTGGCGAATAAATGATAATGTCGTCCATATAGACGAGACATCTCTCATTTTGAATTTCGAGTAGAATGTTGTCCATTACTCTTTGAAAAGATGATGGAGCATTCTTCAGACCAAAAGGCATTCTCACAAATTCGTAATGCCCGTTTTCCACTGTAAAGGCCGTTTTAGGGATGTCTTTTTTGTCTATTTCAATTTGGTGAAAACCGGAAGCGAGATCGAGAGTAGAGAAATATTGGCATTTTCCTAATTGATCGAGTAAATCGGATATCATTGGAAGAAGGTATTTGTCGTCAACTATGAGTTCGTTGAGTTTTCGATAGTCTACTACAACGCGCCATTTCTGTTTTCCAGAAGCGTCTATTTTCTTCGGCACCACCCAAACAGGAGATGACCAGGGAGAGATAGAAGGGCGTATTATACCGTCATCTGACATTTTATTCATCTGTCTTTTCACTTCTCCTTTGTGAATTTGGGGGTAACGATAAGATTCGTGAAAACTGGTTTTGCGTCTTTAGTATCTATAGAATGTTTAATTTCGGAAGTAAATGTTAATCTGTCTCCTTCAAGATAAAATATGTCAGAAAATTCTAAACACAAGTTAGTTATTGATTCGGATTCTTCCTCGTTGAGATGATCTAGTCTGAGTTGATTTTGTATTTCGAAAGTTCTATCAGTCTGTAATTGTTTTATGTCGGTGTCATTCAAGTTGTTTATAGAGAAATTTTGAAAAGGTTCGATTTCAAAGTCAGAAAAGTCTACGGTTTTCGGCATTGCGTTTGAATTCATCACTGAAGTGGAAAATTCTCCATTCTGATTGACTTTCACAAGAGCGTTCGGTAATCGGACGTTTTCTTTATTCTGAGCTACCAGTATAGCATCAGTATTCGAGAGGTCGCATTTAGGTTTGAAAATGTTTCTCAACTCGGGGTTCGATAGAAATTATGTTCGTTTTTTCATTCGTAATTGACTGAGAAAAATTTTCAGAGTCTGTTACTTTCGTGAGAGGTGTTGTTTTGAAGTCCGTCACTAACTGTTTGTTTTTCAAATCTACTATACAGTTGTAATGATCTAGAAAATCTGACCCTAATAGTCCGTCAAAATCTATATCGAGATTGTGAATATATACTTTATGTGGGTCACTTTGGGTGAAAGGAATCATTACAGATTCGTTAATCATTATTTTCTGATTAGTGATACCTTGTATCATTACGTTTTCGTGGGATCTGTTTCTATTATTTTTTGACAGTTTTGGGTTTGAAAATTGATAGACCAGCACCGGTATCAATGAGAATTCTATAAGTATTGGTTGCGTCCATAATATAATACAAGTTTTTCGAATTTATGGTGAGGGATTGATTTATAGAAAATTCTGTTCTGGGAAGTTCAAGTTTGGGTTGAAATCGTCCATATTCAAGGTTTGTATTTGCGCTTGGAGTTCCGAAACTGGATCTGTCGATTGGTCGATAGGAGGGTCGAATGATGTCGGACTTATTTGAAAATCCTGGTTATTTTTAGGTTGAAATGTTTGAGGATAATTCGTACATTCAGTATAATCAGTTTCATAGTCCGAATAATTATCAGTATAATTGTTCGTAGAAAAAATGTACTGGTTTTGATAGTCGAAAGGGGTATCGTTTAAATTGTGATGTTCAGAGTAGTGATCATTATAATTATCGAGGCTTTGGTCCTGAGAATTAAAATGATGAGTTCTTTGTGTATTTGCCCTATTATAGTTTGGATTGGGTTGAATAATCGTCGGTCTTTGTTGATTATTACTTGGATTTGGTCTAGTTTGATTCGGATTTGTTGGTTGATTGGGTCTGAAATTTGAATTGAATCTGTTCTGTGGTTGTTGTACATTCGGTCTCTGAAAATTTTGAGGGTTTTGAGGATAAATGAGTCTTTAGAAATTTTGCGAATTTTGTAGCGGTTGATATTGTCGCATTCGACATTCATTGATCGTATGTCCTTGTCGTTTGCAAAACGAACATAACTTTTGTGGTTGAGAGGGACCTTGTGTTTTTTTCTATTTTGTGAGGATTCACGTTTCTAGTCATAGGGAATTTTTGTTGTTGGAAGTAACTGAGTTGAAGTTCTCTTCTTACTCTGTAAATTGCTTGGAGCATGGAATTCGGATTTCCTGCTCTAATAATCTGTCCAATAAGAGGTTGTTTTTGTACAGTGGAGTGCATTTTAGCGTTATGCGTTTGTAGTCGATTGATGAAAGTTGAAGGAGATTCGCCTGGAAGTTGATAAATTCTTTGAAGGTCTTGAATCAAAGAAGCTAAATCTCTAGTGTCGCCGAAATGTTGGCTAAGTAATAATTTAATTCCATCCCAAGTTTGTGGATTTCGAGAACTTATTAATTCAGCGGCTTTACCTCTGAGTTTGTTTTTGATATGTAACGTGACTAACGTTCTTTGGTCACGTACTGCCATGCAGTAAGCTGTATTACAAGCATGTATGAAGGTGTTAATGAAAATTTGGTCACCGTCATATTCAGGAATGATTGAGAATATTTCTTGCAATTTGTAGGGTTCAATATCGGTTTGATTTTCTTGTTCCGTCATGATTCTTTTATTATTGAATAAAACTGGTTTACCTATTGAAATGGAATAGAAAAATGTAAATATGCGAATAAATAAAAGAGATGATTCTTCTCAGTTTCCCACCAAAGAATTTCCATTCAGAGCATGTAATCTGGCTTCACTAGCGTTGCTCCGGTGAAGGTAGCGTGCGCGTGTTCTTCTTCCGTTGAAGTGACCGTCCTGCTGATGTTCTTCGGTTATTGTTTTTCTTGATGAGCCGTTGTCTCCTGATGCGTTGCTGGGCCTCGTAGAATTCTTCCTTTTAAGGATTGGGATCCACCATCGTCGGTTGGGCTGTTTCCGTGTTCCACTGGTGTTGAAGGATCCTACTGACTGCGCCAATTTGTTATATCTCACTTTTTAACTTAACTTTCTAAAAAATAATATAACTTAAAAAGAGAATTCAGTACTAAATTCCCTTGAGTTGAATATTCGTTTATTTGAATTGAAGTTACATCTACAGAGACTGAAATACGACTAACTAAATGACGCCACGCAGGGCTATTTATAAGGTTAGACATGCTGATGATGTTTGTTGGAAACAATAGCGTCCATGATCTCCTTCGTGGAAGTCTGGAACGTGTGCGTGGGCTTCGTCATCACAATGCCCACTTGGGTAACTTGATCTTGTCCAGAGGGTCGTTACTTGCCATATGACAACTCCCTTCTCATAGAAAAAGTTGGTGCTATGCAACAACTTTTAGGGTAGTAGTAAAGCGAGTTTCTCAGGCGATGTTGACGTCGTCCATTTCGACGTTTTCTTCATGGAACTCGTCTCGTAGGCTTGGTCTTCTTCGGGGAAATATGGCCATGATTTTCTTCATACTTTTATCCGGTCTATGCGGAGGCGGTGAAGGGCTACTCGAGCTAAATGACGCCACGCAGGGTTATTTATAAGGTTAGACATGCTGATGATGTTTGTTGGAAACAATAGCGCCCATGGTCTCCTTCGTGGAAGTCTGGAACGTGTGCGTGGGCTTCATCATCACAATGCCCACTTGAGTAACTTGATCTTGTCCAGAGGGTCGTTACTTGCCATATAACATTTATATACCACTAAACGATAATAAATTATTAGAATAATGTGTAATAGACGTTAGTTTCGAAGTGAAAGTAGTGGTATCGGCAACGTTGTTGGAAAACTGTACGCCGACTGTCGCTGACACACGAAGGCGCACAACGTACTAATCAGGACGCAGGATTGGCTTTAAATTTTCAATCCCTCTTCCATAGTGCCTCATTTTGAGTTTACTTGTAGAGTGATATATATATGGTAGAGTGTGTTGAGTGATTTGTTTCTCTTCTTGTGATCTTATGTTCATTGTTGCTTGCAGCCATCTTTGATTTGTGTATTTATCAATTGGCATACTTAATATTATTCGTTGACGTTGAATATATAAATATAGTTCTGAGAACAAATAGACAAAATGAAGTGCATGGTTTTGTTTTGTAAGAATAAAGGGAAAATTCCAGGATTGACTTATTTCTGGTAATAAGTATTGTTTCAGAATCTTGTTTATCTATGTTCTAGCTGTTTATATTGAGTAGATTTTTGTATTCTCTCTCTAGGGGCACTGAACCTATATTTTTCTTTTCAGGCTCACTTCTAGAAGACATGATTCTTGGATGAGAGCTTTGGGAAAAATCTGGTAATTATCCGTTAAGCGGGCTCCATCGTTTTTGGGGCTCGCAACTAGTTTCGGAGATACGGCCCCCCAAAGACAGGAAATCGGGGTTTTACGCCTATGTTTGTTTCTCATTCAATTCCGCTCGAAATTCCTCCTTTTTTCTATCAGCACAATATACTTATTCTATATATCCTTCTCCATCACTTTCCAACAGAATTATAAGCATTTTTCCATTTTTCACTACAGAACTCTAAAAGGAAAAATGGAAAAATGCCTATTACTCTGTTGGAAAGTGATGAAGAAGGTGGTATAGAATGTGCTGATAGAGAGAAGGATGAATTTCGAGCAGAATTGGCTGAATAAACAAACATAAATGTCAACCCTGAAAACCCTGTTTTCCTGTCTTTGGGGGGCCGTATCTCCGAAACTAGTTGCGAGCCCCAAAAACTTAATTAGAATTTTTTTTGTATAGAGTCTATCATTCTGGTGCCGGTAACTTGTCACTGTGAGAAATGATCAATATATTTTTGTTTTCTGTAACAAAATTAACTTTCAAATTTAATTTAATATTCTGAGTTCTAGTGTTGGCCCTAGTAATGATAACCTGCTTCAATCAGTCAAAAATCAAGATGGAACCACTCTGAGCTTGGCTCAGTTCGACCATGAAGAAAACTCCATACAAAATAAAGAAAATATCATTACAACTGTTGTGACATGCCCTATAGAAGATATTCCTTCTTCATTTCATGCAGAAAAATATATCAACAAAGAATACTTACTCTGGCATGTATATAAATACAGCTTATCCAATCCAATCCATCTCGGCACAAATTCAGATACTTTTCCAGTTGCCCTCTGGTAGTGCAGACCATGACGAAAGAAAAAACACATTCTAAGAATAGTGAACACATATAATAGTTTTTTCTATATTATTATACTCCACATAGATTGCTGGGCATATACGTTATTAGTTCTGTACCAAGATGGATTGGATAAGCTGTACTTATATTACTTTGCATAAATTGCTTTGAAGAATTACGATAAATTTATAAGAAAGTATGAAACAGAAAATGTTAATAATACAATGTGTTCAAAGCTTAAATTACCACAAACACAATATGCACAAGTATAGAAGAATGTTGTTAAAAAAGTTTTGAAAATTTAGAATAATATTCCCCAATAATTCAGGAAACTGTTAAAAAACCATTTCAAATATTAGTATGTTACGTGAGTATTGAAGAAAGCATTTTATGATGTTTCAGACAGATTTTCACCATTGACTGCTAGTTTTTCTTTTTCCTTATATTTTTATATTCAGAGGTTTTTCACTCTAAGGTTTGATGGAATAAAGTTATTGTTATACTATAAGGCTAATATTATTGCCTTAGGGTTTCGTGGGTAAAATATGAAAGGGATATCATCGAAATCACACGAAAATCAAACACACTTGTATTGATACCGAAAATAACCTTACATTCCTTGTGAATAATTATTAGTGTACTGTCAACATGAAAAAGATGGCACTAGACAGAAAAGAGATAGTAAGACTTGCTGTCAAATTTAGTTGTTCCAGGCTTCTTGTCGACAACCAGAAAGGGTCATAGGCGTCCCGTGGGTTAGGACAAAGGGTGTCATGTTACAACCTCCCCCTTGGCGTCACACTAACGTCCCGGGTGTGAGGCCAGATGAGGTTATGTGCAGCAGAGGCATCTGGGTTTGGGTGCATCCCTTCTAGGTCGGTCCGTGGCAGATGACCTTGGGATATGATCCGCATTGGGTAGATCTGTCGATGACTCCTCTGGTGGGCAAGGGACTGGACTGAAGTCGTCGGATCCAGCGTTGGGGACATCCGTCTGGGATTCGTCAGAGACTAGGGGTAGAGTCTCTGAAGAAGCAATCGTCGATCCTGGGGGTCTGCCTCGGGTACGGAGTGGTCGAACCGGAGCGTGTTCCTCTTGACTCTTATAAGGAGTGAGGGCTGAAGAATGGTACTTGCCCAGAGGGAAATCTGGACGGTCCAACGAAGCTACGACATAGGTAGTGGGAGAGATAACTTGGGTAATTTTATAAGGTCCATCACGCTTAGGCGCGAACTTTGAAGTGTACGAGTCTTTTGCTTTACTCAAAGAGTGAACGTCCACAAGAACCTTATCACCGACACTAAAAGTTACAGAGCGCCGATGCTCGTTACTGTACTTTGTACGTCTGTCTTGCGAAAGTTCGTGATTTTCGCGGGCTTCACTTAAGGTTTCACATAGAGTTTCAAGATACGGTTTGATCTGAGTAGCGAATGTATCATAGTCTAATATCGCACGTAGGTCTCTATGCACGTCATCAGGAGCGCGTAGTTCACGACCGAAGGTCAGGAATGCGGGTGTGAATCTAGTAGATTCACAAAACGAAGTGTTCATCGCGAACCGCACTGTCGGAATTTTGTCTTTCCACGAGGTATGATCACTAGAAGTTAATATAGCTAATTGAGTTTTTAGGTCGCGGTTCTTTCGCTCAACAGGGTTTGCTTCCGGGTGATACACAGGGACAAGTGACTGTTGGAATCCAAGGACATGGGCTACTTGCTGCATGACAGCGCTTACAAATTGGGGACCATTGTCACTAACGACACGCCTGGGTAGTCCATAACGTAGAATGATTTCGTCAATGAGAAGGCGAGCACAGGCCTCAGCAGTGGCTGTCTTCAAAGGTAGTAGTTCCATCCATCTGCTTGCAGTGTCTTCCACAACCATAACCCATTTTTCACCAGTAGGGGCTTCTGGTAATGGTCCAAAAGGGTCGACTGACAATATCTCAAATCGCTGAGATTGGATTGGTGTTTGCAGTAAACCAGCGGGTTTAAGATTCATGGCCTTGTAGCGTTGGCATTCAATACACTTGCTAACATGCTCGGTCACGTCTCGTCGCATGGTACGCCAATAATATCTACTAGCGATACGCCGAAGTGTCCTGTCTACTCCGTAGTGTCCGGATAGTTCCGCGTCGTGGAATTCCTTCAGGATACAGGGAACATCGGTTGCTGGCGCGACCATCTGGGGTTCTTCTTCGTCAATATCAGGAGTGTATTTATAGAGCACTCCGTTGCTCATTAAAAAACCGCGTTCAGACCATTTCTTGAAGTCGATTTCACGGGGATTATTTTCTAGACAAACTATTATTTTTTCTAGCTCTGGGTCCTGAAGTTGTTCTTGCCTGATAGAGTGGGGTGATCGTGTAGGTAAGTCAACCGTGACCAAATTTATTTCTATCTCGCTTCCTTCGCACGCAGGGCGTGACAACGTATCCGCTATTACATTAGATTTTCCTGTTATGTAATCAATGCGTAAATCATAGGCCTGCAAAGCTAGAGACCAACGGGCTAATCTTCCACTCGGTGACTTGAGCGTCATCAACCATCGAAGGGGCTGATGATCTGTCTGGATAACTACAGTGGCTCCCTCTAAATAACCGCGAAATTTTTCAACTGCCCATACCACGGCTAAAGCCTCTCTTTCCGAGGTTGTGTAGTTTCGTTCGGCTGTAGTGAGAAGGCGGCTAGCGTACTCTATAGGTCTCTCATCTGCGCCCTCCCCCTGAAGGAGACATGCCCCCAGAGCATAACTAGAAGCATCTGTGCGTAATATATAGGGTAGATAAGGGTCGGCCTGTCGTAAGATAGGTGCGCAACTCAATTTATGCTTGAGCTGCTCGAAAGCCAGAGTCTGTTCATCTTTCCACTTCCATTTAGCCTTCTTCTTTGTCAAGTTTGTGAGAGGTTTGGCTATGTCTGCAAAATTCTCTATGAACCGTCTAAACCATGAGGCTGTTTGCAGGAACGTAAGTAGTTGCTTGACATTTTTTGGGGGTAACATGTTCAATACCGCAGCGACCTTAGCATCATCAGGTTGAATACCTTGCGGGGTTATGATGTGACCCAAATATCGTACTGATTGGCAAGAGAAGGTACATTTATCTCTGTTCAGGTGTAGCTTGAATAGCAGCAGTCTGGAGAAGACTTTACTCAGGTCATCTATGTGTTCCGAGAAGCTTGACGAGATAACGATTAGGTCATCGAGATAAACCACAAGGAGAATGTCTTGTAGTCCTGATTTGAATCGATCCATCATTCTTTGGAATGTGGCTGGAGAGTTTCTCATCCCGAATGGCATTTTTGTATAGCGAAAGGTACCAAAAGGCGTTACAAATGCAGTCTTGTCTCGATCAGATGGTCGTACTGAAATCTGGTGGTATCCTGATCTCAGATCCAGAGTTGACATAAAAGAACTTTTCTTAGCAGCATGCAAAAGATCGTCGATTCTAGGTAGCGGGTAGCGATCTGCACTGGTGATGGCATTCAAACCTCTGTAGTCAATTGTCAGGCGAACTCCACCATCCTTCTTTGGGACTAGCACTACAGGAGCAGCGTAAGGAGATTCACATTCTTCGATGGTACCATTTTCCAGGAGTTTGTCCAATTCTTGGCGCAAGAGTTGTTTCTTAGGTTCAGACATGCGATACGGCGGCACAGCAACAGGAACATCATCAGTTAACGTGATTGTGTGTTCTGCGTAGGGTGTAGGCTCACCATTTTCTTCAAAAATTTGGCTATTTTCAAATATTAAATTATTAAGTTTTTCGCGTTCTTCCATAGACAGAGACGCTCCTTCGTTTTCCCTCAATTTAATAGCTTCAAAATGTACTGTATTAACTAAGCACTCAGATTTAGTATTAGGCTCACTAGCAAACGGATACCTTTTCTGTTCTACATCACCAAAGAAAAAGTTATTGTTTGGTATGTCTAATATCACATTGATAGCTTTTATAAAGTCTACGCCCAGTAGAGTCCTACTATTTTCATATTCAGGAAGAGAGATGAGTTCAATAAAAACAGTTTTATTTATTAAAGTAACTTCAGTTTCAAAAATTCGTACGCTGACGTCACGCTGGATTCCATCCGCTAGAGTCATAATGAGATTTTCCTCTCTAAAAGGGACTTTATCGTCGAGGAGTAGTTTTGACAACATATGTCCAGCTATGCTAGACTTTGAGCCAGTGTCCAAAAAAGCAAAGCCATTGTGATGCATTATTTGGACTGGTACCAGGGGTCGAATCAAATTAGTATCTTTAAAATTGAATTTACTACACAAAAATTCGGCAGGTGATGATACAGTTGTTTTCTGTAATTTTGGAGAGCATTTCGGACAATTAGTTCGAATATAGCCGGGATTTCCGCATCCGTAGCATGAAAAATTATTAGTAGTACTGGAACTAGGTTGAGGATTGTTCTGAGGAGTGTCACTTGCAGTTTTCGTAACTGGACCCGTGTTCGTAACATTAGACACAGAACTACTACCTTTGTTTTGGACTTTGGCCAGTTTTCGACATTCCTCCCTAATATGTCCAGGGTTGTGGCAGTACGAACAGCGCTTCTTATTATTGTCTTTGTTATATTTAACCTCAGAATTTTTAGATTCGGGTGTGAAGTCAAAACTTTCTTCTGCTAACCGTGATTGGGTAAGCAATTCTTCAAAAGTGGTAATATCATCGCGAGGAACTTTCTCACGAATCCTCCTATGAAGTAATCCGTAAACCATGTCTAGTTGGACATCTTGGGAAAGAGTGCCACTCGGTAATTGAGCGAGAATTGATCGAGCTTTACAAATAAAAACATCCGTTTTTACTCTGTATTCTTGTTCGTTAGCAAAAAGTTCGCGATATACACGGTAGGGAGGTTTAATCGGTCCAAATGTTGTTCTCAACAATGTTGTCGCTTGTTTCCAATCAGTCACCGTGGATTTCACACCTTGATACCAGGTTGCAGCAAAACCTTCGAGAAGCATAGGTAACCCTTTCAAAGCATTTACATCGGAAATATTAACACAGTCCTTATAGACTTCTATTGCATCTAAAAACGCGTTAACATCAGAGTTTTTATCACCGTTGAATTTACTCGAGCACTTTGAGAAGTTACCCGTATTAGTTGAAACATTCATACGGCCTAAAAGTTCTTGAAACTGTTCGTTCGATAGCGTGACAGACATTTTCGAATCCGTCTCTTTTTCGGACACTTCGGTTTTAATAACGGCGGAACGGAGAAAATACGTATGCCTTTGATCTGCCGTGATAGAAGAAAAAAGTACTCACAGTTTGTGCAGAAACCTTTCCTTTCAGAATAATTGCGATTCCTTTAAATATCTGTGCAGTTGGTACACGCCGAAAAAGGGTTAGAAATTCCTTTGGGGTTATAAATTCCTACGCGGCGGAGCGAAAAGTAGATCCAGTCAGTCCTACACTTGTAGAAGCTTTTCCAGGAACTTGCAAAGCGAAAAATAGATTCAGTCCTACACGTTTGTAGAAGCTATTCTTTGCCGCTATTCTATTCACACTGGAGACAGTTCACAAAATAAATGAGGAATGAGTCCTACTGCGGTAGAAGCACTATTCGGTCGGAAAACTTTCGCGCGAACTTCACTTGCCGGTATCAACAAACGACAAAAAAACTTTTCATCAATACTGTTTCATTTCGTGATTTTCGATGGCCACTCGAATGGGCGCCAGTTATAAGGCTAATATTATTGCCTTAGGGTTTCGTGGGTAAAATATGAAAGGGATATCATCGAAATCACACGAAAATCAAACACACTTGTATTGATACCGAAAATAACCTTACATTCCTTGTGAATAATTATTAGTGTACTGTCAACATGAAAAAGATGGCACTAGACAGAAAAGAGATAGTAAGACTTGCTGTCAAATTTAGTTGTTCCAGGCTTCTTGTCGACAACCAGAAAGGGTCATAGGCGTCCCGTGGGTTAGGACAAAGGGTGTCATGTTACAATACTTCTGATAGTCTTCGAGAGCTATGTGAACTTGAAATCTTCAATTTTACACCAAATGTTTCAGTCGTACGTATGATTTACCTATTTTATTCTGACAGTCATTCATACCATTCATTTTTATACACATTCTTATATCAACGCTCATAAAAATTTTATATTAGGTCTCCAGCGAGTAACATTACCCCAGAATCATTACGAGAATCTTCAAACTCTGACAAATCTTGTACTTTCGGAATTAAGAGGAAGTTACCTGCCTTTTCGTCTTCAAGTGATAGTGAGGGTTACAAGGGAATAGTGAAAAAAAACAGAAGAGATGTAAAGTTGATCACAATTACAGGTTGGTTGTTACTTGTATTTCATTCATTATGTAAATATCAACAATATAGAGAGCCCCAAAAATAAAAACTGAAGGGGTGAGAACCAAAAGGGTGTAAATGCAATACAATGGATAAGGAGTATTGGGCTCCCAAAGTTTATTGGTAATTATAAAATCTGCATAGAATTGAGAAAAATACATTTATCAGATTCTCGATGAAAGTCATGTCGAATTAGATAATCAAGTTGAAGGTAAAGTTTGAATTAGCTGTTTTTTGTACTTCGATGTCACTTAACCCATTTTCATAAACAATATGCCACCATAGACATTATAACTAATGAGCTGGCCCTAGCAGAGAGAAGACTCCAGAGTAAGCAAGATATAGAGTAGGTACTTCGAGTGTAACCTCTAAGCGTATTCCTTCCTCAATGTAGCAGGTACAGAGAAGTTGAGAAGGATATCAAGTCTAGCATTATCATTCTGTCCTTCACAACATCACTTCAATGTGCATTTCCTTTCTCTCTCTATTGTATCCCGTATCGTGTTGAATGGAAAACTGTCATAAAGGCCAGTCCATTAGTTATAATGTCTTTGTATGCCAGCTATAACCCTATGGTTCTCTCCTCAGGAAGACCCCCCTTTCAATTGGTACAATTTGTTTTTCATTGATAAGCATTTTGATGTTGTATTGTTGAGTATATTTCGACTGCTGTGTGAAGAGTTTGTTATTGTTCAGTTATTTCTACTATTTCCAATGTCATTTTTTCAATTTCAATGAAAACATTGTGTAACATTCCTTTTTTTTACCTTTATATTAAGAAGTTTTATATTTTCAACTCACTTCTCATCAGTTGATTCAATTTAGAAGTGAGACATTACATAATTTCATTCTCTAGTTTTCTTTCAATCAAGAATTTTTTATACAGTTGTATATTCATTATCCTCAGAAGTGTAACATATTTGTGTACATTTATATATTAAAAAGTGTGTATTTTTATATAAAAAGTATGCATTTATACATTAAAGTATGCATTGATTTGATATTTGGGTGAATAGCACAAAAAAAAAGGAAATTAAGCAATCAAAATGAAATTTCGAATTTCAGTTATTCTCATTTCAACTTTTGATTTGTTCTTGCATGAATACCTACAATAGAGACTAATTTTATGATTTTCTTCCAAGGTCAATCTAGCAGTGCAAACTATTAGTGCCAGTGTTGCAGATGCCTTGGAATCTTTGAACACCGACATGAAGCATCCTGAATTTGAAGAAGCTGGAGCAACAATTGAGTTCATTAGAATTATAGACATGACATTTGATATCCTAGATTCACGAAATCCGTTTGGGAAAGGTTATAAAACTCCAGTGAAATCGGAAACAGAAAAAGTGTGGAGACCCCTGCTTGAAAAAGCACTTGAATATTTAAGTTCACTAAAACTTATAAATGGAACTGCTATACATGAATAAAAAATAGTACACCTTTTCTTGGTTTATATATCACCATAAAATCAGTTCTGGAAATCTATGACGAAATTGTGAAAAAACCTAACTCACCTCTAAATTACATTTTGACGTATAAATTCAGTCAGGACCACCTCGAACTACTATTTTGTTGTATAAGGTGATGCAGAAAGGTAGTTTTTCGAAAAAGATTAAATGGACTGTATGAATAGAGCAAAAAATAAGACAAGAGAAAAAACGATGGCATGAGACTACTTACGTTATGCGGCAGAGATCTTCGTGTAAGTAGGCGATTGTAGAAGTCTTCAATAGTGAACGCCAGAATTGCTTGCACTCTGAAACTGCACTCAGTAGGATTTCTTGTAGAATTGTTCGAGACTTTTCATTGCGAATAATATGACAAGTAGTACTGTCTTTCTGCTATTCGCGATTTCGACCACCGTTGAGGGCGCAACGAGACGTAAACAAATATGGAGGATTGTGAGTAATCTCTTTGTTTATGGTGTCAGTTTGTATACGGACTTAGTGGTTGAGTTGTATGTTTTAATTATTCGCGAACTATATTGGAGTTTTGTGTGTGTTTTAGACAATTGATTGTAGTGTGTGAAGGAAAATAACAAACTGTGAGGTGATATAACGTTTTGCAATGGTTTAACATAGGTATCAAATCAGATCCTTTATTAGTTATCAACAGTAATGGAAAACCAGGAGGTTGAGCACTGTATTTGCATATTTGGATGCAACACATGACAGTAGGTGCTTCGTGGAGGGCAAACAAGTCCTAAACAGTTACGATCAGATCACTCACAAAGTAGGTTATTGATTTATCCGCCAGGGGGCGTCTAGACTTTCGAAGAGGCGAATATCAATGCACAAGTATCTTTGTTTTCATGGTTCTCATAGGTGGCGTTCTAGTCGAAGTATATAGTCGCCTAATGCCATTTTTAAATACCGCGAAAATCAAAATAAACTGTTACCAGTTTCTGCAACATTCTGCCACAGGAAAAATGCAAATATGCATTTTCGAGAAAAAATAATAAAAAAAAATTGCAATGAACAATAACCCGCACAAAAAAACTTTGAATTGCACATGTACCATACACATACGAAAAAAAAAAATATATATATATAGAAGAGGGTAGTCGTTGCTGACTAGTTAGGGATTAAACTAGTGAATAGTGGGGAATGCAGCAATGTCACAAAAGAAAGACTCTTTCAAGTTGATCCAAGCTTTCGGAACTTTTTTTATTCCATCATCAGGGAACTACGAATAGATTACATTTATGTAAAGATTTTACAATAAGTTGTCTTATCATACTTACACTTAGGTGAGGTTATATGACACGATGTTCAAAAGTAATCATTAATGGAGTGCTCATGGAATGAAGTTATATTATAAAACTGGGTTAGTAAATGATGTACACAGATGCACATTTACAAATTACACGTTAAAATTAATATTAAAACTCGTCACTCTGTGTCGACCATGTGGTCAGTCTTAGATTGTCAGGTTAATGTCTTCATGACAAGAATGAAGTATGAAATGTGAAGTTGACAGCGACAGGGATAGTCATCTGTCCTGTCAATTGTTGAACAGTGGTGCCACTTGTTGTGTGTAACCAACTGATGGTTTCATGAGTATTTGTTTTGTGACTATGAAATTTGTGTATGATCAATGGATATGAGTGAACTGTGAGAAAATTTGCTGATTCCTATTTATGCTAATAACAAAATAATTATTTTTTAAGATTATATGGGTGAAACAAAATGTTTTCAATTTGATCAGTTATGAACAGAATTGTTTGTACCGTTGATGGTACTGACTGGGTTTTCATCTAGTGACAACAAAAAGGAATAAATCTCGCTCAAATGATTTAAGTCTGTTTTTTTATTTATGCAGTTATTGTCTTGTGCAATAAATGCCATTTCCAAAAAAACCCTCTTTGAAATGTGTGGCTCAACCGCCAACACCCTCGCCGATTCATAATTGACTCGGTGGTCTAATGTGTTTACATGGTTTGCTAGAGCACATCTCTCCGGGTGTAATCTGCAATCACTTTTGTGTGATATAATTCTACTCATTAATGTTCTTGACGTTTGTCCAATGTAATTTTTATTGCAGTCTGAACAAGGAATACTATATACGACTTTAGTATTGGAGGTAATAGGTACTTTATCTTTGACTTTCGAAAAAATTGATTTAATGGTTATAACTGTTTTGTTGGCAATTTTTAAATTACAATGAGGGTAAAAAAGTCTAGTGAGTTTGGGTGTGATTTCCTTAATGTAGGGTAAAGAGGTGAACATGGCTGGAATGGGGGTGTCCTCAATGTTATTGCCCTGCAGGGGTGGATTTATAACGTTCTGTGGTATGGATGGTGTGTTGTACAAAATACTCCTTACCAGTTTCTGTGGATATGAATTTTGAATGAAAAGATTTTGAAGGATATTTAAATTTTTGTTAAGAAAGGAGGTATCAGAAATTCTGGTTACCCTGTTCTTCATTTGCTTGAGAAGGTTTATTTTCATTGATCTTTTATGATATGACTCGTAGTTGATGTATCTACCAGAGTGGCAAGGTTTCCTATACCAGTCCACTAGTATACTGTTATTCGGAGTCCGAATAAGTTTGGTATCTAGGAACGGTACTGCACACTCATTGTCCTCCAGTTCAATTGTGAACTGAATGTAAGGGTCAAAGCTGTTGAGGGTATCGAGAATTTCCGTAGTGCCATCTTGTGGTAATGCTACAATTATGTCATCTACATATTTTTTAATGAAAAAAGGTTTGAAGGATAGTACAGGTAGTACTGTGTCCAACACATCATCCATCACATATGCTGCTAAAATGGGGGAGATTGATGCTCCCATGGGGGTACCGAAAATTTGTTTGTACATTTTATTGTTGAATGAGAAATATGTATTGTCAAAAAGGAAAGTTAAAATGTCCATAAAGGATTCTTCAGTTATATTACACTGTACGCTGATGGCGTCCCAATTTTTATGTATTGCCCTTTGGCAGGCTTCTAAATATACATTGCTGAATAAAGAAACCACATCCAAACTGGCCAATACAAAGTTAGTTGGGAGTGACATATTGTTAAATTCTTCTGATAATTCAAATGAGTCTTTTATATAGTACTCATTGTCCAGACTGTAGGCTCTGGTTAGAATGTCTGTTAAAAAAGAAGCAATGAGTTCTGTAGGGGCACCTATAGAGGCTACTATCGGTCTCATTGATAGGGTGGGTTTGTGAATTTTGGGTAATGAGTAGAATTTTGGGGAAATACCACTATAGCACATGAGTTTTTTCTTCGTGATATCATCTATCTGTTTGGTTTTGTTTAATCGGGTTACTAATTCATTTGCTTTACGTTGTATGGAGGAGGTAGGATCTTTTTTCAGTTCGATATATGAGTTACTATTAATAATTACTTCGTTGGACAAGTTTATATATTGTTCTTTCTCCATAATGACTGTTGCATTTCCTTTGTCTGATTGTGTTACTATTAAATTGGGATTTTCTTTCAAAAAGGTTTTAGGGTTTAGGTTTAGAAACTTACTACACAAATCTAAAACCTTTTTGAAAGAAGATCCCAATTTAATAGTAACACAATCAGACAAAGGAAATGTAACAGTCATTATGGAGAAAGAACAATATATAAACTTGTCCAACGAAGTAATTATTAATAGTAGCTCATATATCGAACTGAAAAAAGATCCTACCTCCTCCATACAACGTAAAGCAAATGAATTAGTAACCCGATTAAACAAAACCAAACAGATAGATGATATCACGAAGAAAAAACTCATGTGCTATAGTGGTATTTCCCCAAAATTCTACTCATTACCCAAAATTCACAAACCCACCCTATCAATGAGACCGATAGTAGCCTCTATAGGTGCCCCTACAGAACTCATTGCTTCTTTTTTAACAGACATTCTAACCAGAGCCTACAGTCTGGACAATGAGTACTATATAAAAGACTCATTTGAATTATCAGAAAAATTTAACAATATGTCACTCCCAACTAACTTTGTATTGGCCAGTTTGGATGTGGTTTCTTTATTCAGCAATGTATATTTAGAAGCCTGCCAAAGGGCAATACATAAAAATTGGGACGCCATCAGCGTACAGTGTAATATAACTGAAGAATCCTTTATGGACATTTTAACTTTCCTTTTTGACAATACATATTTCTCATTCAACAATAAAATGTACAAACAAATTTTCGGTACCCCCATGGGAGCATCAATCTCCCCCATTTTAGCAGCATATGTGATGGATGATGTGTTGGACACAGTACTACCTGTACTATCCTTCAAACCTTTTTTCATTAAAAAATATGTAGATGACATAATTGTAGCATTACCACAAGATGGCACTACGGAAATTCTCGATACCCTCAACAGCTTTGACCCTTACATTCAGTTCACAATTGAACTGGAGGACAATGAGTGTGCAGTACCGTTCCTAGATACCAAACTTATTCGGACTCCGAATAACAGTATACTAGTGGACTGGTATAGGAAACCTTGCCACTCTGGTAGATACATCAACTACGAGTCATATCATAAAAGATCAATGAAAATAAACCTTCTCAAGCAAATGAAGAACAGGGTAACCAGAATTTCTGATACCTCCTTTCTTAACAAAAATTTAAATATCCTTCAAAATCTTTTCATTCAAAATTCATATCCACAGAAACTGGTAAGGAGTATTTCGTACAACACACCATCCATACCACAGAACGTTATAAATCCACCCCTGCAGGGCAATAACATTGAGGACACCCCCATTCCAGCCATGTTCACCTCTTTACCCTACATTAAGGAAATCACACCCAAACTCACTAGACTTTTTTACCCTCATTGTAATTTAAAAATTGCCAACAAAACAGTTTTAACCATTAAATCAATTTTTTCAAAAGTCAAAGATAAAGTACCTATTACCTCCAATACTAAAGTCGTATATAGTATTCCTTGTTCAGACTGCAATAAAAATTACATTGGACAAACGTCAAGAACATTAATGAGTAGAATTATATCACACAAAAGTGATTGCAGATTACACCCGGAGAGATGTGCTCTAGCAAACCATGTAAACACATTAGACCACCGAGTCAATTATGAATCGGCGAGGGTGTTGGCGGTTGAGCCACACATTTCAAAGAGGGTTTTTTTGGAAATGGCATTTATTGCACAAGACAATAACTGCATAAATAAAAAAACAGACTTAAATCATTTGAGCGAGATTTATTCCTTTTTGTTGTCACTAGATGAAAACCCAGTCAGTACCATCAACGGTACAAACAATTCTGTTCATAACTGATCAAATTGAAAACATTTTGTTTCACCCATATAATCTTAAAAAATAATTATTTTGTTATTAGCATAAATAGGAATCAGCAAATTTTCTCACAGTTCACTCATATCCATTGATCATACACAAATTTCATAGTCACAAAACAAATACTCATGAAACCATCAGTTGGTTACACACAACAAGTGGCACCACTGTTCAACAATTGACAGGACAGATGACTATCCCTGTCGCTGTCAACTTCACATTTCATACTTCATTCTTGTCATGAAGACATTAACCTGACAATCTAAGACTGACCACATGGTCGACACAGAGTGACGAGTTTTAATATTAATTTTAACGTGTAATTTGTAAATGTGCATCTGTGTACATCATTTACTAACCCAGTTTTATAATATAACTTCATTCCATGAGCACTCCATTAATGATTACTTTTGAACATCGTGTCATATAACCTCACCTAAGTGTAAGTATGATAAGACAACTTATTGTAAAATCTTTACATAAATGTAATCTATTTGTAGTTCCCTGATGATGGAATAAAAAAAGTTCCGAAAGCTTGGATCAACTTAAAAGAGTCTTTCTTTTGTGACATTGCTGCATTCCCCACTATTCACTAGTTTAATATATATATATATATATATATATATATATATATATATATATATATATATATATATTATGAACCCATAATGCATGTAACCCAAAAAAAATTAAATTATAAGAGTGAGATTGTAATAAAAAAACACTTTCACTCAGCGCTCTGTTCACTAGGAAGTGGACACAGCTTCACCAATGGTCGCGTCAAAACTCCAGTAGGGGTCTTGATAGTGGCAACCCGTGCAACTTGATCGTCACCAGGGTGCAACTTGATAATTCGAGCCAAAGTCCATTTCCCCGGGGGCAATTTTTCGTCTTTGATAAGTACAAGGTGTCCTATTCGAGGAGGAGTAGTAGGATCTAACCACTTATGCCTTTGCTGTAAGGTATGTAAATATTCATGACGCCAACGTCGCCAAAAATCACTATATAGACGTTGTAGAAGTTGCCATCGTGATAAACGATTAATTGGAACCTCTGTTAAGTCAGGTGATGGAATAGCAGAGAGAGGTTCTAAGGTAAGAAAGTGTCCCGGAGTGAGGACTTCTACACTTTCAATATCTGATGAAAGGGTATCAGTGGACAAGAATTTAATGTAGAGAGAGGAGAGGATCTGATCTCCGATCACTTTCGTTAGGTAAAGTTTGACAGATTTGATCCCAGCTTCAGCCAAACCATTGAAGAGGGAGGTGAAAAAAACAAAACGAATCATTTCATGATTTGCTGCATTTTGCATCAACTTCAGTTCGGTACTTGCTCCGACGAAGTTTGTGGCATTGTCACAATAAATTGTTGCGACCCTACCTCTTCGAGCGACAAATCGTTGTAATGCAGCTAAAAAAGTTTCAGCAGAAAGATTACTCGCAAGTTCCAAATGAACCGCTTTGGTTGCGAGGCATACAAAGACGCATATGTAAGCTTTGCAAGACTTGACTCCACGGTGGCGAGTTAAGGTTACATAATAGGGACCTCCGAAATCAACAGCAGAATTAATGAAGGGCTTGGCTTGAGTAATGCGAGATTCGGGTAAAGAAGCCATGGGGGGTTGATACGTTTTTGGATTTATTTTCCAACATCGAAGACATTTCGAGATGACAGAATTTATGGCTCTTTCACTAGAAAGAATCCAAAATTTTTGTGAAATCAAATATTGTGTGGTGTGAAATCCTGCATGGAAATATTTATTATGGTAATGCTCGATTATTAAGGTTGTCAAGCGGCTTTGTCGAGGTAGTAATATCGGAAATTTTGCATCTTGGGGTAAATGCGAATTTTCAATTCTACCTCCCACACGCAAGACTCCTTCATTGTCAATAAAAGCATAGAGTTTTCGGAAGGTGTATGAAAACTTCTCATTTTCGAATTCCTGTGCAAAAGCCAGTTGCTGAGTATATTTAACAAGCACAATGAGAGAACAATGCAATTCTGAAGTCAAGAGAAACCCTGAACGACGAGAAGGGCGGTTTTGGATGTTATATATAAAACGTAAAACGTATGATACAGTTCTTATAAGAATCATGAACGAAGAATATTTGTTCAACAGAGTTTCTAAAAAATGTTCGATTGGCATAGTAGAGAGGAATATTAATTTACGTTCTTCTTCAGCGGGGTAGGGGAAAGGTGAAGAAGGGATGAAATTAGAAAGTTCGCGTTCTTTGAGCATGACGGGGCCTTCAAACCATAATTTGCTCGAGAGTAAAGTTGAAGGAAATGCACCACGGGAAGCAATATCAATGTAAGGCCAATGTGGTCGGAGTCAGCATTCCCAAGGGATCGTACACGCGGGCTAATTCCGATAGCATTACTCTTTTTGTGCAAGCTACTTTTTCCATAGATTCAACTGAAAAGAAAAAGTTATCACGTATAGGGTTCCACCTCAATCCTAAAACTTTCAGTGAAGATTGACGAGCGTCTGTGTCTAAATTAGGCGGATTAATAGAAAGGTATGATTCAGGTAAGTCACTCAATAGAGATGGCTCATTGCTACAGAATTTTCGTAACAAAAAACCTGCAGATTCCATAAGAGACATTAATTCATCGCGAAGTATACGAGCATCTTCTATAGTAGGAGCGCTAAATATAAAGTCATCGATATACGAATTATTCAAAATAGCTTTAGCGGCACGTGGGTATCTAGAACATTCTTCTTCGGCAAGTTTTTTCAGAACTCGTAAAGCTAAATAGGGAGCAGGGCGCAAACCATAAGAAACAGTTTTGAGGCGGAAATCTTGAATAGGTTCATTAGGAGAAAAACGAAAAAGAATTCGTTGGTAGTCCCATTGAGAGCGATCTATCCATATCATTCTGTACATTTTTTGAATGTCACAGCATATAACATAAGGGTGAAGACGAAATTGAATTAAGAGGTTGCAGATATCTTGTTGTAACTTGGGACCAATCATCAAATGATCATTCAATGATTTTTGGTTAGAATATTTTGCTGAACCATTAAAAACTACACGTAATTTCGTCGAAGCACTATCAGGCTTCAGAACGCAGTGGTGAATCAAATAGTATGAATTTGCGGAAATTTCATTGCAGGGAATTGTTTCCATATGGCCTAGCTTAAGATATTCATACATGAAATTTTTATATTGAGAATAAATTTGCGGTTGCTTAAGTAATCTTCGCTCGAGTGAATAAAATCGGGAAAGAGCAAATTCACGCATTCCTGTGAAGACAGGAGTTGAGTTTTGCCGAAAAGGCAGCGAGACAATGAATTTGCCGTCGTCGGCGCGCGATACAGTTTTCAAGAAATATTGTTCACATTCGGATTCTTCTTTACTTTCCTTTTCAATGTGAGGAACCTCCTCGGTTTCCCGAAATTTATGCATTATAGTTTCGAGTGACGTATCACAAGAATTTATGAAAAAAGAAGATACTGATTGCAAAGGCATGGTATTGGTTTTACCCATTAAAATATATCCGAAACAAGTGTCTATCGCGACGGGTTGATATGGACCGCCCACTATAGGACCCGATAAAATTATTCTTGAAAATATATCAGCGCCTAAAAGTAAATCGACCGAGCTCGAGTTATAGAATTTAGGATCAGCGAGAGATAAGTTTTTAATATGATTCCACGATTCTGGATTTAGTCTGTGGGCTAGTGAGTTATCACAAATTTTATCTATGACAACAGCATCTGTAACAAAGCGCGGAAAATCTTTCTGAATAGGTTTCAGAGAAAGAGAAACCAATCCTTTTTTCAAGCAAGATTTCATTGAATCAAGTCCCTGAACTTCAGTCAAGTGAAAGGTTTTTCGTAAATTCAATAGCTGTACAGCCCGTTGACTAGTAAAACACGTCATACTACCCGAGTCAAGTAAACATCTTAGAGGTTGATAGTTACCTCGACTATCAAGTACATCGATCATAGCAGTAGATAACAAAACACTGTTGCATCGAGATACAACTCCAGTAGCAGCAAAGGTAGAGCTACCGGATTGCACCTCATCAGGTTGACTTTGTTTAGAATTCAATCGCGTGCCTGAAGAACAAGAGATTTCGTTATTTGATGAACTATGTCTAGTGTCATCGTGAAGTAATGAATAGTGAAAACGTGATTTGCATTGTCGACAAGTGTGAGTAGATCGACAGGATTTCAAATCATGAGAACAGCTCAAGCATCCGAAACACATTTTTTTTGATTTGCAGAAATTATATCTTTCCGAAACTGACAAGGCAGAAAAAGCGGGACATGTGTAAAGAGAATGGTTTTCTTTGCATAGGATACATGTCACAGAGGGAGACTTGCTGATAAAAAAAGACGAAGTGCGCTTGGAAACATTATTTTGTGGAGTAGAATTAGGTTTTTGTGAACGAATGAACTGTTGTCTTTTTTCTTTCTGAGATGAAGAACCTAGAGTTTCTAAGACACCGCAGTAATTGTCTACAAAAGTGGTGACCTGTTCAAAGGTAGGTACTTCCGCTGATTTATGGTCTAATTCAAATCGTTCCAGTGTATCATCACCAAGGCGTTTCAAGAGCATCATAACAAGGATAAAATCCCACTGTTCAGTAGGGAACTTTATGTTGCGTAAGGAGGCAATATTCTCGGGGAACGTGTCAAGAAGATTCCTATAGGCAGCAGCAGTTGGAACAGTAATTTTTTTAGATGAATCAATTTCCTCCCAAATACTTTTGGCTTGCAAGCGACGGTTAGAAATTTTGTAACGAGTGAATTGTAGGCAATGAGATAGTTATCAGATGTAAGCTTCAACGTTTTTGCTTTCGACAAAGCAGAACCCTCTAATGAACCAATTAAGTAATTAAATTTCTCCATAGGAGACAAAGTTGGATTATTATGCACTAGGGAATCTAACTGATCAATATAGGATACAAAATCTTTATAGACAACAAATATTTAGTCCCTAATTGACATGCGTGAGCACTTGATTGACCTGCGTCCACGTACAACCAGCGAACAGCACTGAGCGAATGAAAACAAATCAAAAATGACCGTTTTATTTTCAACCGTGATTGAAAAATGTTATACTTAGAAAAATCACTGTTTATTGAGCGTAGATTAGAAATAGGCGGACAACCATCAATATATATTTTCTCCAATAATTAAGCATAAGTAAACGTGAAATGGACATGTGCAATCAATCAAATAATTATCATGAAAATTCGTAACGTAAAAATGAGCGGTAGCGGAACAATCGGGTCGATGGACCAAATGATGCAGAAAGGTAGTTTTTCGAAAAAGATCAAATGGACTGTATGAATAGAGCAAAAAAATAAGACAAGAGAAAAAACGATGGCATGAGACTACTTACGTTATGCGGCAGAGATCTTCGTGTAAGTAGGCGATTGTAGAAGTCTTCAATAGTGAACGCCAGAATTGCTTGCACTCTGAAACTGCACTTAGTAGGATTTCTTGTAGAATTGTTCGAGACTTTTTATTGCGGATAATATGACAAGTAGTACTGTCTTTCAGCTATATCAGTGCACAAGTATCTTCGTTTTCATGGTTCTCATAGGTGGCGTTCTAGTCGAAGTATATCTAATGCCATTTTTAAATACCG